>VYXB01000163.1:13465-285965 GCA_013397135.1 Pachyramphus minor
CAGTAAAAAACACCAACTCGAGTTTTTCTTGGTTTTGTTTGAAAAACACAATTTGATCGAAAGAGATTAAATAAATCAGCAAGTGATAATATGAAGCCATTAATACAACTTTTCTGCTCAAGTGGTTTGGCATCCTTTATTTGCTGGCTTAGACAATTACAGGCTTCCAAACTAATTACAGTGCAGAACATTATAGGATTCATGAAACTTGGCAGCTATCACTTAAAAAAGGGGAAGGAAAGGAAGGAAGAAAAGTTCATAGCTATCCATCATGGAAATCTCCTGAAAGTTCCTTAGAACAGAAATACTACAGTACTGGTAAAGCCTTTCAGCAGCTCTGAGCATCCTGACTTCTAATTTGTATATTTTTGTTCATTTTTCATGCTTCATAAGCAAGCATATGGAAAATACTGTGCAGATCTTATGCCAGCAAAATGTCTTATATACTATTTAATTTACAGCATCAATGCGTTAATTATATTAACTAATACACAGACTGTAAATAAGTTGACAGTTGTCTCATGAAAACCCTGCTGTAATTTCCATCCTTTGCCAGACAGAACTCTAGTCCTTATTGCTGAAACAGATCACACCAGGGAAAAACATGGGGAGGATTAACAGGTGGCAGAGCACTTATGAACTGGGAGAAGTGAAGGTGGCACCTGCCTGTCCCAGTGGTTCTGGGGAGAAGACTGCAGCTTGGGGGTAGGTGATGACTGTAGAGTGGCATGAACTGGCCCAGCAGGAGAACTATGGGAACATGCCTCCTCCCAGGCAGGAACACAGGGTGTTTGGTTTGTCAAAGGACAAATGCCACAAATACAAGGAGACTGGTCTCTTTTGGGTCAGGGTAGGGGCACATCAGAGTAATTCTGTTGATTTGGTTACACTGATTAAAGTCCAAGAGCAGCAGCTGCAGTAAGGGCAAAAATGTGGCTTTTTTTAGTGTAAGAGTGACCACTGCACATAGACATCACAAATAAGACCTCCCCAAAAGCACAAAATTTCCTTTAGAATATGATTTAATGTAATTATTATACTGATTTCTGATCTTGTAGGACTGCCATACTTGAGGGTCAGGGAAGGTTTTCTAAACTGAAAGTGAGGATCTAGTTGTAAAACATACCTACGGGAGCAAAGGTTTAAGGAAAACCCTAAATAATGCTGGAGTGACATACTGAGTTGACATATGCTTCCAAGCATTGTGAGATGACATATGCTTCCAAGCTGAGGAGCTGTATGAGACCTATGGAGTTCCTTTTCTTAAGGACCATATTATTAGTGGTGGTCATTATGTCCTGCTCAGAAAAAAGATCCTTATGAAGTTTTTCTGTCCTTAGGATAGCTTTAGTAGATGAACATTTCCTAGAAAACATTATAAGAAATCAGTGTAATTTATAGTACCAGCAATATAATTCCTACTCTGTATTGGTTTTTCATTCCTGGTAAAGCAAAAGGATTATACATAGGGAAGGGAGAGGTAAATAATAATTTAAGTAAGACCAGACTTCTGCTGAGAGAGATGACAACTACCACCACCTGCAACAGTGATTTTTTTTTTTTTTTAAATAATAATTTTAAGACCTGCATGTCAAAAACCTGCCTGGAAAGCAATCTGGTATAGTGAGTGTCATTACATTATGTCACAGTTGACTTGTAAGTAAGCAAACTTTGTTGGGCCAGTTGTGAGACAGTAATTGAGGTAGAGGAGGTCACATTTGGGACCATCACTGGAGTGCAGTGAGATGACTAGGAGCCCAGCTGCCCCCCAAAAAACATAGACCAAGTTTTAGGCTTTTTAGGAAAGACAGGCTAGGGAGATGAGGAGAGGTCATAGCCCTCTGCGTCAGTGACCAGCTGGAGAGTATGGAACTCTGCCCGGGGAAGGATGAGGAGCCAACTGAGAGCTTGTGGGTGAAGATTAAGGGAAGGGCAGTGGCAGGGGATGTTATAGTGAGGGTCTGCTACAGGCCACCTGATCAGGAGGATGGTGTAGAGGAAGCCCTTTATAGGCAAATAGGAGGGGACTCACTCTTGCAAGCCCTGTTCCTCATGGGAGATTTCAATCACCCTGGTATCTGTTGGAGGGAAAACACAGCAGGGCATAAGTAATCTTGGAGGTTCCTTGAATACATCAACAACACAAGTGGTTGAGAATCCAACAAGAAGAGGTGCCATACTGGACCTTGTGCTCACAGACAGGGAGGAGCTGGTGGGGAAGGCAGTGCTTCAAAGCAGCCTTAGTGCAGTGACCTCAAGATGGTGGAGTTCGAGATCCTCATGGAGGTGATGAGAAGTGATTGAGAGCAGCCCTGTGGAGAAAGACTTGAGGTAGCTGGTTGATGAAAAACTCCACATGAGCCAGCTCGCAGCCCAGAAAGCCAACCATGTCCTGGGCTGCCTCCAAAGTAGCATGGCAAGCAGGTTGAAGGAGGCGTTTCTTTCTCTATACTCTGCTCTTGTGAGACCTCACCTAGAGTAATGTACACAGTTCTGGTGTCACCAGCATAAGAAGGATGTAGAACTGTTGGAGCAAGTCCAGAGGAGACCCATGGAGTTGGTAGGAGGACTGCGGCATCTCCCTTATGAAAATAGGGGAGGCTTTTTGTTCAGCCTGGAGAAGAGAAGGTTGCGTGGACACATCAGGCAGCCTTCCAGTATCTGAAGGGGGCCTACAGGAAAGCTGGAGAGGGACTCTTTTTCAGGAACTGTAGTGACAGGACAAAGAGTAATGTGTACAAATTGAAAGAGAGGAAGTTTAGGTTAGAAATATAGGTTAGAGGATTGTGATAGGAATCCTGGAATAGGTTGCCTGAGAAGGTTGCAGATCCTCCAACCTTGGCAGTGTTCAAAGCCAGGTTGGATAAGGCAACTTGGTCTAGTGGAAGGTGTCCCTACCCATGGCAGAGGCAGTTGGGACTAGATGATCTTTAAGACCCATTCCAACCCTTTAAAATTCTGTAATTCTATGATTCAAGGCTCTAGCGTTAAGCTGCTTTTATTATTCCAGTTAGGTCTATGGGCTGTGTAGGCACTAAGAATTGCTGAATGTACACTGGTTGTGCCAGAAGTGAGAGGTGGGATTCAACAGAATAACAAGTACTTCAGGGAGAACATGGGTTGACATGAGCCAGGTTCTGCCCCACAGATTCTCCATTGCTATCCGTCCTTACTGAGGCAAGTGATCATCTTCTCTAAAGATTTATTTCCTTTTCTGAAAAAAATGATGGCTTTTTTTTTTAATGGAACCTTAAGATTTGATCAATGTCCACAAATGCTATAAGAATACTTAAGGCAAAGCAACAATTTTTGGATTGACCTTTTTTTTTTTAATACGTCCATTTCATTCCTTTATGAAGGAAGTCTACAGATAAAAGCTAAAGTTCAGGCTGAGTTGAAGATAGAAACCAACCACACTTTGAAAAACACACCTGTAACCTGATGACCGGCACTGTAACTAATTCAACACAGACATGCCAGTACTTTTCCTTGGGGCAAATTGCCTTGAATTCTTGAATTGCTGTGATGTGTGCACATGCATGCAGACACACACATGTATATGGAAAAAAGTACACATTCCTACAGACAAACATGCTTACAGATGTACATAAACATTTACTTTGCTAAGTATTGCTGAAGAGCCACTACAGTTAAGTAATATGATGCATGGTTGAGCAGCATAAACTTAATCTGGCTAGATTTAATCTGGGTAATTAAGGTTAGCTCAAGGGAAGGCGGGCTTTCAGCATGGTGCACACTCCAGCATATGCCATAGGAAACCACAGACCTCCAGTGGAAACTGATGTTGTTAATTTGTAATGAAATGTGTTTTACCATGTATTGAATATTACTACAACATGCACAAACTAAATTGAAAGCAATATGAGTAAAAATATCTATGTGACTTTGTGTCTGCAGTGCTGTTCTATATATTCTGATATGAACTATGAGGGTTTTATGAGGCTGAATGGATCTAAATTCTTATACAATGCCATGTAATTGATTAAAGATATTTGCCAGATATTTGTTAAAAGAACACTAGTGTGTTCATTTTAGTGCAGATGTTTACATTAAATAAGGCAAAACCACACCAAAAGCATGGAGAATATCTATATACATTGAGTTCTCTATGTTCAATAAAGTCTACTCACGAATTTCATAGTCTGCCTAGTCAACAATTCTTGTTCTGGTCTACCTTACAGTTTGAGTTTCATACTGTCAGTGGAGTGCTGTTGAGGTATAATGGATAGATTTGCCAGATCTGTCTAAACCCACATCTTCTCCTGGAATGTCCAAGCCACACTTGGCTGAAACATCAAATATGAGCACAATGCCTGCGGATCAGCTTTCTTTACCACTCCAGCATGGAGTCTTTCTACTGGCCTATTGGTAGGGAAGATGGGAATTGATGGGGCAGGGGACGTGACAGATAGCTTTCCTCCTCCTGAAAAAAACTCCTACCCTCCCTTGTGAATGCTGGATCCAAGTTCTTCAGTTCTAGATGCTCCAAGTTATAATCTTAACTTGACACATGACAAACACTGTGAAATACAGATTGCTGGAGCCAAAACTAGACATCTGGGACTCTGGAAAAAAGAAAGAGAGAACTAGACATGTTTTAGTGGCTTTAAGACAAATGCTAATAAAGGAAACAGAAATGTGATGATTGCTTCTCCTGGAGGATTGCAAAAATCAATCCCAAGGCTTAAAAAAGGTGTAAAAAGTTTGTGAAAGAGGATGAAGTAGATGTTATGTGACATGACAGATATTTAGCAAATCTAAAACGAAAGAATTCAAACCCTCACAAGGTGATACTCAGCTTTCTCTCAATTTGCACCATAGATTATAACATTCCTTCTTTTGTGCAACAGGAATTCGGTCCTTTTACATGGCTTACTTCGAACTTGAGGAAGCCAGGGGTAGGACATTTTATGGTATAGAGTCCTGTCATGCAACAGAATGTGGGTCATGGCCAAATATATGGCAGCTGGAGAAAGTCATAGTGACACAGAGTAAAGGGTTTGCTCTCAACCTACTGCCACAGTTATGTGTTTGATCAGCTAGGACAGCAGTTTAGGAGATCTGTGTGAAAATGAAGCATGTGCAGCATAGAAGTCCTCTCTGCTGTTTCCTGAAGATTGATGCGGATAGGTGCATGGAGTTACTTTTATTTCTCAACTGTGTTTTAATGTATCCTGTGGGATGTAAATTAGCATTAGTGAGCCTACAGATTTGAAATTGAGGAAGAAATCCCAAACACTCCACATATAAAAGTTCATATCTATAATATCTTCATGCAGTAGAGATGATGGCCAAAATTTTAAAGGCAAGGGAATAACATTAAACTTCTTAAAACATACCCAGACCCACAAATAGAAAGTGCTGGGGAATACACTCAGTTTCTGTTAACTTCACAGAGAGTAAAGATGAGGATTGGCTTTGTTTAAAAAATATATCAGCTATCATTTCAGATTGCCTAATCAGACAGAGCTTGTGGCTGCAGGTTTCACAGCTCTTAATAATCTGCTGCAGAAAGAAGGGCAGAACAACAGGAAGCAAATAAAGGTGCAGAAGAAAAGGGAGAGAGATATGAAGGGATTGAGCAAGGGCAAAAAGCATGTGAAAGAGGGGAAATTGCATGATAGAGACCATAAGCAGGGAAGAGAAGGGAGAAAGATAAGAGCTCAAGCACAGATGATGAAAGAAAAAGCTGGAGGAAAATGGATGGGCTGCAGGAAAGACAAGAGAAAGAAATGACTGAAGCAAAACACACTCAGGGACTCCTGCCAGTCATGGACAACACAAAGCACTGACCCAAGGGAAAACGATTCTCAATCTGGCTGGGAGACAGTCAGAGCATAGGGCCCTGCGTGGGATTTTGAGGCAGGGACCTTGCTGATTTTCCTGAAAAGTGGGTCGCCATGGGTTTTAAATGTGGAAGAGTATATACTGAAAGGCATTTTTGATCCCTGTCAGAGGACAAAAATTGGAAGAGGACTTGAAATGTACCATTCTGTATAAGGTGTCAGATAGCAGACAGACAGAGAACAATTAAGACTGCACAAGGCTCTCCATCAGCAGCGTACAATGGGAATAGGATTTTCTTTTTCCCCGGATGTCAGCCCAGCCACTCAGGCGAGACGAAGAGAATTTCTTCCACTTAAGAAATCCTTTGTTCAGGAACGAGTAGTTCAGGCCTCTGTTCTCTCCCCAGCCAAATTGTATGTTGTTTTCACGAGAAGACTTCACTTTCTGAGCGGCATTGGTAACCAAAGAGCTTCTGGACAAAGTGCAAAGAGCACAAGTCCAGAGTATCCCTGGAGTCTGACAGGAAGAATGAACGGAAACATTTTCAAATGCAAAAGGTTGCTATTTATTCTTGCAAAATTTGCCATAGTAATTTTTGTCCTGCAAATCTTGCAAGCACAGAACTCATGTTTGTTTTCTGCAGGGTGTATGCTCAGTCCTGTTTGTGTTTTTGTTGAATCATGGTGACTGTGTTCTCAGTACGAGAAAACTGCATGTAAATCTGTATAAAACCTGTCTAGATCCTTGTGGAAGTCTAGGTCATTCTCATGAAAGCTCTTTAACTAGACCATGAATATCCAGCATCTGTGCTAGGTTAGTTACATCTTTTCTTTTCTCCTGGTATGCAATACTGCATATTTAAAGAACCCAAAAAACCAACACAGTGGAGATGTTCAACAAAGAAGGGAATGAGACATCCCCACTATCAGAATTTATGTAGCCTTTGCTCACTGAGATTAAAACCACTGGCAGAAATTACTCATCTGATTTTTTTCTCTTGTGCTATGAATACGTATGTGCACATACATACAAAAATGCTGGAATGTACATGCACACACTTGCAGAGATGGAGACTTGGAATGCAGACTTTATCACCCAACTAATTGTACCAATTTAGTATACTCTCTGGATTTTATTACCCTACTGATACTATAGTAAAAATATCAGGTTAACAATTAACACATTTATGTGTAAAACATTTAAAGACTCATAAAATTATTAAAACAAATGTGTGACTTCCCAGCTTGTGTACATTACTTGAAATTTCTTATTCATAAAAGAAATATTTGATATAGTTTCAAATATAAAGGTACTGCAATCTTTCCTTTTTACTTTTGTTTCACTCTGGCTAACTGGAGTGTCAGTATTTATGTGTAGTGCCCTATTGGCTTTTAGGACCAGACCAGGAGTCTGACAATTGGGTTAGATACTAGATCTTACTCAGTGGAAGGAAAGAAGGGTGTCTGAACCATCATTTCACAAAACCGTGTAATCAAAATGCACATTCAGGTCTTTATATCATAGTATAAATACAGAAACACTTGGGAGTCCATTCTGTCAGTGGTATCTCCCTTATCGGGTTACTGATTACTGGTAACACACTTTACACAAATCTACATCTTAAGATCGCTTGGAAATTTCACCTCTTGCATACAGTGACTATTCACTTGTTAGTTGGTGTTTCTCACCAGGATCTCATTACAGCTGCCCATTGTCTGCCCTCATGTCCAGTTCATTTTCAAGTGTACTGTTATACACTGGTTCAAATTTGTGTGCTTTTAAATTGTTTGGTTCCTTGATATTCACAGAAAACACCTCTCTCTTCATGTGTGACCAGGAGGCTGAGATCAGCAGAAGGGGATGAAAACTAACTTGCTTTACAAGCTGTCCCATCAGAATGTGGGCTGCCTGGCTGATAGGTCATAGAGCAAAGCTTGGCTTTTTTTTTGAGGGGAAAGGAAGCATGTAGTGATTGATGCAGTAGTGATTGATCAGGGGGGCTATGAATGCTTGGTGCGTGGAATTATTTTAATTTTTTTGATGTTATCTCTAATTTAGAGCTTTATTTTGGAGAGTGTATTCAGTCATCACATGGCTGCATTCATAAATACATCAAGAGGATTCTAGAAAAAATTAGCAATTAAGCAATTAGAACAGAACAGAACTTGTGTCTGCAAATGCTTTTTGCTGCACATATTTGACATTCTTTTGCTGGCACCCTGTGCTTTGTAGTCTGGATGTCTTTACACATCCTGAATCTGCCTCTTTCTAATCCTTCCTTATTTTCATCCATTTATTATGAAAAAAGTTGTGTGTTAAAACAGGAAAAAACCCTCACATTCTGAATTACCTTATTTTTTCAAAACCAGACTACTGTTCCCTTTTCACCTTATTATGAAAAACTGCAAAGTGCACATGGGACAGGATGGAAAGTCCAGGTTTAAGCAGAATTCATATGACCATAATGTTTCCTTGACAATTAGGAATAAATGCTAGATAAAAAACCAAACCAAACCAAACCAAACAAAACTGAAAAAGGAGACTAAAAGCCAGAAGAGAATATCAAGTGTTTTGTATTCTCTCAGTTATCTGCTACTACATTTGTACTGCATATTTACTAAAGCCAGAGCTGCACTACCCAGTGCTTCTCATTTTAAAACAATCATTTATGGGTGTTAAAGTATGCCTGTGAAAGCAGAAGTGTACTCTGTCAATCAAAGCTAATCACTGGTACAGGCAAAGTGCTTTTGTTGGCCTCCATGCTCTAAGCCGCACTTCCACATCTGTGTTTGAAGAGATTAGAGAGGTGCTTCATACAAGAACTGTATTACTTAAAGCTGATCGACAGTATTTGGAATAAATCATGAAAAAGTTGAGTGCCAGAAGGAAAGGCGTGGTGAGCGAGTTTGAAATGGACTAGGGCTAAATCTGACTCCTTCCCACCCTTCAATCCCCCAGATGCACATGTATAAACATCTACACAGTTGTTCTTCTGAGAGCAATAGTGGTTATCTTCCTTCAGCCACTTTGCAACTAACGTGCAGCTACACAGCCAAATGTACCAAGCTTGTTTTTACCGAGATACGTATTGTTTGTTGGCTGAGGCATTGATACTGAATTTGATGTGTTTATAGCAGTCAGGACTGGCGAGGGATGGGGAAATGGGTGTTAAAGGAGAAGAAGAGCTCTTGCAAACTGCTGTGGCTTGGAGTTCTGCAGCTCCCCCCACCTCCATTTCCAGCAGCACTCTTGCCTCATGAATGCCATACACTTTCAAATAAATTATGAGTGACAAGTATTTGAACCAATAAAGAGGGCACCATATTTTATATGCAGTAAATTTAATTCCAGATTGTGTTTCACCTCAGCAGTGTGACATGTTTATTGCCGCTGAAAGATGAAAGCACCAGGAGTTAGAGACAAGCGTCAGCAGTTCTACTGGGCACCCGCAAAATGAAGATTTGACAGACTGGTGGCTGAGCCCGTGAAATGAAATGCCAGATCAAATTTTACCCAAAAGGGGTCAGATGTACTGTCATGCCCCCAGACTCTCAATACCAACTGAATAAATGACTCTGGTTCAACAAGCTGCCGAGAAAGGTGGTGTGCAATCCATAACTCACTGCTAGAGGGCTACGATGCTTTTCAAAATGCACTGATGATCAGTAGTGCCAGAGCTGGCTTTGAGGATATAATGCGATGAAGTAACTCTGTTGGTGCGGAATCATTTTGAAAAGTACTATTAACCAACTTCCAAAATTTGTTGTTTGGTCTGCCTTTGTCACCTTTGTCCCACAGTTGGCCCTGCAACTGCCTGCACTAACAGCAAAAATCAAGGAATAAGCCTTAAACTTGTTTAAAATAATACAGAGAATCATCATGCTTGTTCATTCCTTGCCAAGCTTTGCCACCTTTTGCCATGTGTAGCAGCACTTACTCATGTAAGCTCTCCCACTGGGAATTCATAGAAAAACTATTTGTTTGAAGGTTACTTAACATAAGTAAAGCTGGCAGAATTGGATCTGATATTTGCATGCAACAAATTATATTAAGGGCAACTTGTATGCAGATTTAATTGTACAGTGCTGGAAAGACAGTTAGAGAATCTTTTGGCTTTTAGTGAATCTTCCTCACTATAGACCTTCTGGTCAGCAAAACAGCTTCTACTGACTCTTTTAGAAGTTTCAGATCAAATACCATTCATTGCCAATGGCCAAAAACACTAAAACATCTCTATCAGTGACAATATCAACCACAGTACTTCAAGATTCAGATAACAGCAGTGTCAAATCTGCAGGCCAGTAAGGTAAACTCTCTGCTTCTTAAATCCATCTTGTATCTGCTGGTAAGACAAGACATATTTCAAGCTGCTGCTGCTTCGAAGTAGTTATAATGTTTTTTCTTCACATAATAGTGGATGGCTGTTCCAGATGTTTACCTCATTCCTGGTTATAAATCCCTAGTTTCCAGACTGAAGCTAGTCATGGGCAGTTTATACCTATTTGTTCTTGTGTCAGTCATTTCAAAATAGCTGTAAACCTTTGCAAATAGCTTTTCCCTCTCCCAGCTATTTTCCAGCCTGTTGTGTATATACCCAGTCACCTGGGCATTGTTTTGCTAAATTTACTGAGATCTTAGGTTTCCTTTTAAGAATCTAATTAGATTCTTCCATTCTAGTCTAACAGATCCTGAGATCTCCAACCATCATAGTATTGTTCTGTCACTAGTCCAAATAGGTGAGCAATTGTATACACACTGCAATTTGGGTCAAACTGAACATGAATGAGTAGAGCTCTAAAAAATTTTCCAGGTATGGAATATGAAAATGTATAAAGGCTGAACTTCTATCAGAAAGATAGTGCTTCACTATCCCAGTTTTGTGCTTGCCCTTTCACGACAATCCCATGCAGTACCTTCTACACAGTCTACAACTACCACCAGCTACGAAGGGCAACATCTCTGACAACTGAAACATCTTCTTTCTAGTTTGCAACTGTCTGAATGCCCACATGTTATCAGATACTTGTGACATTCATATAAAGTAACTGAGTGCCTTTTCTGTGGATATCCCAGGGTGATGCTGGGTGCTCATTCCAGATATTTGCTGATACCATCTCCCATTGTTCTTGTGCACCCATATAAAAGACTCTGAAGAAGGTATTGATAGCATTTTAGTTGGCTCAGAAACTTACACGAGTGGAAATTATTAGGCCTAGAGGACTCCATGGGGCTCCAGGCTACTCATACATGGCTGAGCCTCATCAGAAAGTTGGCAGCCCTAAGGAGACAAGTGCCAAGTGAGGAACTTGGCACAAATGCTGCTAAGTCTGATTGTCCTCCAAGCTCACTTCTGAAATGAGCAAAGAGCTTAAAGGACACATCTGAAAAGAAAAAAAGCAGGTGTGATTTCCCCATCACTCCAATGAGGTCCCTTGCTACTGTTCTGCATTTAGGTCTGACTATCTTCAAGTCACTTGACGCTTGCTCAAGACTGCCTTCATCATCAGATTGTCTGGACTCCTCACCCTGTTCTAACTACCATGCAAATCTCTGCATGGATCCTCCAGAATGAGGCTCAGTGATACATCACATCATCTCCAGAAGGCAGGCTGGGGTCCTCGAGTTGATAGCACAGAGCTAAAGACATAATGTTTGTGTAAACAAGGTAACATGCTATAAAGAATATCAGGCAGTGTGGCCTCCATTTGAGGACATTTTCTTGCAGATCAATTTAATCCTAAAATCTGCTCATTTTGTCAGTCCTTTTCAATGATCCCAATGTTTCACTCTTTAAGAGTTATCATTTTGAATAAACAATATAGGTTTTATTAGTTTATAGTTTGTTAAGCCAGGTTTTATTTTAATCCAGCTGCAATAAAGTTAATGAACTACAAAAATTGCTACAATAAAATCCCATGCAGTGCATTGCACATAGAGTAAAAACAACACCAGCCCTTGGGCAGTGCTAACAATGTGCACAGATTCTGAAAAAACACTTCAGCATCTTTCCTCCAACAAAATGAAACAAACAAACAATAAATAAAATTTATTCAGAAATTTAGCAGATGACATTGTGTCAGGCCCTCCTGTTATTTAAGCTACAAACTTTGTGATGACAAGTCAGAAATTCCTGATCTGAGCAAGTGCCAGGCCTAGGAAACAAACACCTAGAGCCATGGTTTACTGTATGCTTCCTGTATATAGATATGTGTATAGAAGCACATATACATACAGACACATGCACACAGACATGTACATTTAGCTGCATCGATTAATGACATTGTACACTCTGTATTTCTATAGGAACTCTCACACAGGGAGTAAGCAGGTATTTACATTGAGCTAGTGTCTTCTCCAACTTTTACGATTTTATTGTTTTCAATATGTAGGTATTGTAGAAGCAATACTTCATTGAATGTCACCCAAAATCTCTTAAATTAAAAGCCAGAGAAAAAAAGCCAAATATCGATCTAACTCCTTATGCAACACTGTATTAGGAGGTTTGGAATTTTTTTTTTCTTCATTTAAAAGTTAGGACATCATTGAAGCTTTTCTGCAGAAAATCTAAAGGTTTTATTCTGAAGGACTTTCTGCAGCAGAATTCGCAATGAGAACAGCAAAAACAGGCACGAAAAATATATTAATACATCAAGCTTTGTGTTTTACTTGGGCATCAATAGCAAAAGCTTTTTTTTTTGTTACTATAGAATCAGAGTAGATATTATTAGCAGTAAATGAAGAAAAAATATTTTTTTTCATAAAAAGAGGATCTAGCAAAAGCAATTCATATGCACAGGGTTTTTTATTTTTATTAGTAGTTGTTTCTACCTCATTAGATTATCTATTTTTATTTTTTTATTTATCTGTTTGGGGAATGGTTATAAGCTGAAGGAGGGCAGCTTTAGATTAGATATTAGGAAGAAATTCTTTACTATGAGGGCAGTGAGGCACTGGAACAGTGCTCAGAGAGGTTGTGGACTGCCCATCCCTGGAGGTGTTCAAGACAAGACTGGATGAGACTCTGAGCAACCTGGTCTAGTGTAAGGTTCCCTGCCCTTGGGAGTGGGGTTGGAGCTAGGTGATTTTTAAGGTCCCTTCATGTCCTAATGAATCTGTGATTCCATGACAATTCTATGATCTATTTGGATTTTTAAAGATATTGTAAAACATTTGCAGTTTTAATCCTGAGATGTACCCAGAAAACAGAAATCTTTTAATGTGATACAGAACAATATTGGAACCTTTTCACTTTTTTTCTTACAATAACTTTCCAATTTACTTTTATTCAGTTTGCATGAAAAAATCTGCTGAAAACAAATAAATTCTATTTTTCTAATTCTGTTCGTCCAATCCTTAAATTGATTAAGGTTAACTCCTGAAGTCCTGTAGATGACCAGATCTTACTGGTTTATTCAAATAAAGCTTCTCTTTGAACTCTTTTGGAGCTTTTTCTAATTAAAAAACCTATGACATTTAGATTTTACTCATTCTGTATTTCAAACCCCTCTAATAGACAGAAATGTTTTTTACCGATATGACTGAATTTTGCATGTGCCCTGTGTTAGTAATAAATTATGATGTCTTAACAACTAGTTGCTAATAGATGCAACACATGTAAGTACTTAATTGAAAGCCTGTTCATAGATCCAATAATGCCGACAAGGCTATCTATATATCTTAAATTTTGTAATCGTTTGCAGAATTGGACTCTAACACTTGCTACAGTCTAGATCAGTTCACCCCAGGGATTAATAGAGCATCTTACTGTGCCAGACCCTCAACTAAGAGTAAGCTGAAATAGGTTCGGCCCGACATGATCTTGATGAATAGTTCAGACTGTATAAAGTTTATGTTATTTTAATATACATTAGCCTTTGGGGAGGGAAAGGTATTGAAGTAGAGCATGAAGAAAATGGATTCAGTGTCTATCTCAGGCAGAGTTTCTTTGTCAATTTGGGCAAGTCCCTTGATTTTTCAGTGCCTCAGTTCTCCCTCCATAAACTGAGGAATTAATATTAGCTCTTTTATCTGCCTTGTCTAGTCATACAGAAGACCCCTTGGAGCAAGGATTGCCTCTTGCTGTATGTATTGCATTATTGAAGTGACATTGCATCCCTTCCCTTCATTTCTCTTTATGTTCAACTGAGTTAGCCTTTAAGGATCTAAAAGTATGCACTATTTCATTAATTTTTGTAAGGTGGTTAGTCCAATATAAATGGTAAAAACAAAAACAAGTAATAAATCATATTTAGCAATGAAAATACTTTATGACTGCAACGGATGGTAATTTTAACATTTCCCTGGTCCCCCTATGCAAAATTATCTCAATTTAGACTCTTTCAACAAATATTCTTTTTTCATTCTAAGCTCTATTTCAGATAATATTTTCTCAATAACCTTAGCTAATAAAAGCGTTTTGATCAGAGCACTTATTTTTTAAACCTTTTTAATTGTCTTATTTTTCTTTTTCTTTTTTTTTTGCAGGCCAGATCATCAGCTGGAGTAGATCGAAATAGTTTCAAAGTCATTCTCAAAGGTCTGAAGAGCAATATAGACCTGCAGGTACTGATTTATGTTGACTTGGATCTCCTTCTTGCTTTACACCATGGAAATATCTTGGCCTGGTCCCTCCTAGTGAAAATCACAAAAACCGGTTAACATCAGAGCAGAGCAAACCACTGTCTGTCCTCCAATTTCAAAAGGGAATTCAAAAAGTCCTCCAATTTCAATATTCTCAAAAAACCTCTCAGTTATTTGTCCTTATAAATTTTTACTTGCTTACATTCTTAAAAGTTTCAGGCCATTTTGAATATTTACTTTGTTACACAAGTAATTGTCATTTTGACAGAGGGAACTCTCCCACTAAAATGTTAAGTTTGTCTAGAATCTGGTTCTACATCTAAATCTAATTTTTTTCTTAAATCTAGAAGAAAAGAATGCATTAAACCTTTGTTTGTGTTGGCCTAGATGGTAAAGAATGTGCAGGTGACATACAGTGATAGAGAATATAATTATTTTCAAATATACCTTCTAAGATAACACACAAACAAAATCTTACCTGTCTGCATTACTTCTGGGTGGCTTTACCAGATTAGGATATATTAGGGTGTCTTTTCTCTCTATCAAGGGCCCAGTCACACCCTGTGAGTTGTGTGAACAGCAGGAGGTCTCTAATCCCATGCACTGCAGTTGGGCTTGCCCATGTGGAGACCTGTTCAAGAAGATCCATCAACCCATGCAGGCTGCCTGTGATCAGAGTTCTGGGGTTTGAGACGAAAACATTTGTGTTATTGTATTAATAATTTTGATTACCAATGCTCACAAATAATTAAGTAGCTGTAGAGAATGGTAAGTGGCCATGTAGAACACAGTTGGGAAGAATATTCCTGGAGTGTTTTGTGAAGGAACTTTAAAAGTAGAAGAATCATTATTCCTAACCCATCTTTGAATTTAAATTGCACACTTAAGCAAACTTTGAACTGTACCACACAATACGAATAACAAGTAAACCTGTGCTTTTAATAGTTAATCATCTGATGCATGACAAGTATCATTCTGAATTCTGTGTGAACTGATTCACAAAAATCATTCAATAAATTAATGTAGTTTTGCAATATTATCAGCAAAATAGGCAAGCAGCCAAATGTCTAATGACAAACTGAAGGGTTTTGAGATGTGTCTGTCTCTGTGTTATATCAAAATTGTTTTCAAAACAGAAGCACCCTGGAAAAAATGAAGCAACACCACATGAACCATAACAATATTATGAAAATTCAATAAATAAATAATGTGGCTTATATGCAAATAAATTTATCCACCCTTCAGCTTTGCCATCAAACATTTTTTAGTGGCCCACTCTGACTCCCAGTGAAATAAATGGCAACTTTTCCTTTGACTTTTAGAGAAATGGATTTTCTTTTGTATCCAGCATTTATTCAGATCTGGTGTACCTTTTGAGCAATATAAATACCACATTTGAAAAGCCTAAAAAAGAGCCACTCCGAAGAGAGGGTAGCAATCTGTCAAAACAGTGGTTATTGTCTGGAGCATTACCTGTCTTGCAGGTGCTATTCCCCTTCATTTATCTTCCAGCCTTGATCTGATGGATTGGGGATTATTGCTCTTTTGGCAATCAGATCCTGAACATGTCTGCTATTTAACTCTGGGCTGTAAAAAAGGGAAAATTAAAAACCATTATGAGACCTCCATATAATTAATCTTCAGATGGCTTGAAGCTTAAGCATGTAATGTCCTCAGTACACTGTCTACTATAACAAGTAACAGGAGGAAAAAAAAGACGACATATCAATACACTTTATCCAAGGGAAGAAATTCCAGTTGTAGCATTAAATATAAATACAATAGTGTGTTGGCATAATGTAGTAAGGTTCCTGTACTATTAAAGGCTTTGTTCTAAAGCATATCTGTGTACACAATGAGATGATGAATACAGTGCATCACATAGCTAAATTTAATATATGCAGGGGTATGATGTTTGCAATGCATGCATTTCAGCAGGTCCCATTAGTGCGCCTTTCCCCTCCAGTGAAAACAGAATGAACCACAGCCCCTTCTGGTTTGCATAAAGCAAACAAAATTAGATTTGCTTTGCTGAATTGAAACCCGCTTGGGATTGTGAGCCTCTCTCGGGGACAAATTACTTCAAACAATCCCTTTGTACCATAACAAAATCAAAAAATTCAGGCCAATCAACATGGCTCAAAACCCTTAACACAAGAATTAATAATACAACCTAGTCTATTTTTATTGCTTCTGAGCTACAGATCCTTGTTTTAATATAATTACACTTATTTGTGGTCCACATGTTAAATAAGCTTGCATATGTTAACTAATGTGACATAAAACAACTTTTGTAATTTCACTATTGCTACCAGTTTTGTTCCCCCTAGAGTAACATTCCTAACATAGGACAAGCTAAACTTTAATTGCATTAAATTAAATTGATACTATTACTTTTTTGGCCTATATAGATAGAATAATAGACATTTCTGAAGTTAAACATATCAAAAATATTTCATTTAAGTTCCATTTTAAGTCATATTT
Source organism: Pachyramphus minor (assembly GCA_013397135.1). Lineage (NCBI taxonomy): Eukaryota > Metazoa > Chordata > Aves > Passeriformes > Tyrannidae > Pachyramphus > Pachyramphus minor. The sequence goes on from VYXB01000163.1 coordinate 30,338, forward strand.
CCTGGTTTCCAAATGTAACCATTCCTTCAAAGAAATAAGATGTTCTCTCTAGCAGAGAAAGCTCATTTAAGGTTGCACAGGGTTTTCACCACTTATTAACATAATACCTTTACCCTCCATGGTGTAATGCAGGTCATGAGCACAATGTACTTGCACGCTAAATTGCACTCCAAACTAAACTGATTTTTACAATATTTCCAGATTTTTTTTTGAGAGTACAACATTTTGAGCATTGTGACTTCTTAAGTTGAAAACACACTGTAAAGGAAGGCAGAGAGTTGCTTTCTTCATCAGACACACCCAAAACAAACCACAGGAAGTATGTTTGTCACTTCTATTTTCATCAATATTTTATATATCGCTCCAGACATTATTATTTCTTAGCATTTTTCAAACTCCAACCTTGGCGTTGCACAATATTACTTTAAATACAACAAAATAATGGCAAACATAACCAGCTCTGATCTCCCATCTTAACGTAATACAAGATTATGGACAAAAAAGCAGGAGGTCACTTTTATTACTTTCTAATAAGACTTTACCTTATATGAGGCTATAAGCAATATATCAAGATGTCACTTTGTGCCTCCTAATATGACATTGTGGCGATGGAGGGAACCAAGGAGTTAGCACAATTTTCTGAAGTGTTCTCCCCAGAAGCGTGTTTTTGCAATGCACAGTCTCAAGCACTTGGAAAGGAAAATGCTGACATAGGGCAGAATTATACCCTGACTCATAGTCCATGTAACCCAACTGATGGATGCATAACATATCAATCAAGACAGTTCTGCTCCTGGAAAATATATTTTCTTCATAGTAAACAAAACCAACAGTTTCCCAATTTAACCTGAAAAATTAAGTCTGGAGATGCACAGAAGAAATAAAAGTTTCAGGAAAGTAAGCAGGGCATTTTTTTTATAGCCATAGGAATTTGCATTTGAAAATGGTGCCAACAAATTAAGAAACAGAAAAACATAGAGCACCTTAATTATGCTCCATAGTGCCACTGTGCATGCATACATGACTGTTAGATAATAGAACTTTTAATCTCAGTAAAACTGACAATGATTCCTAAAGATGGCTTTGCATTCAATTTTTCATCCGTCATGTTGCTCAAAAGTGGACTTAGCTGGACTGCATCTCCCTAATTAAGACTTTTTTTGCTACTCCAAGTTCCTTAGGACTATAATCAATGCATTAACACCTATTTTCCTCAGGTTGTTAACAGTTGTTTTATTTGCAAAAGTTAATTGCTCATATCCTCCCTCATCTTTCTCCGGACAGATGAAGTTTTGCAGTAATATCTAAACATTGTTTTACACTGAAGGGAAGATGGTGTCCAGGGGAAGGTCAGATGGTTGTATGCCAGGCAGAAGGGGAGTTAATATGAAGCACTATTAACCAGAGAGAAATAATACCCAACAGGACAGCAAAAGAATAATAGAGTGGTCAAGCTCCCTGTTTTAGACAGATTTTGGTACTTTAAGCAGACTAAGAAAATAGACTTGCCTTATGCATTCCTCGTTTTACAGGGCTTTGTCCCAGCACAACCAATTTAATTTTCAGGCATTGGTAGGTTTGTTGGGCTAAATCACCAATCCATGGGAGATGAAAAAGCTTCTGCAAAATGAAATTCCACTCAGTTTACCAAGATGAGTGTCTCAAAAGCAGAGGCAATGAGATGGTAGCTGCAGCAGCAGCAGCAGGAATGAGTGGTGCCACTGTGGAAGATGAACAACTGTTGCAAGGGGAGCCTTCAGCACAAGGGAGAAGTGGGCTAACCTCACTACCTGCCCAACTGTAAAGTGATCACCTGATCTAAAGGCTAATATTCAAAATAAAAAACTATTACATATTTTCTGGAACATTCCTTACCTGCTGCTTTCTCTCTGGTGCTGTTTTGTGCCAGACCAGATCCTACAACACAGGCAGCCCTATGCTGTAGCCCGTAAAAGCCTCAGAGTTAAGATACGTTTTTTGGTTAAAATAATCTCTACAACTGCGATGTCATCCAAATGTTCTGAGAAGGAACAGTAACTTTGTTTAAATACCAATAAAATGGTATAAAAACAATGTCTATGGAAACTTGCTGTGTGGCATAACAAGTTTGATATGTTGTCATGTGTTAAATGCTGTTCTTATTTGTGCAATACTGTTCTCTTAAACCTCTGTTGCACCATGCAGCCACTGCATGTCACTGTTAAGACAGAGCAACAGAAGAAGATTTCAGAAAGATTTATAAACTTCTAGTGCAGATGGATACCACTATCAGCCAGAGAAGAGCTGCCCCCATACGTATATATTCATTTATTGTTTAAACTCCAAGCAGTTGAAGTGCTCGGAAGAGTTCACAGTCCATCCTGTGCTACACAATTTAGATTGTTTAGGGTTTTCCATGCATTTGTTATGTATTTAAGTGTGTGTTAAACTATTAGGTCCCAAGAAAATCATAGTCATTCATGATTCATTGAGTCATTCATATCTGAAAGTTGTGCCCTAGTGCCAGTGTATTTTCTTGGGTTGAGATATGTTCCTCCTACAAAATATATAAAGTATTATCCATGGGCAATTACCCGCTTCTACCCATATTTCAGGGGAAGCACTTTTAGCAATATAAATTATTCATATTATATAAAGCAGTATATAAGTGGTGTACTCTGTCAGAAACTCAGCCTTTTTTGTCATAGGGGTTTTGGTTTTTATTTAGTCTGAGGGCAAAATTCTCTTTAAATCCATATAGCAGTTATAACAGCTATACTGATAGCAGTTTGTTTCAGTATTCTTAGGTATGTAGATTTCCAACTGGTATGAAGGAAAATACATATGTCAGTATAGTAGATTAATGTAATTAAGAACTATAGAGCAGATCTGAGAGGAAATTTTGGCCTTGTAGGAATATATCACCCTTTCAAAGGCAAGCAAGGTTAATTAAAATTCTATAATTAAATCAATTATTGGTACTAATGTATTTCTTAAACTGTAGGATCTGGAAAGGTTTCTTGTCTCCATGTTTTTGTGCATCACCTCCTGCTGTGGTCTGGCTTCATGCTAAGAGCCAGGTCTGCAGCATCTCTCCTTGCTTCTGGGGGAGAAAAGCACGACTTGATCTGGGAGATCAAGGGGNGTCTCTCCTTGCTTCTTTTCCCAATGCACTGGGGGAGAAAAGCAGGACTTGATCTGGGAGATCAAGGGGAGATTGATTCCTGACATGAAGACAGAGCTGGGAATCGGACCCTGCCTCCAGTAGTTTGCACCTGCTTCACAAACACAGTGAAAAAATCAATGCAAGTTGTGGCTTCTCTGTACCATGTTGGACAAATATAGATTTAAACCATCCCCACTGTGAAATGCTTATGCTCACACCCTAGATAGTAAACAATATGATGCTATTTGATTGTCCTCGGAAGTCATACTATATTTTGCCATCTTAGATGCACATTTACTTTTTCATGGTCATTTGGCTATGAATTGTTTTAAGAAGTGTTCATGGAGCAGTGATGGTGATCCTTAACTGCACTTTTTAAAGGAAATTAGGCATCATTGTAGATGCCTAATTTTTCTAACAATCATATTATTTCACTGGCTTTTTATGAAAACCTTGATACTGATCTTATAAATAGTTCCTGTTAATGCATTTTGGGTGAAATGATGCCAGGTTTTAGTGATGCAAATTAAGATGACTGTAAAATTGTTACTTAGTGATTTTGTTAAATGTAAATTTGCAGTGTTGGATAGTGTCATTCTGTTTCTTGCCGTATGTTCGAGCTAACAGGCAGAACCACGCTCATTTGTATAATGTTAATATCTTCTTGCTTAACTTTTATAACATTCTGCACAAATTAACTTAAGATCCTAATAATCAGGCCAGCTATTAAAGAATTCTGTGATGTGTTCCAAAATGAAGTGTGTAACGCCTATTGGGTTCACACAATAATTACAGGCTGACTGCCGTCTGCTCTTCTCATCACAGTGACACCTGCTAACAAATATGTTGCTAACTGTGTTTGCAGCATTACAAATAGGTAGGTGCTTATTGGCTGCTATGGGGTGAGGGTGCTTGGCCTGTATACTTACGAAGGGAAGGTGATTTAGCAAGTCTGCTCTGATGATCTGCTTTTCACAGTGTGAGACTGTATTTTGCACCCTAGAGTTCCCAGGTATGGTGTCACAGCACAGATATTCCCCTTTTCACCTCTCCCTTTTCAGGCTATAGCATCCTTTTGTGGTTATAGGGTTTTTCAGTTTATTGGCATTTCTGCTGAAAAAAAATTTGAATAATTTGAAAAGCTGGAGGCCAAACCATTTTGTGTATGTCTGTATGCATAAGTGTGTGTGTATGTGTGTGTGTGTGTGTGTGTGTGTCTGAGGCAGAGAGAGCAAGAGTGAGAGTGAGAGACTCCTTCTTTACCATTGCAGTTCTATGTATATAGTACTTAGCTATGTGCAGACTGATATGCAATAAAAATATTAGACATATCTCTTCAGAAATAATAGCACACCCTTTCTGGAAACATTCTAATGCCCTAAAATGTGTTTCTGAAAATACTCTCAGACAATGCAAAAGAAAATTGTAAAAACTGGTGAAATAAATTCATGACATTACCAGCACAATGCCTACTTTTGTACAGTGCACAGAGACATTCCTGTCTCCAATCCTTCTGCTGCGAACAGATCCTAAGATTTGGATTCATGATTTAGTGTTGAATTGTAGAAATGGACTATTCTGATACAATTTTGCAGTCTCTTTTAGTTAGTTGTTTCTGAAGTCTGGTTTAAATTACAAATACAAAACCATAACACAAAAGGTAATACTATCTTCATTAAGCACCAGCTTCATGGTCCTTGACACACTTCAGTCAGTGATTAAATACCTCCTATGTGCATACTCAGTGATTCTTAGTACTTCTGTTGGATTACTAGAAACAGCAAACATTCTCAAAGCTAGGCTTTTAGGTCTCCCAAAATATATGACACATGAAAACCAAATCTTTAGAATGACAATTAAATGCACATTTGTAGATGGGATGTGAATGGGGTGGTTTAGAAAGGGATGGACTGTCTGATATGAGGATGGAGACTGATTCTTTAAAGTGATGAGGAGTTGTATCCAAAGCTTTCATTTTTTTTTGAACAGCCTTCTAAAAATGGGAAAGCTCAAATGAACGTACAAGCTTAGACAAACTCAATATTCAGTAAGCTGCTAAGGCATCCAAAATGGAAAGCTATGAAACCAGGATTAATGTTTTTTCTGTTAAACTACTTCGTAAGTTTGGTGATTTGGGCAGACAGTGAACTGAAGAAACAGGTGAGATTTGATGACAAAAATATCTGCTCTTTAAATCTGCAACATACTGATGTAGATGTTTTTTTTCCCAACCCATAATGGATTGGAAAAAGACCTGAGAAAAAGGGGTTGATTTATGAACATTTTGAACTCAAAAGTAACTTTCATTTTAGCTATCCAAGACCTTCAAGGTTTGCCATACCAGTAACTAGAAGCTTGAACTTTTGTAGTGTGAACACATAAAAGTGTAGTTCAAGTTATTTTGATGCAAAAGTTGCCCTTCTCTTGACTCCACTGTCACTGAATCTTACATTTCAGCTAAATTCTGAAAGTTGAGAAGAGAAGAGAAGAGAAGAGAAGAGAAGAGAAGAGAAGAGAAGAGAAGAGAAGAGAAGAGGGAAGAGAGAAGAGAAGAAGGGCTCTATATTCACTTACACATAGTATGGTCAGTCCGTGTCCCATTAGTTTTTGAACTATTGTTGGAAGCAATGTTTCTGTAGGATAAATTAAGTCTGTTGTTACACTCCTGTAGCCCACTGTTTTCAGATTAAGCTCTCCTAATAAAGAGATATGATGACTCTGGCCTGTCTGGACACTTTGAGGATGATGAAGAAGACTGAACAGAAGTGTGGGTGTCATTAATTTGAACTGTTTGAGTTCCTTCCATGGTTTCAAAATAAATTTTTCCCCATGTGTATTTCATATTTCAAAAAAGATAAAAGTCACTGTAATTGTGAAATGCCAAAGAGCACCAAAGACTATGAAATCAATTTGGTTCTTTCTTGCCTTCCAGATAAGGGTTATATAAAAAGACCAGAGGTGAGCAAAATCCTCCACATGTTCACTGTTGTGAAAGTGAAAATTCTTTCACAGAGAGGATTTAAACAAGTCCTAGAGGCACAGCTTCCTCATCAAATAGATGTAATGGGTCTTCTGAACCTCTGAGCTTTCCACCAATTTCCTCCATCCATTTGCTGACATTTCCTTATGTATTTTATACTCTGTCCTACATTTAGCCATGTAAAAGTGAAGCTGGAAGACTAAAAGGCTTAATTTTAAGAGGTAAAGAAATAATTTTAATTTTAAAAATAAAAAGTTTTAGAGGCATAAAAATCTAAAATATTTCCAAGTCTAGGCCTACTCAGGGCCAACTCTTACTTTCTTGGAGTCAATCATCCTAACATCCATAAGATTAAGGTGGAAATGACAGATGGTGGCATGCTTCACTCTGATTTTAGGCTTGCAGATAGACCACCTGCTCAGCCTCTCTTCTGGTGTGGACTGTACCAGGAACAACTATTTCCTCAGTCATCATGTCCAGAAGTTTAAGAGACTTCCAAGGAATTTGATGTTAGTACAGGATTATTCTCAATACCCAGAGATTCATAAAATCCTGTAGATGTAGAAAAGGGTTGGCGCTGATCCTGACATATGCACTATATTTTATTAAGGAGTATTTTTCACCTATTTGAACTATGTAAGTGAACTTTCTAAGATAGTAAATGACTCTCTTACAGCACTTCACTTTATGAATATTCTAATTTAACCAGGCTGATTTGTAATTTTTCTGTTTTATTATTGAACGATTTAAGATCAAGCACATCAAGTGAGAAAACTAAAACCTAACTAAACAGTTTGAGATTTAGAAAATTCATGATGGATTTTTAAATCCAAGTGAACAATTGGTTTATTAATCCTACCAGTTGTTCTCGATTCATAATTTTTTTCTAAAGGAATTCTTAAAGGATTTAAATTTTATAATATTCAAAGGACAGAAATATTCAGGATTTAAGTGATTTAAATTCACACTCAACAGGAGACTGAATGACACAGGCATTGCTCTTGGATTGTGCAGTCTGCCACCTCCATGGCACTGGGCTTATCCATCTTTCTAGGTGCTTATATATGTCCATAATAGTAGAATCTGTTAGTTCAAATCAAATACAGAACAGATTGTATTATGTAATGGTTAATTGGAGGTGTATGGCAGTCATAATTAAGAAAACATGCATCAACACTTGCCAACACTTTTCACAAGCTAGAATGTGAGACAGCTCAGCTATTTCATATCACAATTGTAGGTAAAGAGACAAAACTGATGTCAGACAGTGTGGTGGGAAACTCTAAGGCATGACTTGGTGGTCCAAAACTTGGTGTCCTCCAAACAGCCCCTCCATTCCCTCTTCTTCAAGGCCACTAATTGGTAAGCTCAGCAAAGACACCATGGATATGGAGGCTGAAAAATGCGTTCATGCCATAAGTAGGTCAGGGTTGAGACACGTTGACAAGATAGCTTATGAAAAACTGCACTGCCTGCAAGATATATGTAATTTGGCTAAATTGAGGAGTTCAGTGCTATATGATGCCAATCCAGCTTCTCCAAGTCTGAAATAAATTTTAGAAGAAAAAAATTCATTGCAATAAGTTACAATAAAGCACCTGCTTAATATATACAAAACATTTACATTTCTAAGCTACCTAAATGCAGAGACAACCTTGAGAAATTTTCCTTTATCTTCATTTTGACATACTGTAAATATTACTTTCTTCAGACTATAATATTCTTCCCTAATTACAGGCACAATATTGTCTTTTTGAATAATAGCATGTTTGTCAAGAATACCTGTCTACATGGTACTCAGTTATTTCACTTCAGCTACTGTTGCTAAAATTACTTGGGTTTCACTGATCTCTCTTTATACAATTGATTTTGATAAAGCCAAGATAAGGTAACTATTTCAGGATCAGATTTTGAAGGCTTCATATTGCTCTTACAATAACTTATTATTTTAAATAAGAGGAATCTTTTTCTGAAGGGTCATATAGATACAATTTATCACTTAAAAAATCAGATTTACTCAGGTAAATTAGGTTTCTTTTCTATCAATAGTTTTAAAATGTTATTTTATACAGAAAATGAAAAATAATGTCCTCTATTCCACTGAGCCATTTAACTGAACGTGTCTCTTGAACCTGTTATCCCAGTGCTTAGCATCCTGATTTCACAATCTTGCAATTAAATCATGACCTTTCCCCACACGACACAGTTGTTGTCTTTAATAATCTTTTTTTTTTTTTTCCTAAGACTCATGGCTCAAATGTCATCTCAAGTCTTATTTCCTATTCCTCGTCTGTAATTTGGCAAATAAGAATAGAACCCAGAAAAGGTTATCCATTATCAGTTACATTCTTTAGTTCATAAGCATCTTGCATTGGCAAGAAGCTGACAATTCACCACATCTTTTCCACCTCCGACTTCTAAACTATACTAATGTTCCAACCCTATAATCAACTGTAATAAAAAGAGTCTCTCTCTAATTAATGGCCTAGATGTGTGTCAGATACGCTGCACTGTAAAAAATGCTCCAGCCCATCATATTCTTTCCTAATCTGTGATTTTGTATGCTAAGTACTTCAGGAACAGAATTATCTGACTCAGCTTTTTTTTCCCCTAACCATGCATGAAGACCAAATTGCAGCTATATCAGAGGGATCTCCCAATAATCAGTGCCATATAGTCACAGCAATCTTTCTCCTTCCTTAGTCCTCTGGGGAAATTACACTTTATTCTTGGGAGCTTATTTCTTCTCTAGTACTGAACCTGTGATATTGATTGGGACTTCATGGGATGGGGGAGAGGAGACTTTTGGAGAACTGTGACTCCCCTCCATCTGGGCTTTACTGGCTAAAATTTAAATGGTGTAAATAGCAATACTAGATACTTGGTCATATAAAAAAATGTGTTTCCCTGATTCAAAAGTTACTCACATACTTGGGTAAAAAAAGTCTTTTTGATGAATCATTTAAGTCTCATATTCTCCTCCAAATCATCTGCTGTCTAGCCTCAGAAATTAACCTTAAGATGTTAAAATGTTTAGTTTAGCTGAGATAAATATACAGAATTAGTATACTCAAATCACTCATTCTTTTGATGAGAAGGAAATTTCCTGAAACCAGACTCTCTCAAAAAGGCCTCTAGAACTGTGACATATAGTTTTAGATAAAAATACTTGTTAATCTTGTCACTCTTCTGATTTAGAAGACACAGAACCTGGATGCATGCTAAAAGCATGTAAAGATTACAAGAGATTAAAAATTTATATAGTCATCATTGAAAGTGTGCAGAGATTTTGGAAGCAGACAGACCTTAGACCCAGCTTTGCTCTTACTCAAACTTGACCTGTTCAAGTGAGCCCAGAGGGGGGGATGATCAAAATGATCAGATGCATAGAGCACCTCTCCTGTGAGAAAAGGTTGAGAGAGTTGGGGTTGTTCATCCTGGAGAAGTGAAGGCTCTGGGAGGATGATATTGCAGCCTTTCAGTAGTTGAAGGGAGCTTATAAGAAAGATGGGGACGAACTTTTTAGGAGGGCGTGTTGCAATAGGACAAGAGGTAATGGCTTTAATGGTTGATTTAGATTAGACATAAGAAAGTTTTTACTCAGACAGTGGTGAAACACTGGAGCAGGTTGCACAGAGAGGTGGTGGATGCTCCATCCCTGGAAACATTGAAGGTTGGGTTGACAAGGCTCTGAGCAACCTGATTTAGTTGAATATGTCCCTGATTATTGTAGGGACAAACCCAAACTCCCCAGTCAAAAACTTGGTCAAACTCCCAAACTTGGTCAAATTCAATTGTTTCTTGCATAAACCAAAGTCTTAATATTGTCATTGACATTCTCTTGAAGGATCCAGACTTTTTTTTTTTTGGCCATAATGATATACCTATTCTAAAGCTCAGTCTTTAACACAATAAATACTGCATGATATTGTGCACTAAGCTAGTCATAAATAAATCAATCTTAAAAGAAAACTAAAGGGGCAAAAGCAAGCAGTTAAATGAAGAACTCAGCACACACCACCATGAACAGCTCATACAACTAAAACACAGACCTGAACTCTGTGCACACATTAGAATACAGACTTTGCTTATTTTGCTTCTTCCTGTAATTTTGTAGAAAAATTATCAAGACCAACAAAAACCCCCAGAACACAGAAGCCATATTGCTGAAGGTCATCAAGAACTGGTGAGCTGGAAACATGACTTTGTGGCATGAATATTGAGTCATACTTATAATGCTTTCGGCCTCATGATCTCACTACACACTTGTGTGTATACGTCAAATATTCTTATCATTTAAGCCAGATGAACGTACACCTTCTAGGCTATAAATGCCCGTATGTCACAACACGGGACATAAAAGGCAAAGTAGCCCCAGTTTCTTGGTGTTGTATCTATACAAGCTTTGGTTAAAGGACCCTGAACCAGTGGAGAACTAAAGTCAACAAGGGATCTATCTACACAAAAGCATTTCAGAGGACTTTAAATATTGTAAGACTGTCTCTGTTCCTCCAGCAGCGGGCCACCTTGATCCCTCACTATGCAGCTACCAATTACCTCACAAGAAGACAGGCAATAAAATGTTTGTCTAATTAACAACTCCAGGGACCTCATCCAGAAGTTCTTATCCTGAAGCAATTCCTGGTGAGCACATGACCTGAACTCCAAGCAGCTGCTCTGCACAGTGCAGGACTAAGGATTACCCTAAAACAAGCTACAGATGTTGCCTGAGCCTCGGTAAAGTGAGTCCTAACTGAGAGGGGAGGGACAGTTTGTTCAATGCATGTGAGACCCTCATACAATTTGAAACCCCTTGGAGAGCCTCTGGGAAGAAAAAAAAAATCCCCCTGGATTTATTACCAAAAGCTACAAAAAGCCTGAGAGATTTTCAAAATGGCTTTGTTCTAGAAAGATGAAAGGACATAGCTCTAAGAACATCAAGTGTATGAAGTTTAGTCTCTGTGGGAGAGTCATGAAGCTTGGGAAAAATACTGGTAAATGCATAAACTTATTTGAATAAAAACCTGAAACATTTTTAACAACAAAAAAAAAAAAATCTGGACCATAGGGAATAAGCTGATGAGGGACCTACCAAAGTCTGCATTTTGCACATTCTGCAAGATGAAGCGATAACTACTGCAAGTGCGGCTGTTTTGAGAGGTGATGAACTGATAAGCTCAGAAAGAGGAAAAACACTGCAGTATTAAATTCCAGATAGAACAGAAAAAATATGTGAATTTTTAAGAATAAATCTGAATATGGTGAAGTGCAAAAGATCTTGAGCTACAGAAATTTGTGCGGACATCAGAGAAAATACAGTCTAGTAGAGCTGACACAGATCCTAGCATGTGCCATACAATGTACTGAGAAGCATTTCTCAACTCTTTCAGCTTGTTTTTCCTACCTTTTATATTTGAATATGTGATATATGTATGCTTTATCATATAACTTGCCAATATTTTATGGAATTAGGATGGTACAGGGAAGGAGGACAAAAGAAAATTTGGTTCCATTCTTAGCTCTTCAGAGTAGCTTTGAAAAATTAAAATTAAAAATAATGCTCTATGCCCTGGTCTCAAAATATATAAAAGAAAGCTAATAATAATGATATTTTTGTATGAAGTGTTTGAAGATCTCCAAATTAAAGGTACAAAATCAAAACCATATTATTATTATTATTATTATTATTATTACTTGAACTGATTGAGATATTTCAGAGGTGGTACCTAGTTATCTGACAGAAAAAAATTAAAGATGGAGAACAAAAGATCTGAAGATTGAATGAACCTCTGAAAAGATGAGAAGAAAAAGCACTTCCTTTATATGCAAATCTTGCAGACATTTTTTTGTCCTGGATCAAAGTTTGTTGAACTCCTCCTAAATAGCAGTCTCTCAGTGAACTTGACTCTACTATATCAGAATTTGAGATGGGTGTGGAGGAATAAAGCCAAATTTATGTCTGGAGGATAATGTTTTTTGTGGAGACAATCACTTCTAGGAGGAAATCTCCTACACATATTCTGTCTTTCCAAACTCTTATATTTAACCCATGAAGAAAGGATAGTAATATTGGTAGTTTTAGTACACTAATTATGCCATCAGTTTTAGTTAGGTGACTAGCTATACAGTTCATTTAACAGGACCTGGTCTGGTTGTGTCTGAGTACATATGCAAGGTAGTACCACAGCAGCTTTCATGGTAGCTGGATGCAGAGCAGAAACTGGTTATGAACCACTAGCAAGCCATCACTGAGAAGCAACTTCAGCATTAGAGACATCTCCTTTGACATTTCCATCAGAAATCAACTTTAGATATCATGCTTTCTGACATCTGCTTAGCCAGTGACTCATGAACTGAACTGCTCTCTGGTATACACAACTCCTGTCGGCAAGAAAGCCATTCAGCCTTTCGGTATTCACAGCCATGGCTGACACACAGGCAAAGCAGATTTTAAAGTCTGGAGCTCAAGTGTCAGCCCTGAGACCTGTGTCTCAGCACTCATTTGAGACTTGAAGGTTGATTTGTTTATTCCCTTGAAGGGTTATTGCATATTTTCTCTCCTTTTGTCAGTAGGCTACAGAATGACTTGTAACAGCAACAAAAACTGTGTGGAACACAGCTGTTCCTGGGTGGATAAGTCTGATGAAAGTTTCTGAGCTCCTGTGACTAAAGCCTGCATACCTACAGAGGAATCCTGTCAGAAATGTGTTAAAAGTCTAAATCTTTGTAACTTGTCTTTCTACAAAAGCCAATCTTAAGTGTTTGTGTCTGCCAGTCTCTGTATATGTATCTATCTGACCAGACAGGTTTTAAAGAAGATTTCCAGCTGTCTGGCAGTTTTAATGCTCCTAAGATTCCTCAAAAGTTCCCAAAAATAGACTGCTGGGAGAGGGTAGACCTTCTTGTGTCAACCTGAGGGAAAAATTTCAGAGGCTGTGAATCCTTGTCAAACGAGGGAACCTGCCTAGGAGGAGAAGTGTTGTGATGCCCCAATGGTGCAAAGAGAATCAATCACAGCTCCTCCCCAGTGAGGCATTCAGAGATCTGACCGTAGCATGCAAATCAGTGGGAAGCCAAGCTTCATCGATGCTACCTTTCCTGGACCTCCTAATGCACAGTAAGGTGTGGAAGGGTGCTAAGCTGCAGAATTTCTTGTCCCATTGCAGAAGTAGAGAGGAGAATAGCTCGGGGAGCGATGTGACAGCTGCAAAACAGGCAAGAAAAAGGCCTAGGAGCAGATCTGACACAACTACCTTAATCAATGTTTGCTTAGAAACGAAGATTTATATTCCTTGTTTATATCAAGAACCTGAAGTGAAATACTGACCACTTTGAAGCTGGTGACAGATCTCCCATAACCAGGATTTCATCACAGTTCTTTTCTGTAGACTCGTCTGTGATTTGTGTTACGTTAACAGCAAGGGGAAGTTAAAATGCTCTGAATCAGGAAAAATATTTTACAGAGCTAGGTAATTTGAAAAACATCTTTCATCTGTTAAGGTTTGAGCTTGTCCCAGTAATAACAAGAACTTGATCAAGCATGAACACTCCCTAGCTATCTATAGATTTGTACTACACAACCTTAGAAATGTCATTGGCACACTTCACAGTATAATCAACACATTCTTTTTAACCTTTACGCAAGAAGGTTGGGATACAGACTAAGATTGATAAAAAGACTCTCCTGCAGAGTGAAAGGTGCAAAATTAGAGAAAGAGCAGAACTATGAGATTTTGTTAGTGTAATGCACAAACTGAAATGTGCTGTGTTCATTCCCAGGGGCTGCAGGTTTGAGCATGAGCCTCCCAAATCAAACTTTCAGACTGAATAATCCATATGCCTTCTCTCCTCTGGTACCAAATTTCTTTCCCTTCTTGGAGCCATCAATGTCTTGCCATGCTCTACATTTTCACGCTTTTTGTGCTCTCCACCAGCATTCTGAGGATCTGAAGAGCTTCCTTTATTGTTCTTTGTAGTTTTAATATCTGAAAGAGAATTACTGCTCCTGTCCTGCCCTCGAGCATAAATGGGAAATGTTGCCTGTGGTGGTATATCTGGCATAAGAAGTTCTGCCACAGCTACTCTACAAAGGCGAGAACAAGAAGGGCTGCAGAGTTTCTGGAGCTTTTACCCAGCAAACTCCCAAAGGTTTTCTAGCAGCTGACCAACAGGAAAAAGAAACATTATAATCTCCACAACATGATGTTTTTTATGAACCTGAGAACAGCTGAAGTGCTTAGCAAGTGTTTTTCTTCTCCTGCTGTCTTATTAGAGGGCAGGGATTTCTTGACTGTTGACCCTGTCCCCCATCAAAAAAAAAATCTGCTGTGCCAAAGGAAATGTGCAAGTGACTGTGATGGGACCTTGTAATGACATTACAGGATTGTGTCTTGAATATTGGCATTGAATACTTACAGCACATACTGAGTGAGCCCAAAAAGGAGACTGATCCTATATGGCTATAAAGACAGGGTCTCATCACTATTAACAGTTTTAAGTACTTCTCAGCTTATTTCTTATGTCACCAGAAACAGTCACTACATCTTAGTCATCTTATTCTGCAGTTTCACTCTCTGGAAATGTTCACTGCCATATAATCTTTTTCTTTTATTGTTGTTTTGTCTATCTTAGGTTCCCATATCACCTGTCCCAGAGGGAAATATAAAGATTTGAAAATAGAAACTAGTAAGATAAAGACTGGACATTTTTTTTTTTTTCCTTTTTGAATGAAGATTGAAACAGATTTTCTTGCTAGGCCCCAAAATAACTCCTTTTCACAAGCAACCCAGCTTCAGCTACAGTAAATATTTTATTAACTTAAGCTCTTTGGTGCAATTAATAGTAGATAATCACCATTGTAGATATACATGAGTTGCAGTGATAAAATCTCTATTTTGCTCTTTTGTGTACAGGTTGATCTCCACAATGCAGTTGATAATTGTTTCCAAGGAAACTTCATGTAAAACAGTAATTTGGAGTAACAAGGGTGGTACTAAAGTGCAATGGGAACCATTGAACACTGGCCTTTTGCCTGCTGTGGTAGAAACAAACCTTGTTCTTGTTTCTTTGTGGTTTGTTGTTGTATTCACCATTTTTAACATTTTTTTGTTAAAAATAAGACTGTACATTTTTCTTGTCATGTTGAAAAGAAATTGTATGGTTTGTGCCCTGTGCCATTGGTATAAGGTAGTTTTCTGTGTAATTCGTAGGCCAATGAAATAAGTTTTTTATTGCTTATTATTTTCCCTTCACAGGTCCCATTATGTTCCAGTTTGTAAGTGAAGGAAAAACAAGAAGCAAGAGGAGCTGTCTGCAAATCAGAACCTCTGATTGAGAGAAAATAGGAGAAAATACTTTAAATCATGAATGACTCAGTAGCAACTCACTTATTTATGTGTCATGAAGTACCGGAGAAATATTTGGCAACTGAGAGAGAAACAATCAAAGTTAGAAAGTGATTTTTAGTTTGAGGAGTTGTTCGCAACAGCAAAACAAATAACTCATTAAGATTTCAAATTACAGTTGGACAGACCAAGAAACTGAAATGCCCTAAATAACTGCAGGTCAATGCCTACAGAAATGGACAAGCTAGCCAAGTAACTGGACTTGTACTGACATATGCAGACAATTTGCTTTTTAAAAGTTTTTAAAAGAGATCTGCATGTTCCTATACTGAAACGTTATTTACATGTTGATTTATAAATGATACAGATTGAGTATGTTGTGGTGGATGAGTGTTTTGTTATAACTACTTCTGGTGTTATTATTAGGTAACAAACTTCATAGAGCACAAGTGTGTGTTCTGGCATATATGAATAAAAACATAGGTATATGCATGCATATATATATTATATATACATAGTGTTGATGGAAAATTAATCATCTACATGAAATTTTGTTTTCTAAAAAAGAAATGTAATTGCTCCTCTGTCAACTAAAATACAAAATTCAGAAGTGAGAATACCTTCACATCCTCCAAAAATTAGTATTTGAAAGTCTGTGTAAGTTTTAGGTAGTCAGAGTGTTCTGAGACACAAATATCAGCATAAAATTTGCTATCAGTATAAAACATTATGATTAGCCATGAGAAGCATGAAAGTAGAGGCAAAAGTCTTTGATACATGTTGAAGGTAAACAAAGAAGATTAGGAAATGTATTGTTAATTCTGGAAAGAAACAAATATATTTAGCTACAAATCCTGCATTCAAACAAGTTAATGATATAAGAAGACCTTTCCTTTTATATATACTTCATATAAATTCATGTATATGCCTATAGGTATGAATACGTGTGTATGTATGCACATGATCTGGCTTGCAATATGAGAGAGGTGAATACAGGAAGGATGTAGAATCATTTATATTTTCATCCTATTTTCATCTTCTAAAATTTGCTGTTTCTTTTTCCATTGCACAGTGTTTTGCATATCAGGTAAAATTTCAAAAGAAATTAATGGAAGAGCTGCTAGTGACTAAAATCGAATCAGTATTTCACCTCCACATGACATGGCTTGCTTCTGTCCAGCTAGCATTAAATAGCAAGCAACAAATAAAGACACATTGCAGTGGAACCAACCACAATTGTTTCTTCAGTCTATGCACTTGACAAATATCCTAAAAGAAGACGTATAAGGATTCGTTTATACTAAATTTAGTATAGGAAATCTTTAATAACTGAAACTGACTATAATTTCCTCCTTTAGACTGTTCTGTTTCAAAGTTTCATAAATCCTTGTATTGATTAGCTTTACATGGAACGTTGTACAGCCCTAAACACATGAAATTAAACTGAGTGGCGGGTGAATTTTAGCACAGCCCTTCCGGCCAACACAGCAAAACAACAAAGCAAAAAAATGAAACATATGAAGTATAAATTCAAATATATGCAAAGGAATATTAATGCCAGTAAATGAGTCAACTGCTGAAGTTCTGAATTTTTTCATGCTGAGTTTCCAGAATCAAAAGCCTAATGGAGGAAAAAAGTACTTTATACATACTTATGACACATATGAACACATGATTATATGAATTTGATGCATGTAAGTTGTGCAAATAAAATTCAACGGTAGAGATTGTGAAAGAATGAAAAGTAAACTAGGAAAGTTACTTAACTGACTTAAAGCTGCTTATCTGAGACAGATAATTTCTGTGTGAATTATCTCCATGAAATTTTTCTGGTTAGAAAGATAATGGAGAGGAATGGAACAGAATGGAACTGAATGGAATAGAATAGACTAGAATAGAATTTTCATTTGGAAAGTTCCTCTGATGATGATCTAGTCCTACTGCAATATCCATTATGGTTATTTCCTGTGACTTCCTTCACTTCAGGCCTTGAACTTGATTACTTGTATTGAGCACATTAAGCCTTTAAATTTCACTTTCAGATTTCACTTTCCCCGCTTTTTGGTCAGGAAGTTTCATGAAGTTTACATTTTATAGACTAAAACAATTTGTGCTTGATTTTAGGTGTGTGAACAATGTTAAATTGATGAATTACTTCACTGGGTAACTTTTTTTTAGCTGAAAATGTATGAAAATATTTTTCAAGAAACCAAATTATTTGAGAAAACAGTCCTGCATCCTGAAAAGCACTGATACTAGCATGATGTAAAAGCATCTTGAACAGTGCCATCATCAAGTGCTTTTAACTGCTCTAAATAAAGATTTAAACGGAAACCATCAACACTATGAAAACAAACTGCTATACAGATGACTGTATTTACAAAGACGTTTTTCAGAAGAAAGGTCTTTGGTTCAACATGCCCAGAAGAAAGGAGGAAAGGAAGGGATTGTTGCGAACATTTTCTCTTTAGAGACTGTGTTGCTTACACTTTTCCTGCACACTAAGCACTGCCTATCTCCTCCTGCCCTGCTCTCCTGGGGCCACAGGCAGTCTATTTGGTGGCGTTTGGCCTTCACGGTTTGCTGGTCAGGGAGAGCCAGCAACCCTTTTCCCACTGTGGTACCCTCCTCATGATGTTTACGCAGATCAGTAAAAGCATTATCAGTTTATGCGTCTGGAAGTTACTGAAGACAAACACTCCGAGCTGGTTCTTCTTGGTGTGAAAGCTTCTGTTGGCCAACTGGCAATGAAAATGTCTATAGAGTAGGTATGGATTATTGTTGAGTACATTTAAAGAACACTATGGTGTTACAACAAGATCAAATGACCTTCTTGTTTCTTGTGATACACCCTTCTAGCAGTTCAGTTTCTCAGTTAAAATTAGTTCTACATTAGCTGGGAAAAGGATAAAGTTTAGCTAATTACATCTAAGCTTTTACCAGTTCACAGGTAGAAGGGAGTCAACCTAAGTGACAAAAGAAGTTTGAGAAGCCTCTATACCTCTTTGCACTGTCTAATCCAGCAATTCATGTTGCCAAAGAACTGAACAGATTTTTCCTCAGTTTGATATTATATTTTTTCAACAAACTAGAGTATGCCACAATGTCCTGATGGTAACTGCCTACTTAAATGCTGTTCTGTTTCTGTCTTTGCTGTTTCAGGGCTTGAATGTGCAATGTGGCTAAAAACTGACTCGAAGTTTTGGCTTTGGGGAGATTAAATTCATCTTTGGCACAGAGCATTTTGTACTGAATGAGGAAAGAAAGTATTTCAAGCTTTTAAATCAATTTTTGTTGCTGGAAATTTTGAACTTGGCAAAAAGAGAAAACTGAAGATTTTAAACAAGAATAACAATGTTGTTTTCAGATTTTTGCTGCTCTAAGTCTGGCTATCTGCAAAAGAAGTGTTAATGTTTCCGAAAAAAAACACATTCAAGTTTTTTGTGATCAGAAGGAGTATTCAGAATAATGGACGTTCTCAGAAGGAACAAAGAAAAGAGTTCTCCAAAGAGCCATCAGCAGAGAAAAATCAAGTTGCATCTTGAAAGTTTTTTGAAACTTCCTATACTAGGGAAAATAATTACCTAAGTAGTTTTAGAACAATAACGTGATTTTGGAATTTTGCAGTCTATTTTGCAGTATACAAATGTTTTTATAGCTAGTGTAAAAATGGGTTTGGTTTATATGAGGCAAATTTTTTGTCCTTATGTAGTTATTTTAGACACCAGACAAAATCTAAATAGCGATACAATTGAAATACTATAAAAACCTTGACTTTACGTTCTAGAATATAAATTGTATGTATAGATGATTTTTAATAGATAGAAAATGAAGCTATCTGCTGAATACAGTGGTGCAAGTATATAATTTGGCTGCTTCTCTGCTGGGGACTGTTTCAAGCAACTCTACACAGCCTCCATATAACAGACAGAAGAGTGGAGGAAAGGTCTGTTAAGTTTGTTAAGTTTGCAAAATCAAGTACACAAAGGCAAGGTAAAATTGAGAACCTCTGTTGGATTTTCCCTTCAGAGGTATTCACATTGCAATATATGCACACCTTGCACTTCAAACACCAAATCAAGTATTGTTAGTGTTAAACTAGATAGGGCACCCAGAGCCAAGCCTTTGTCAGTCCTATGTTTCCATGTTGTCTTCTGGAAAAGAATAATACTTGAATAAACCTAAAGCCTGAGCACAGGAACTTAAAATGTGTAACAATTTGTTTCTCCCAAATTTGTTAAAATTTTGGTTTGGCAGAAAAAAAAATCAAACTGAATCAGCATTTTCATCATGGTACTCTGTCTATTTGTCAGTTCTAGGAAGCCTTAAACTGAATTTACTGTGTCATCAAACACTGGCCACCACCTCTCTATCCATGTGTTCTGATACAATTTTCAGATAGATAAAAAGATGCTCTTATTTTTCCCTGGGATCCCTTCCTCCTTCAGGGTGCAGTGCACATCAGTGCTGTGTAATGAGCTATTTAGCTATCTGGCACCTCCTCATGCTTTTCTTGGCTTTGTGCCTTATTTACCACTTGCTTCTAAACCTCTACTCTGAAAACAAAACTATTAATTTTCTTACTTTTTTTGTTTAGCTGTCTGAATGCTTCTCAGATATATATTAAATTTATTTTCATTATATCTGTGGTGTGTTAGGGACATGATTATTCAAACCGTCTAGGTGAAGAATCAGGGACGTGAAGATCCAGTTTTTCCATTAACTCTTCCTAGCTAGCAGTGTTTAGGATCTGTGTTCAGATATTTTCCCCCCCAGAGATGTTAGTATTCTACCATACAATGCTTTATGCCATCAAAGTACAGCCCCCGTTATTGATTTTGGTTGCAGGTGTGACTGCTCCAAAGCTCTGTAAATCAAAACCCAAGGTCTAAACTGAGGTACCCAGAAAGCATAAAATAAAAGTGGTATTCCTCAGCTTCATAGATCTCCATCTTCTGAGGCATTTCTTTTCAGAGCAGTTTGGGTCTCCTCTGAAAAATCATCTGTCCAAAAGTTAGCTTAAGTGATTTGACCAGCACCTTGGCTGAGTCCTGAGCCTTGAACAGAATTAGATCTCCTGATCAGTTTTTTTGCCATAATTCATGTCTTACCCTTTCTTTCCCCACTGTATTTACTTCAGCCTACACATCTTTGCACCAACCAAAACAGGATGTCTAAGGAGAGCAACCACCTTCACTACTTAACTCTGATTCATCCCTGCTGCAGGTGCATCCCATGCCTCCACTGATACAGGGGAAAAAATAACAAGCAATCAGATAATTATAGACTGTATCATAATGTGTGTGCAAGGGTGTGCGTGCGAGCAGCAAGGTTACCCAGGCAGCACGGATTGTGGCATTTCTTACCTTTTGAGTTATTCAGTTTGTAACCTTGATAATTAGAGCTGATCAGCACATTTTTGGAAAATGCTGTTCTGCTGAAAGTGAAAACAGTCTGCACGGACGTGAGGATTTTAACCAACAGACTTTTGCTAAAGAGGCTGCCTGAGTCCTGCTAATTTGCTCACCTTGTTAAAAGGCAGGCTTGGGACTCTTGCACAGGTCTCAGGGGTCCTGGTTCCAAGATTGGTTCCTCAGGTATGTTAAGAGTTTACCCAAAGTTACAAGGTATAACCAGGAAGTAGAAAGAAGGTACAGTTTTACCTGATTCTGGAAAGTTTGCATTTATTTGCTTACATTTCTCCTACTGCTTTTTTGTTTTCTTGCTTAGTCATAAACTGAAACCTGCTACCTTTTAAGCCTACATCAAAATGTCCCATGGCCTGGTACCATGCTGATGGCTTTGAGGGCTGTAAAGCAACCCTCTACTCAGCCCTTGGCTTTGTGAGCTGAGTCATTGCCCCTGACTATGGCCTAGGTCACTAGAGCACCAGTCCTACATGGAGACCAGTCACACTTGCAGCAAGTTTCACAGCTACATACTCACCAGGAGTAGAGCAGCAATGACATCCAGAAAACCTCATTTGCATTTCAACTTCAGAAGAAGGCTTTTGCCACTCTCATAATGGTCACCCTAATGCCACTCTCCTGTCATAATCTCCCGCCCTCACAAATCTCATCTCACTGCTCCTGGCTCTACTCAATCTCCTCTTTTTTTTTCCTGCACCTTTGTAGAATGGGACAGCATCTCTCCCTCATCCAACTGCTATTTCAGCACCAGTTTCTCTCTCTCTTTGCTGACTCCATTTTCTGCCATCAATGAAATGGTTTGAAATTCCCTGTACCGTCTACACTCTAACTAAAAATAAAGCTTGGGAGAGAAGCTCCCAGCCTGGCGACCGTCCCCTCTGCAGAAATCCATGCAAGTGAGTAATGAGACAGCAACCTGCAGCTGGAATTAAATACTGTTATGAGCAAAAAATAGAGACAGGTGAAAATGTGTTTTTCTTCCAGTACCTGAAGGAAGCCTGCAAGAAAGTCTAAGAGAGACTATTTACAAGAGCATGTAGTGACAGGACAAGGGGGAACGGCTTCAATCTGAAAGAGAGTGGGCTTAGACGAGGTATCAAGAAAAAAATCTTTACTGTGAGGGTGGTGAGGCACTGGAACAGGCTGTCCAGAGAAGCTGTGGATGTCCTATCCCTGGAAATGTTCAAGGCCAGGTTAGATAGAGCTCTGAGCAACCTGGTCTAGTGTCCCTGATCTAGGTGTCCCTGCCCACAGCAGAGGGGTTGGGGGGCATGCTTCTATGATGATAAGTAGGAAGCAGAGCAAGCTGTGGCAGTCGGTAATTCCAAACAAAAACTGAGAAAACTTGTCCTTGATGAAAACTGTTTCCAGCACCACCACACGTATCTCCTGATACCCTCTCTTTCTCAGGAGCTTTTAAAAAATGTTTTCTGCCAAAATTCCCATAGCAATAGAGCTATTACCAGTGCCAGGCTACTTATAGTTGTAAAAGATTCATGAGGGATTTTTTACAGCAGGCCTTGTGACTCTGAAAAGTCCGCCCAACTCTTATGTACTTCATTATTGAGGGATATGCATTCACTTCACACCAGCCCAAGCACTAATCATAAATAAGGTGCAACAAGCACTGGGAGAAAGTACAGAAAGTTATATTTCAAACTGCTATGCTTAATAATATCAAAGATATGATAAAATGAGACAATAAATGTGCAGAGCTCTAATAAAATTAAAACCCAATTAATCATTGAGTTACATTCAGAGGTTTTGTAAATATTGCATATTAAGTTATTTTGTTACTCTCATTTTCCTTTTCAAGGTTTCATGGCCATCCCACTTTTTCATATGTAATGTAAAGTTCATCCCTACTGCTAATAAAATAACTTCTTTTTTTGATTTATTGTTTTAAGTAGTTTCATGTCATGGATGTCTTCTTGATGAAATGCTTTTATAATGTCTTTTCTGCCTTGGTACTTCTGCTGTAAATTAGAAGTCACACAGTTTCTTCACCTCTCCCCCTAATGCTTTGAAATAACTGGGTTTAGTGTAAAGCTTTTCCTTCTGGATCTTGGTGTTTTCTCCATCTCACACTTTGCTTTCCCATCTTCCTAGCTGCCAGTATTTCTAAGCTTCTATGTACGTGATAGTTTTATACAACTAAGCTAAACAGCATCGGTGGCCTTCTACCTTCTTATGTTCATCCCTGTCATCGTGTACACCATTCACAGCTTCAAAGGTTTCCCCAGGGGTCCTAGCACAGTAGAAAATCCTGATTATAAGTGACATTTGAGTGGATTTTTAGAATTAGTGTATTAACAATTATACCCAACCTTAGGATCTTTATTAACAGTATCAAGACTGGAGTCTAGTGCAGAATTCAATGCAGCTGTGTCATCTTTTCATGAAAGCAATTTCCAGTGCATGCGTTGATCTTAACAGTGATCTAAGGATGGGCAACAAGGTTAGTAGAATACTTTTTATAAATAGAATGGAGATCTTTGGCTTTTTCTGAAGGATGAAACATGGTTAGAGTCAGTGAGGCTTGCATCATTTGAGGTAAACATCTTATTTGCCCTACACATTCCCATTTGCAATATTGAGGGTAGCCTGGGAAATATACGGACTTTATCTATAAGGGGTCATCTGAAATAAATCTCTGAAAATCACCCAGAAATTGACTTGCAGCCCTTAAAACAAAATCATCCCTTTATATGCACACATGACACGAATTTAAGATAGAATTAATAGAATTTAAGTTATAAGACAGACAGAGGTTGTAAATTCACATGGCTTCATCAGTATAGATGTAATTCCACGGAAAATATAATTACTGGTGTTTTAGTTGTACCCTACAACACTTTCATCTGTTGTGGCATTTCAGCAATTTCCCTTACCTTTCTAACCAAGGTTAAGATTGAAGTCTACCAGTCCATATGAGTGTCTATGAGCCTCAATATTTCGGTGTCAGAAGGTTCTTGTTTACTTGTTTGTGTGCCTGTATGCCAGTTAGTTACAATCAAGAGAGACTTTTCATGCACTTGGATTAGAAGTTCTAACTACACTCTAAACATAAGATGGACTCTGTTACCAGCCTCTGTCAGTGTTTTATCAGTACTCCTGTCATACATAACAGAGAACAGATTTTAGAGCAATGTGCCTATTGAAAACAGCTATGACTACAGATGATAACTGCAGTGATTTCAGATATTGATTGACCTGTAAAAAAATTAATAACTAGTTTAACATTTTCTTTCTACACAAGAAACACACTTGTTTTTAAGGGCCTGAAGAAGAAAAAAATTAGGTAAGTCAAGTAGCAGGACAAGGTGATTACTTAACATCTGTGACCAAGGAAAAGGCTCAAGGAGAAAAATCATCCAACATCTGCACTGTCGGTAAAATACTTGTAAAAAACACAAGTGAAGTGTGATTAATCACCATGGATGTATGATTGAGTCAATTGACTGTTACTTTTTCATGATGATTAATCAGCTACAAAAATTATAATTGTCCCACTTGTAGTGGCTGCATGCTGTGCCTGATGACATCATTTGGGCTACAGATATTCAATGAGTGGATTTTAAAAGAATATGCAGATGAACCAGGAAGGGTGGGTGAGGTTAAAACTAGATTTTGAAGGCCATCTCTGCCTTTAGCAACTCAGACTTAAGACTTGTTTTATCAGCTCATTGAATGGACAAATGTTTTGTTATCTGATGAATATCATCACCAGATTAAGCTAAAATAAGAGGCATTAATTTTTTCATTTAGCATTATTAAATAATCTTTACATTAGGGATGCATCTGGAGGCAGAGAACATAACTAAAATTATTTTCATGACGTTAGATAAATGAATGTTACGCCCTCAGCATAGTGTGTAGTGCATCTCAGAAAATCAAAATGGCAATGAAATATTTAGATTGATGAATGTAGGTTAAGAAAAAAAAGAAGAGAGGAGTGAAATCGCTTGCTTTAGAGTGCAAGTGAAAAGCTGGAAATGGCAAGAATATTGAAAATAACAAATATACTGTGAGGGAAAAACGAGACTTTTTTTCTGTTTACTATTTGTATGAATCAAAAGCGTGGGATCAACAAAAAAGAAAGAAAATTCAAATGCAACAGAAGAGACTAAAAAATGCCCAAACCAATCCAGCTGAATTAATTAATTGCAGCTTGTTTTCTGTGACTATTTTAAACTCTGTGATCTGAGAGCCCATGTCAGGTTGGGAGCTAGACAGTCTCTATCTCCCCTATTCCTAGGCAGGACTTGCATCCCAGGAGAAGGAAACTTGACTGCATTGCCTAAAAGCAAACTGCAGCCTGTCTGGGTCACCCCTCAACCTGGATAATGATCAGGGAAGTGTGACTGTGCTGTGGAATCTAGACATAGCCTTGAGATCAAGAATATAATACAAATATTATAAGGATAGTGACAGCTCCCGTAATTATAATAAAAACCCTGTACTTTTTAATGCATATATGCAGTCATGCTTTAGGGCATAAACCAGCCACTTACTAAGGGTTTAAGAAGCAACTCCCTTTACAGGCAGGTGTTTCTACAGTTTTTTTTTCTGATGAGGTTTCTCACACCTTCCTGTAAAGCAGCCTGGATTTGGCATCTGTCAGAGACAGGGGACCACACTAGATGGATCACTGATCTAATCCAGTGTGGCAGCTCCTATGTTCCTACGAAGAATGTGCAAGCTTCATAGCAGATATTGGTTTTGCATGTAAGCCTGAAAATGTCATCAGACTGTTCAATGGGTAAAGTGCAGCATTTTATAAACATACAACCCTCAAGGCTCCTCGGGAAAGATTGTTACGTTGGGATCTTGGATAATCTGAAAGAGATGATGTACTGAGATCTGACACAATAACCCAAATGATGAATTATTCCAGGCAATTTTGCCCCATCAAGCTGAATTCAAATATACTAATGGACTGTGCAAAGGGCTGTGCACTGTAAAAACCTCAACCCCTGTACACTGACTGTTATTTTAAATGTCTTTGTGCCTACAAAGAAATAGCTACTTGCACAGTACAAGATCCTGCTTTAAACTTTAAAGTTCAAAGTCTTATTTAGGAAGAGAGATTTTTTAATGGAAAAATTCTTTAAAATCCTCAGAGATAGCATCCTTGGAGGAATACCATCTTTTACACTCATTTAAAATAGATTTCAGACTTCTTTGCAGTCTGTTCTGAGGAGGCAATACCTTTCTGAGCTGTACATAAAACCTCACTAATGATCTGTAATGAAGTGCTTCTTTCTGCACATCCAGCATTTTTGCTCTAAAGTTCAAGAAAATAGCACAATTTTGCCAGCACTATTCCCCTTTTAGCACACTGGTTTTGCTTTTGAACTATAGCACTAATATCAAAACCACAAAGTGTATCCTGTGTCTCCTCCTTAGGTTGTCACTATGTGTTACAGCCATGGATCCTAAAGTTTCGCTCTGTTTCATTCCTCAACTGTTAACCTGTATTAAAGCATAGTTTTTGTCAGGCACAGAAGGAGGTTTTATTTACAGGGTTAAATTTACAGGAGATAGTCTTGATAACTTCTTGTATTTAAATAAGAAAGGGAAACATGGGAACTCCAGTCTCTTGAGTTTTTCCTACGTACCTACTAATTGTTAATTATTAGAGACTAACTAAGTCACTGAAGTGAGTCGTTTGGCTGGTGTCTCAAATGCTGTCATTTACTACTACACAAATCAGCCTAGTGATAGAGTGTCTTTAAATTAGGTTACAACCATGCAGTTATTGGACAGGGAGTAATTGATAAAACCATTAGTAACACTTGTAGAGATAACAGCTAGCAAAATCATGCAACCATAATTATTCCTAATGGATACATGCTATAAATTGTGTCAAGAAAAAAAATCTTGCATTATCTTTCAATCAAATCTGACAGTCCTGGTAGATTACTGTAGACTAAATGCTCATGTATGGGAAAAAATGACCTATCACAGTATCTTTGCTTTTTCCCCCTTCTCCTTTCCCACAAAATTATCTGGTCCTTTTTTTTTTTTGGTAATTTCTTCCTGCATTGGCTTTCAGGCTAAAGAAAATGTAGTGCTTCTTATTAGTTGCCCCTGCCATAGTGTTTTATATTTTCAGTCAGCCACAAGACACGTCAAGACTTTTTGTAATGTGACAACATGAAAAGAATTATTAGTTCGAATAAATGATTCCAGGTTGCATTACATTTTTCCAACAGCAAAATGTATTCTTTAATAATACATAAAGTTTTATCTGTATTCTGGTGTTAACATTTGTTTCACTGAACAACAGCTCCTATTCTCAGTGTCCTATCCCACCCCCTTTTGACTTTTCTCCCATGAAAAAAAATCACTGGTTGTTTCAGTGAATTTTCCCCCCCCTCTGCAAGTGACAAAGATCAGAAACTGCCTCTATTGACTAAAAGATCAGACTTATAGATCAGATGTATAGCTTGATTATATCTTTTTTTCCTCCCCTATGTGCAAGGTGATGCTTCTCAATCACATCTGTGAAGGATTTAAGAGGAAATGGGTGAATCAGCAAAAAGGAAAAAGCTAATTATATATGAGAAATATTGTATAATAACTTCTCAGAAGAAAGGTGCATAAATTATTGGACTTCTCTTGTACTTTTGAAAATAATTTGGGCCTGTGGTTATTATCATGAGTTTAAAAAGTCCCAAACAGTAACTTCTTTGATGCAGGGTATCCCACATACTTTACTTGCACATTTGTGTGTATATGACCACTACCTTAAGAGGGAAAAAACCTCAGGAATATAGCTTAGTTTGAGAGTATTCAGAGACTTCAGCTCCTAGATCCTTGTTTCAACATCACCCATCTGATGCTTTATCCTTGAGCTTGTTGGAAAAAATTCCACATAAAAAAATCACAAAGCATACACGGATGGTCTTGGACAATCAAAGGGGAGGGCCTGCCAATGCTGAATTTCCTCCATGCTTAGGAGAGGCAATAATTTGAGAAGAAAGCTTGAATTATGATGTTTAGAAGAAATTTTTCACTGTGAGGGTGGCGAGACACTGGAACATTTTGCCCAAAGAAGTTGTGGATTCCCCAGCCCTGGAAGTGCTGAAAGCCAAGCTGGGTGGGGCTTTGAGAAACCTGGGCTAGTGGAAAATATGTCTGCCCATTGCAGGAAGGTTGGAACTAGGTAATATTTGAGGTCCCTTCTATCCCAAACCATTCTGTGTTTCTGTGAATTAACATCATTGGCATAAGCGAAAACTGGTAAGATGAGTCCTGTGAGTGGAGTGCCCTGTTTGATGGTAACAGGCTTTTCAGGAGGGAGAGGCACGGCAGAAGAGGCAGAGGAGTGGCACTGTATGTTACAGAAGGGTTAGAATGTATGGAGCTCACGGTCGGCAATGGCACAGTTGAGAGCCTCTGCATAAGAATCAAGGGGCAAACAAATAATGTGGATATCATCATCTACTCTAGAGATCCCAGTCAGGACAACGACACCCATGAATTAGTCTTTAAGAAACTAAGGGACACTTCCAAGTCAACTACCCTTATCCTTATGGGGGACTTCAACTTGCCATAAATTAACTGGGAGCATCACACAGCTGGCATAACCTGGACCAGAAGATTCTTCAAAAAACCTGGATGACAACTTTATGGAACAGATCCTAAGTGAGCCAACTTTGAAATATGTCATCCTTGATCTGCTGCTTGTCCACAGAGAGGATCTCATGAGTGAAGTGGAGATTCATGGCCGTCTTGGCCACAGAGACCACCAAGCAATCAAGTTTAAAATCTCTGTTGACCAGAGGAAAAGTACCAGTAAAACCTCAGCTCCGGACATGAGAGCAGACTTCAGGCTGCTCAGGGAATGAGTAAGTAAGGTCCCCTGGAAAAATGTTTTTTTGTAGGTGCTGGGGTCCATCAGTGCTGGTCACTTCTTAAACATCACCTCCTAAGGGCACAGCAGCAGGCAATTCCCAAATATCAGAAGTCAAGCAGGCAAGGCAGAAGGCTGGCTTGGCTAAACTGGGATCTTCTCTTGGGAATAAGGGAAAAAAAAGAAGGTGTATGGCCAGTGGAAATAAGGTCAAGTGACACAGGAAGGATACAGAGATGCTGCTTGTTGCAGTAGGAAAATAATTTGTGCAGCCAAAGCTGCCAGAAATGTGGGGGGGCAATAAAAAGAGGGTTTTTAAAATACATTAACAGCAATAAAAATAATGATATATAAAAATATCATTAGCCCATTACAGCATGAGGATGGTCACCTCACAAACAGGGACAAAGACAAGGAAGAGGCGTTTAATGCTTTCTTTGCCTCAGTCTTCAACACAGATGATGAATCAAGGGGGTCTCAGTGACCTGAGCTGGAGGACTATAATGGTGAGAATGATTGACCCGAACTTTTGTGGGATCTGCTGCTCCAGCCAAATCCCTACAGTTCTATGGGACCTGATAGGATTCATCTCAGAATCCTCAAAGAGCTGGCTGATGTCACTGCAAAACCTCTCTCAATGATTTTCGTGCTGTCTTGGGAATCAAGGGGAGTTCCACCTGACTGGAAGCTGAAGAACATTTCTGGATTTTCAAGAACGAGAAGGAGAACCCTGGAAACTACAGACCTGTCTGTCTCACTTCATTGGCTGGTAAAGTTAAAGGAGAACATTATTCTGGGAGGGATTGAAAAACACCTCAAGGCCAACACTGTCATTAATCACAACCTACACGGATTCATGAGAAGAAAGTCCTGCTTATCCAATCAGTTTTCCTTTTATTTATCCTGGGGGGTGCCAGGCAAAGCATCACCAGTCAGTCGAGGCNATGGCTTGAAGTTGTGTCAGGGGAGGTTTAGGTTGGACATTAGAAAAAGGTTCTTCACCTTGGTTGGATCCTTTTAAGACCCCAGACCTGAAGTCACAAGCTGAACTGAGAGTATTACTTTAAAAAAATATTCATGACTCCAAAAGTTTCACCCAACAAACTTTTTCAGTCTTTGGTTCTTAATACCTTGTGGTAGCCTAAAGAGAGAAAAGCCACACACTTTTCATCAGGAGATGCTTCTAATTTGGAGGAAATAAGTATTTTGGCAAAAGTTTAAAAGGGGTAACAAAGTAGAGCATTCCACAAAGCGCTGAGCCAGCACACACTAACACACACAACTTAATAATATCCACCTCACTTGTTTTAAGTAATCCAAAATAATAAGAAAAGAGATTAAAAGAGTAAAGAAAGAAAGAGATTAAGAGAAGAAACAGGAGTAAAGAAAAAGATTAGGAGATTAAATAGCTACTACCAAAGAGTCTTATGAAAATCCAGCTTCACACAACAAGTGCCACGTCCTAAAACAAAAGGTAGGATAGAGCTTCTGTGCTCTTGCGTTTATGTGCTTTGGCCACCTGTGACCACTCCTCTGAGGCGGGACCTCCAGCTCCCTGGCACTCAGTACCTCCCAGGTGGGAGAGAGAGGTGGTGTGGTCAATCGAAGGCTGAGTTAGGGGTTCCAGGAGACGTGGTGTGGGCGGGCTCCCAGGCTGCCCTTTTGACTGACAGCTACTCCATAAGGGCTCCTCGGGCCTTGCCATGGAAGTTCCATACACCCTTCCTCCACTCTTGCCACATGAGTTGGTTCCAATCCAATAAAAAAATAATGCTTTTAATGATCCTGTGTCTCACAGTCCCTTCCAGCTCAGCATATTCTGTGATTATGTGTTTCTGCAAATTGTGGAACTCACCACTGATGCTGGTGACACTAATTTTCCTCTGCAAATTAGCAGAAGAATACAGGATTTATGAAGTGTTTTTCAGCCCTATTATGGGCCTCCATAAAACCAATCGTTCCCACCTTGCAGTATTCCTAAAGGCCAAAAAAAGAGAAAGTGCCTGAAAAAAAATGCCGTTAAGAAGTGTTTTCTAGGCTGGCCATACTATGTGACTTTCCCCAACTTGTAAAACCATGTTCATTCTGCACTGAACATATCCACTTCCATCTTGTTGCACCTCCTAGGTCCTTGTGGGTAGCTTCTCTCCTCATCATATTCTTACCCTCCAGGGCACGAAAATGTGGCACTTGCATCACACTTTACGAATGGTACATTTGCCATCTGCGAGTTTGTGGAAAAGGAAGAACTTCTGGGGTTAATCACCTTCATTCCTTACTGTGAGAAAAGTACACTGGTCCATTTTTTTTCTCTGGAAAAGCACGGACATAAAATGCAATTAAGCCTAAACCCCTTACTGCAATGTAAGGAATTGTTAGCACTGGGGGATTTTTATTTTCCTTCCTTTTACTCTGACACTTGGGTTGCAGTGTACCTTTCATTTCTGCAATAGCCAGACTTAGATAGCCTTAGCGGTATTCCTTGGCAACTCCTGAATTCACACTAAAATGAGTCATCAACATGTTAGCAGCATGCCAAAATGATTCCAATACTTCTACAAACAAGCCCTCCAACTTCGTATCGATTTGCTGCATGCAGATTTAATGAAGATAAGTCAGCATTTACTCAGCAGTGATACCAAGCAGGAGAAAAACATTTGGCCATTTTAGAAATCTCGGGCTTTGCCTCTTTGTGGGAGCAGGGCAAGTTCACTTTCCCAATCCTGAGAGAGGATTTTGTGACTTACTCTGCTGCAGATAGGGCAGAAGCAAGTGTCCTGGCTTTGCTTTCCAGTGCGTGTGCTGCTCTGCTACAGTGAGGTGGTGATATGCTGTAGTCTTGAAAAAACCTATTGTGCCTGACTCCCTGACTTGACAATCTAAATGGATTAGTTTTATGACTGAAGCAAGGACAACCCCTTATGTACTATATGCATCAAATTTCAAGCAGGTAAATGCCATCCTCATCTTCAATAACCACATCCACTTGATTTTTCTTTCTGAATGATTTGTTGAATGTGCATACAGACCCATACATAAAATGTTGCTTATTACAATACAAAATTGGAATCCAGCCTAGACTTATGTGCATTTTTATACCATCCCAAACTATAAAAAATCTGTTCAGAAATCAGGTTAAACATACAAAAATGCTTCAGTAAAAATCACAACTGAGCTTTTAATACTGCTTTTAATGGATTGTTTAATGCTTATAAACCAGCTTCGAGTATAACAAATTAACTCTGTGAAAATTAGTTCAGGTGAAACCTTTTGATTTTCTCATTGTCCTCTAAATTAAAAATTAACCACCCTGGCACGTGCACTATAACAGAGCTGTACAAGCTTTTAATATATCCAGTCTCATACAAACCTCATACTTCCCTTGAGAAAGTTGAGTTTCTAAAGATTTAATTCAAGTTCCAAGGTCAAACTGAATAGATCTGAATTTCTCCTTAAAATGGGAGTTTCATTCCAATGAGGACTCGACTTCAATTTACTGCTTCTTCCTAAGTTGTGACAATATGGCATATAATATCACATGCAGATAGCAAATCAAATGAACTGACAGCACAATGCCAAAAAGGGTGCCCAAGAGCACACTGTGAAGGCTAGTTGTGAGATGGAGTTCCTTTCAAAAAAAAAAAAAAAAGTTTTAGAAGACTTTTCCAAATCACGTGTTTGCAACTTTTAAATAAATCCAATACATTTTCTGTGTCTTGCAGAATGTCCCAGGACAAACATGAAACAAAATCTCTCATTTTACAGGTAACAGAACTGTATGACATCAATATTTTTATTTTTGAACACTTTATCTCTTTTTCAAATTCACTTTCATGTAAATGTGGCTGCCTCTATATTTAGTTCAAATGGTGAAGAAATAACCATAGGTTCTAGGGGACAGATTCTGCCCTCCATTCAGTCTGCTTTAGTGAGCAACTCCAGGCTGAGAAATGGAGTCTTTTGCTTTTACACAGAGAACTTGTGGTGCTGGAACTTCATGACTGTCTCTGTGCTGTGCCTTCACCAGCTTATGGAGGAAGCAGGATGTTGTGAAAGGAAGGCTACCAGACTCAGTTACCAACTGACTCAAGTCAGCCAGGAACAAGCTATTGACACTCAGGGTTCTTCTAAACTGGAATGTAGGTTGGATGTTCACCACAGGTGAGTGAAGGTCCCTGAGCCATTTTGCTCCATCTCAGACTCTGTTCTACCCATGTGACACACATATTAATAATTACAGCACACCAAAGAAAGGAGACTTCACTTGAGTTACCTACTATTTGATATTTTCTCCACGGGCAAGGTGCTGTCCTTGGAGTATTTCTATGATGTTTCTGAATTTTCCCTACATTATTGAAATTAAGCAGTCCTCTGCTGGTTGGATGTTAAAATGGAAGTAGCACTCTGTAAGAAGTGCTTTATTTTATTACAGTATTTTTCCAAATTATGCTCTGTATAAATTATTTGCTATAAAATCTGAAAATGTGCTTGTAGTGGTATTTTACTGGGGGACTTGTGTCTGTATTGGATATAGCATGGGAAGAATGTGAAGGTGCGTAACTATGAGTCTAAAAACCACAACTTAGAAATTGGTAGGTTTCTATAAAGTCTATTAAAGAAAGCAATTCTGAATATAGGGGATAAATAGTAATGAATACCATTAAAGTTAAATTTTACCTTTCTTTTTTAATCCACAGAATGGATATTTACATGATTATAAAAAGTAATGTTTAAAAAAAATTGCCAAGCTCTGGCACCAGAAATATAGAGCACATTTAAAGGCAAATAGAATATAGGTATTGCAGTTGACTTTCACAAGACCCTTTTTAAAAGTGGTTCCAAAGGCATGTCATCTAGGACAGTTAGCCAGGGCAGCAGAATACATGCATTTAAGAAAGTTAGAGACAACATTCAAGCAGCACAACGTTACCTTTGATATATATTATAGATGTGATATTGCTGTTCTTGAAAAGATGGCAAGGTTGAAAGTATAAGTTCTGAAGACAAGCTGAACATGAAGACTAGAAGGAAGAAATCTCTTAAGAGGGGGTTTAATTGAAGTATTTAAAATTTTAAATGGAACAGATAATGTCAACATGAGCTGCTATTTTCAGACCAGCGCAAGAAGATAGGACAAAGGAACATAAATGGAAATTATAGGAGAATAAATTCAGAACAGATATAAGTACTCACCCATGATGAGAATAATAAACATGAAAAAATTGGCATGGCTAGCAAGGATTTGAGGCAAAAAAACTGGTGTCTTTCTGATGGGATGTGCAGTGTCTGTTCTGCAGTCAAGTGAATAAAATCATTCTGCTTCTCATAACTTTCCATCTTATTAAGTCCAACTTAAAAGTAGTCTTAGAGTTCAGAAAGCTTTCATTGTTTTTATTTACAACAAAATAATTTTTAGGGGTTAGTCTTATGAGGTCACAAGCTCCTGCAGAAAGCTAAAAGCAAACTTCATGCAGAGCATGTCATGCAAGATATTCTTTTTCATTCAGTTCTTCGAATACTATCTTGAATCTTTGTTACAGTTTTCCTAGAAAGCACTTTGGAACATATAGGATGAAAGCCAAATCCAAGTTTGCAGATGGTACAAAACTCTGAGGAGCTGTTGACTCCCTCCAAGGCAGGGAGGCCCTGCAGAGAGACCTTGACAAATTAGAGGACTGGGCAATCACCACTCACGTGAAGTTCAACAAGGGAAAGTGCTGGATTCTGCACCTGGGGTGGAGTAACCCTGAATGAACATACAGATTGGAGAATGTACAGACTGGGGAATGTACAGACTTGGAGGTCCTGACTGAATATGAGTCAGCAGTGCCCTGGAAGCCAAGAGGGCCAACTGTGTCCTGGGGAGCACAAGGCAAAGCATAACCAGCTGATCGAGGGAGGGGATTGTCCTGCCCTGCTCTGCACTGGTGTGGCCTCATCCTGAATATTCTGTGCAGTTTTGGGCACCACAATATAAAAAAGATATTAAGCTCTTAGAAAGCGTCCAAAGGAGGGCAAAGAAGATGGTAAAGGGCCGTAGACAGGATTCAAGAAGTGTTTTGGATAATATTCTCAGGCACATGGTGTGACTCAGGGATGGTCCTGTGCAGGGTCAGGAGTTGAACTCAATGATCTATGTGGGTCCCTTCCAACTCGGCATATTCTGTGATTCTGTGAAATCAAGCAAAATTATATGCAGATCTATACAATAACTAGCCTGTGAATCTTTAGGACAGACTTTATTTTTTCTCTTGAGTGACTGTAGAAGTGAATGCATTGCATACGTCACACAGTTTTTTAAAAGGTGGTATTAGGGACATCTCTGCTGAAAAAGTTAGTATTTCAAGGGAATTTTCTGTATGTGTATATTCATCACTGGAAAAAAAATTCTGATAAGGCCATTAATAGTCTTAATTGCAATAAAATATATCCAATCACATAACATATGGTAATAAATGTCAAAATAACAAAGGAATCTGTGTGCATGACACTTATCATAAGATTATATTTAAAAATATAAAATGTGTGGTGATATACTCTATGTGTTACTGTTTACCTGAAAGACTGTCAGCAAGCAAGGAAAGTTTTTACATTCATGATGTTAAAATATTAACAAGAGTCTGAGGTTTTCACTGAGGTGAGCAGCGAAAGAAGAAGAGTGACTAACTATAACTTAGACATAGCATGGTCAATTGGAGACATAATTCTTTAGAGTGCAACCAAGATAAATGTAAGCAGTTGGACAAATATTAGTGCATAAAGACAGACTAAATTAGAGGCAATATTGCTTGAACTTTGAGAAGACATGTCCATAAAATGAAAAAAACCCTTGCCCACCCCACCTTTAAAGGGAAATCAAAGTTGTCTGAGTAAAAAAAGCAGAATCTGAAGAACTGCCAAAACTGATTTAAGTAATTTTGAGCTACAGTGTTTATTGGTAAAGCTGTTTTCCACTCCTCCACTCCCCGCCACACCTCTCTCCGCCAGTTATTTTACTTCAAAAAATTTGGCATGTTCTTGTCTACATGAATAATTAATTATTGAAGTCAATATTATCTTCCTTCCTGTACAGAGATTGGCAATCTGTTTTTCTGGAACCTGTATGTAAAGCTTACTTTGTGGGGCAGGCAACCTGCTCACCAACAGCAAAAACTGAATTGCTGTTATTATAAATATCCATCTGTCAAAATTCCCAAATAAGTAGCTCCGGTATAATGATTTTAAAGGTGGGACTACTGAGCCATCTTTTAGGAAAGATGACCTCACAGAGCTCCTGTAAAAAAAAAAAAAATCAAAAAAAAATCTCACAGTAACTAAACAGGCATTATACATCAAGAGCAGTCATTATTAATTTTAAATTTGTTTAGAAATGGTAATGTACATTTAGGGTACCAAAACAGCCTTAAGTATGCCTTTTGATAATGTTACACAATAATCAGGAAGTCAAGCTTAATGGAAGCAATTTCATGCTTGTAGTTTCAGATTAAAGTGTTTTCTGCATTCCTCTCTGTCCCCCAAACCTGGAGTCTCCTGTGCAATGCCACTGCATGGCAGTGTTAAAACTGTTTTATTTGCTTCCTTCATGTCTGTATCTCAAAAACTGGAGACAATTATTTAATCTTACTTGTTCATTTCATTGGCTTATAATATTTGCACTGAAAATTGCAGAGAGGTAAAATATCATTTGACTTGCATGTATACACACACATTCAACTTCAGCTCCATTTTGCAACTGGGGATTGTTCCAGACCTGGTTGCCCCAAATCACCAAAGGCTTAAGGAAGGAGGTCAGTCATCTGCACTATCTGCAGGTAAAACACTGAGGGTCCAGGCAGTGACACAAGAATGGGAGAAACCCTTTCAATCCCTGCCATGATGCAGCTGCTATGGTGCAGCTCATTCCCTCCTACTTCAGAATGAGCTACATCATTTTTTAATATATTTATTTAATTCACAGCCCATAGAGGATCTGTATCACAGTGTAACAGTGCAGTAGAAGTTTAGAGAAGTATTGCTCATAGTAATTAAACAGATTTACTTGTAAATTCTCAATAAATTAATTCAGTGCTTAGGAAGTAAGTGCTATAATATTAGGAAAGATATCATGTGGGGTTTTTTTCCTTTAATTCATAACCAAGAGGTTGAAGTAATAGCTGTAAGGGTTTTTTTCTCTTTAGCTAAGTCAGTAATTCTAGTTCATGCAGGGGGTATTCATTAAAGAGGTTGAACTTTTTGTTTGCCCTCCTTCACTAACATTTATATTTTCTTCAAATAGCACAAAGCAACTGGTTGATAAGGGAATGTTTCAGTCATTTTCAATTAGCTGTAAAGTATTTTTTTACAGTAGTCTGGTTTCTGGTTAACTGACCAACAGAACAATGATGGCTATTTTATACTGCAGAGACAGT
Source organism: Pachyramphus minor (assembly GCA_013397135.1). NCBI lineage: Eukaryota > Metazoa > Chordata > Aves > Passeriformes > Tyrannidae > Pachyramphus > Pachyramphus minor. The sequence goes on from VYXB01000163.1 coordinate 67,505, forward strand.
GCTGACAGGGGGTATAATGAGAGCAACTGTCTCAGATTTTCTTATTAACAAGTGTAGCCAAAGCCCCTGTTGGCCTTGCTAAATGGGTAATAACATATTACTCTCTTGGTGGAGGCCTTTAGGAGATTACAGACAAAGTTGGTTAATTAGTGGGATCTGAAGTGTTACTTCAAATGCTGTCCCAGCTCTGCAGTTTTCCTACAGTTTCTAATTATTTGCCTTTGAATAAGAATACAGGACTAGATTTCCCAACCTGATTATTTCATAAAATCTGAATGGATAATCAAGCACTACTTATTTCAATCAAACTACAGTCAAATTGAACTTAACCACAGATGTATGAATACGGCAGATTTGGTATTGATATTGATTTTCCAGTAAATCATCTTAAGTTCAAATGATCAAAAATCAAGACAGGTCAACATCAAAGAAACAGGAATATTGGCATGAAAGCAAGCTCTCTTGATTGGTACAAATTAAAAGATCATTTATTAGTGATTATGCTGTATAATACTGCCAGTGCCAAATGAATGCAATTAAGATGAAATGGGCCCCTGCAGCTACAGGGGTTAATAAAGACTGAATTCCTAATGATTTTTCCATTAATTATGAAGATGTCCACAAAACAGCTTTAACAAAGCTGTGGCCACCTCAGACAAATCTTTGTAATCTGTATAAAATGCCTCCCTTAATTGACATGTTGTTGGGATAATGTAAAGATTTAACAGCTCTGAAATCATTACACGCCAAATAAGGGTACTCTGCAAAGAGTGTAAAACTTGGGGTGTGTAAGAAGTGCAATGGTTGTAAATATTTTGATTGGTTTGAAATTTCCAAGTTGTTTCAAGTCTAAAATGACATACATGCTTACTAGAAACATTGCTGTGCTTTTCCTGCAATGAAGAAGCCTTTACCTCCCTGGGTGCTTCTGCTTAGGGAAGCAAAGAGTATGAATTAGGAGAAAAAACTGAGAGACAACACAAGGCATACTCTTCTTAACACTGCCAGGGGACGAGAGCAGCTGCCTCTACAGACTGTTCTGTTATGAGGGCAAATGTGGTCTTTTACGACCAAAATTTAGCCTTAAAACATTGGAGATGAAGAAAAAATGCCTTACCTTGGAATGCTTCTTGACCAAACATGCCGCTTCCCAGGACTCTCGCTCTGGGATCTCTTTGGGCTGTTGTGTGCCTGGCTGGGTATTTCCAAAGAAAATGAGTCTGGCTTTCTGTAGGAAGGGTAAAGCCAGATGGTGCCTTTCTCTTCGTTTTTTGTTGCTTATCAGCTTAGATCCTTCTCTGATTGCTGCTGAGAGCAGGCTTGCCAGTCTTTTGGCCATTTCTTGCTTATTCATGGGATTTCCTCAGGTTTCATAACTGTTTTTTTCATCAGTATCATCATTACCTCTCATCTGTCAGTTAGCAAGGAAAACCCTCTAAAGATATAAAAAACGAGGAGATTGTTTGGATGCTCGATTAGGCACCTGTTGCCTCTCAGCATTAAGTTAATTTCCCTGCTAATTATACATGTTTTTCATACCCTCTGTCTCTTGGTTTTCTGTTTTCAAGAAGATGTCAGTTTTTATGTGGATTTTGAAGCAATTGGAACTGCTTGAAGGGAATACCAGAATATTTCAAAGAATCACAGAATATGTGCTGGAAGGGACCCACATGGATCCTTGAATCCAACCTTAGCCCTTCACAGGACCATTCCCAAGAGTCATACCATGAGCCTGAGAGTATTGTCCAAACACTTCTTGAGGCTTGGTGCTGTGACCACTTCTCTGGGGAACCCACTCCAGAGGCCAACAACCCTCTGGGTGAAGAACCTTTTTCTAATATCCAACTTAAACATCCCCTGACACAGCTTCAGGCCATTCTCTTGGGTCCTGTCACTAGTCACCTCAGAGAAGAGATTATGCCTGCCCCTCCTCTTCACCTCATGAGGATGTTGTAGACTGCAATGGGGTCTCCCCTCAGTCTCCTCCAGGCTGAATAGAGCAAGTGACCTCAGCCACTCCTCATACAGCTTCCTCTCAAGGCTCTTCACTCTCTAATAGCTTAATACCTTTCTTATATTGTGGTGCCCCAAACTGCACACAATATTCAAGATGAGGCTGCACCAGTGCAGAGTAGAGCGGAACGATCACCTCCCTTCACTGGCTGGTGGTGCTTCGCCTGATGCCCCCACCACCATCCCAGGACATGGTTGGCCCTCTTGGCAATATTTAATGAAGAAAGAAGCCAGAGACTTAGTATGGATGGGAGTGTTGGAGACTGAGAATCTGGGAACATTGATCTGTTGCTGCTCACAGCTTCCCCTGTGTCTTGGAGACAGAAGGACTGACCACTCTCTTTCAGTACCCATTTGCCCATGTGCTTTTGGCTTATTAATGTACCTGTGGGATTGTTGTTCTTCTGCTTACTTGCATATCCTTGTGTCCTAAATCTTACTGACCCCTATGCATTCACCCTTTTTTATCCTACTTCTATATTATGGAACAGCCACTGTTCTTTGCTAAAAGACTTTTCATTCTAGCCTTCAACTTAGTCCAATTTTCTACCACTGTTTTGGTGATCCTGTGTTTTTTCCATTTTAAGAACTATATTTCCTCACAGGTCCTGATATCAGTCCAGCTTTTTGATTTCTCTGAATTATCTTTAGCTCAAGTGTTATATCTCATCTAAATCCCTAATCTTCAACTAATTGGACTAATGATTGCTAATTATACGTACTGTGCAAGTACATTGGAATTTCCTTGACATGAGTTGGGGTGATATATTTGGAAAAAAACAAACTGTGTGCTGTATGTGTAAAAGTTAGAAGTGAATTGGTCTCATCTTACAGGGTATTCTTACAAGTGCTAGTACTAAACAAAAACAAACAATTCTGATATAAATAATCTATTTAAGTGTGAAATTGGATTTTCAACATAAAGATCAAATTCATTGACTTCAGCGATGTTACATGAGGGATAAATTGGCCTTTTAGTCATTTCATTGCATCTGCAAACTCATACTGCATGCCTTATCTTTGTCTGATCTGCTATCAAATACTTATTCATACAGCAAATAACTTATTTGACTCTTTAGCAAAAAGGCACCAAATTCAAATGATATTTGCTACACGAATAAATACGAAAAGGTTGCCAAATATGCGTGCATAAACCCCCATAATCTTTCTTAGATTTTCATCCATACAGAAATGTTAGGAAGAAAATTATAGAGGAACTGGGTCTGATTTTGATCTCTGTGGTATAAATCAGAAATAGCTCTTTGGTAGTCTGTTAAATCAGCATAAGTGTTCCTTTTTATTTTTTAAAAATGTTTTAGCACTATTGTGTTAAAAACATCTCAGAAGTAGCAAAATATTCAGATTTCATTATGATGTTTTTCCTGCATAATTACAAGGTAGACTTTTTCCTACACTAATTTAATTCTGGCTTATTATAGCCACTGATGTTTAGAACACACTGGGGGGCAGCTTTGCATAGGTGAATCACCAGTGAACAAAGAATTTGGGGGAAGAACAAACCTGCTTTTAAATAAAGAACTGTACTTTTATGTATAGTTGCACATGTGTATTAGTTGCAGGAATGTTTTTTTATTTATATTTTTTATAAATTATACACATTTCACACTTACACTTGTTGCAGTGTTAAAATTTGTGATGATTTTCCTCTTCTTGCTGGTCTTTCAGCATTTTTCCAAGGTTCATAAAATGGTTGTGGATTATGTAAAGAAATGCTATTTGTTGATGATACAAATTTAAAGACTGGTGAGAGGAATTATGGCCTGACATTTAACATGCGTGCTCATAGTTATGCACGTATCAGTTATACAAATCAAAAATAGGTGTGAGGACCTGGCACTGCACTGAAAATACAGGTGTAAACCATCCTGTAACCTGTCAAAGGGTGTTAGAGTAATGAAAATGAGGATCTGCAGCTGGATGACCATTCCAGTTTCTGTAGAAGCTCAATGGCTGCTTTTGGGTTCTACCTAGTCCGCATACTGTGGCTCTATATGTTCACATATATTAAATCCAAATATATTATTTAGTCATCAGTTCTGCTTTATCTAGTTCCAGGTGATCAATATTCTGTGATAGAGCAGCTTCTACACAGAGAAACAACCATCCCTAATTGCCTTAGAAAGATCTTACAGGTTCACTTCCTCACATCCTCCTTTCCTAAATAAACTTAAGAATTAAGAATCAATATCAGCATAATACAGACTTACAGATGCTTTGAAACATCCTAGTAACTAAGCTGAAAGTGGATTTCAAGTTGCACTGCCAGTGCCTAGCATCATTATGTAAACTTGACAATACCCCCATAAATACATAAAATTATGTCAGACATTGGTGTTATTTCTGGTTGTGCTACATCTTGAGGCATGGCCAGCCCAGGTTTGATAGCTGTCTCCTGTCTAAGACCTTACCAAAAAAATATGGTTGTATTAAAGTTCATTGCTTCTTTGCCTTCTGGAATCTGAGGCCGTTGTCAAGAACACATCTTCTGACTCTCCAGTTGTTTGTAACCATTGTTGCCATTCTGCATATGTTTAGAGAAATATTTAAAATACAACAGTTTTTTATTCTCATATTTATTTATATCTGATAAGTCTCTGGCATCAGCCTTTTATAGTATAGACTTTCCTCTGTTACCTTCTCTGTTGAATAAAATTTGAGCAGGTGACAACCCCTCATTATGTTGCTACAATTTTGCAATTTCCTAGTGCCTCATAGGAAGATGATCCAGCTTTCTTCTTCTGATGGTGTGTTTCTGTACCTGTAATCTGCTAAGTTAAGAGTATGAAAGCAAAATTTACCCCTTTATTTACATACTTCCATGCAAATTTCTTAAATACATGTATACTAGGTCAGGTGATCGCGTTTAGCAAAACAGAGTTGCTACAGCAGCTGATTAGGAGATGGATTTTCCAGTTAGGATACCCTGAGTGGAAAAAAACAAATACAGGATGATACATACCACTAAGCAACTTTTTAACAACAAATTTATCCCTCAGCAATAAGAAACAAATCTGAATTGTGGGATCTATTTTGCTGAAGGTTCCCATTTGCTGTGAGACTATCCCAATTCTCTCCAAGTATTTCATTTCCTTGCTTTTTCAGAAAGAGCAAGTTTCTAGGAATCTGTGCCCCTGGTTTGATGAATTGGATGCAAATTCCTTGATTATAGGGCCAGAGAAATGTATGCAGAGCAGGAATCACAGTTCAGGATTTCCTACCTTTTTGACTCTCACTTAGAAAACTATTTTCCATTAGATCCTGTTATTTATTATGGTTTACCTCTGTATAACCTTAATCTCACACAATGTGCAGAAGGAAGCAAAAACACACTATCATCTATCAGCACTAAGAATAGGTACAATGTATAATCTCTATTACAAAGGTCATTAGGGTTAATTCTCTTTAGTTCTGGTTCCCTCAAGGATTTTCACACCTCTAAAGCAGTAGTGAATTTTAGGTTCAGAGAGAAGGCAGATCCTAAAGGAACGCATGCCATAGGGAGGAGATTACTAAGGTTCCTGTTTCCTGATGCCAAGCTGAATAAATCATGGTAGTGCAGTCTTGGTAGAAGGCAGGAGTTAGCTTTTCCTGCTCTCTTTTTCGTTCTTTTCCTTCTTTCTACCAAGGCCTGTAGTGAGACAACAAGGTATAATGGTTTTAAACTGAAAGAGAGCAGATTTAGATTAGCCATAAGGAAAAAAAATTTACAATGAGGGTGGTGAGACAATGACACAGGTTGTACAGAAAGTTCTGGATGCTCCATCCTTCGAAATGTTCAGGACCAGGTTGGATAGGGCTTTGAAAACCTGGTCTGGTGAGGGAAGTTCCTGGCAGGGAGTTTGGACACGGCATTCAAGAAGCAAATAACTAAAACCTAAAAGACTGGTTTACTAAACAAATAAGGAAAATTTAGACCATAATCAGCAAAAGTTTTTCTCTGTAGCTTAACATTTTATCCCATATCTGTCAACATGTAATGTAGGAAGTTAGTGATGTATTGTAATGTTTTATTTTCTCTACTGTAATTAGTGCATAGCTCCCACTTCTGCTAATTGGAGTTCCACGCACAAATTAAGAATATATTATGCTAATAAAGCTGGATAATACCTCAGAATGTCCTGAAAAGTAAAAAACTTCAACAAACCAGCATTAAGAGACCTGCCCTAACACATGTTATCTCAATATTTTGTGAGCAAAGAAGTTACAAAACCATGCAACAGGTGAAAAACAGGTGATAAAAAGAAAATAATTTGTTCTCCAGTTGAGATAACCATCAGATATCCTTTAGGAGATAAATCCAGATTTACAATAAGAGTAGAAAATAGACAATGAAGTAGTTTCAATAAGTTGATTTTTTTTTCTTTTCATTAATCAAAGAAATTGATCAACTATCAATCTTATAGTTGATATCTATAAGAAAAAAATGCTTGCTTCTTTACCAATTTTAAAAACTGTGCTAAATCTTGGTACAACTACTTTTCTTTTTCAACTTCTAAAAACATATTTCAACAGACTTGAAGAGGCTAAAAGCTACATTGAAACTACTTCTACCCTTCTACACTGAAATATGGGCAGTGTAGAAATGCTGTGTTTAGAAACAGAATACAGTTTCCTTTGACTACTAAATAAGCAGTTAGAATACAAGAGATCTTTACATTACACCCACACCCTCCCCCCACACTCACTTGAAAAAATACAAAGATATTTTGAAAATAAATACTACAAAAAATTATATATGTACAAGATATAAAACATTTAAATTCACATTTTATGAAACATAACTCTAAGTGGAAAGAGTTCAGGCATGTCCTTGCCAGATCCCAGTTAAAATATTGTTGGCTAGACAACAGCAACAGCAAATTCTTTACAGGGAAAGATATGATAAAGCAGTGAAAGAATCTACACTAAATACAACGTTCAGGTCTCTCTTTGCTTTTCACATTATTCCTCAGAACTTTTGATGATCAACAAAGAACTACAGGCTTCAGAGGCTGTCACTATTCTAGCACATGGCTAACAGAGTATCTATTCCATCTTATAACACCAGAATCTGTTGAGTTATGTGCAACTCTGAGGGTTTTCTAGGAGCTAATACATGGAGAAAGAGGGGCAAAAGGTGGTAGGTGCTAAGACTGTAGGTGTTGCTCTATATTGCTACATTTCCACCTCAGAAGCCTACGTTTAACAGCAGAGAGGTGAATAATAAAATAGGTGTGAACCTTTCACTTTGCTAAACAATTATGGTCCTTATCAATTACTACACAGTTTTCAACATTTCTTCGCATCCTCTTTTTAGGTGAGAAACAAGTATCATAAAGATTTATTTCTAATAGAAATTGTTTTGAAACAGTTCACAATCACTTGTCTCCTGTTTGTCTCAACCTGTTTCATTATTTGCATTTAAGAGAAAAAGCATTTCAAGAAGTCAATCTAAACATTACGTAATGATTGATCGTGCTTAATTAAAAAAACAAATCAGATGTTTTGTGACATGTGAATTGAAAACGAATATCAAAATTTCAGTGTTATCACAAAGAGTAAAATACAAAGTATATCACTCAATCCTCATGTGCTGTTTATTGCAGAAATAACACTTTCATGTATTTTTCCTTTGCATTAATTCAGTATATTTTTTACAGAATCATTTGTGCATTTCTTTAAATTTCGTTAAGATGTTTGCAAAGATAATTAATAGAAAATCAGTTTCATTCCCCTTAGTTTTCCAGACCACAGGTGATCTTACTTTTCAGCTTCTGGGATAGATAGTTCACAACTATAATTTTTTGCTGTACCATGCCTCCCACTTTCATATTTTAAGAAAACATTGTCTATATTTATCAGATTTCCAGCTGTAAGGTTGTACCTCATGTGAATAAGAACACTTGTCTTTAAAGTTCTATTTTAATTCTGCCTCTCTTGATCTTATTTGTAGATTCTTCTTCTTCTAGATAAGAGAATTAATGCTCCCTTAAAATTAACGTCTTGTTTCATTAGTTTCATATGTGAGCAATAAAAGCATCTTCAGAGATGATGAACTTATTATATTATTGGTAAAAACAAAACAAAAAACCCCTCAGCATTTGCAGGTCAAAAGCATCCCTAGTAAGCATATAGGTGTTCATAGGTGTTCAACAGTAGGCTTTTCAGTCTGTATGCTTTGGTCAGTGTTCTCCTATTATCTGCCAATACTGTAGGTTGCAAAAGAATGAGATACCAAAGAAGTCTGGTAAATTTTACTCATTCCCCATTAGAATTTGATGAAGAAAAAGAACTTCTGACCAATTTCCCCCTTTGAATCTCCAGGCCCTACATAGACAAGCCTTTTACCTCTGCCACCCACAGAAATCAAACCAGAATCTTGTGATGACTGATATCCAGCTGAGCTGGCTCCTTTTCTTTCAAAAGAATATGGAAGAAAAAAGAAACTCAGCCTTCTGTACCTTCGACTGTTTTTGCTGGTTTGATATTTTTTCCTTTTCGTGTACTGTAAAAAGAAATATTCATAAACAGCCTTGCATCCTATACTTCTTTAAATCAAGGATGATAAAGAGATGTTAAATCAGACAACATGAACAAAACTGAATGAGCACAGCCTGCTTTTAACTGTGTTTCAGCATCAGGGGCAAAAAAAAAAGAAAAAGAAAGAAAGAGAAAGGACAAGGAAGCCATCATCAGAGAGGAAATGCTAAATAGACTATATATTATTTTGAATTGCCTCGATAATGTGTCATAATTGCGGAGACAACCTTGAAAAATGAATACAGGAGAATCATAAAGATATCCATGAATGAAAACCAGGAAGACCAATCGAAAAAGTCTAAGAAAGTTCCTTTTATTTCTCCATTAGCTATAGCCCAGAGAGGGTATTTGAACAAGAATAACATCACAAAAAATTTACAAAAGGCAGAACAAAATGAACATCTTTAGCAACAACTTTCCACTTATCTCAAAATCCTTTGAAACAATCCAGCAATAGGTGGGTTTCAATTTCAGGCCATGAAACCTTGGAGTGCTGTAGAAAGTCTGAGGAATCACTGCAACAGCCTACACACACCTTCCTCTAAAGAGCCAGACCACCTCAGTTCAAGGCAATAATGCTGCTGTGATGAGTATTTAGCATCATGGTTTTGTGACTCTCTAAAGAATAATTTATTTGAGCCACAGAGCAGTGTCTTTTGGCATTTAAAAAAAGCTTTGGGTGCTGTCATAAGACATGAAGCTGAAGGCCAAGTGACTACCAGCTCTTGAAAGTATAAAATTAAAATACAATAGAATACAATTGAAAAACTAGTATGCCTTTAGAAACGCACTGTGCTACAGTTTTTTTATTGCTATTATGAAATGGAATATGCAATTAAAACCAGACAGGAATGTGGAAGATGGTTTTTACTGTGAATTACAGTCATGGTTAAAAAAATGAGTCTTACTTAAAAGTTCCCCAAACCTATCTGTATTTTCTGAACTGTGAGGTGGAGTCTTCTTCACACAGGCAGTTCTCACTTAACAGTAACAGTATCTGCCAGGCAGGTGATCAGTGGTAACTTGCTGCTTTGAGCTGTGTATCCCTTCTCCCCTCATGACTTTGCTTTCAACATCAGTTGCCGTTATCCAGGAGGGATGACCACCTTGGACTATGACTCCAGTGTGGAGCTTTGGCAAACTGTGTGCCCTAGGATGTTCACACAATTTTAAATCGAGGTGAATAAATGTTGTGTTACTTTTCTGTGACCGTAGAAGATCTAGAAAGACATGTGAGTTTGGCTGATTCCTTTTTTATCCCCAGTAAAGGAGAAGTATTAGAAATTTTAAAAAAAAGAAGAAATTGAGATAATCAGAAAAAAATTATAATCAAAAAGAGAAAGAAGAGTTATAGATGTTAACTCACCTGATAATTAAGGTTGGGAGGTACCTCAGAAAGACCTAGTCCTGCCTCTCACCCTCAGCAGGGTTAGTTCTAAGCACAGATTACATTACTCAGGGCTGTATTTTGTCAGGACTTGGAAACTTCCACAGAGAGAGACTGCACATCCTTCTCCTGGGAACATGGAATTCTGTCCCTTAAGAAGTTAAATTGTTAGCTATTTTATCATAAAAGGAAACTAGGGAAGTACCACACTCTGAATAAAACTGATTTCATAGATTAAGGTGCTGCTTAAGCTACATTCATATCTTCTGAAGGCTGTGTGAGGGAGCACGTGCATGTGTGTCTGTGAACAAGTTGGATTCTTTTGGGAAAGGAGAATTTAAACAAAGAAGTTTTTGAACCACTCAAATGTTTTAGTGTTGTTCTAGAAGGCTGCATCTTTCAAATCTTGTCTTAAATAAAATAGCCTTCATATGGCTGAATTAAGGTAGATTAAGAATGCAAATACTGTATAGCCTACATCTGTGTCTTCTGTTAGAAAAATTGGCCGCTATGCCTTAGTGTTCAAAACAGTCAGGTTACCACTCTTCAGTGCAGAAAACTGGTGTGAATAAGGGGCCCTTTGCTGGCCTTCAAGTAAAAACAATCATGACGTTAAATGACAACTATATATTCTTAAGGATTTTTTGTGTTTGTTTTAATGACAATGATAGTGAACTTGTGTCATTTGAGTAGAAGAAATAAAAGAGATAAACTTAAAAGATACTCAGTTCAGCAACCTGAAGCTGTCAAAAGAAGCAGTGCTTGTTAGGGACCAGACAAGGCATTTTTAATTTTCACTGTAAAAAGCCACTGAGAGTTACCTAACACATTGCAAGAAGTTCACTTCCCTCATTCCCTTCCCCCCTATTTCACTTTGGAAATCGCCAACAAATTCCTACTTCAGACCAGTTAAAAAGTAGAGGACAAACAGATTTTTCTTTTCCAAATATCAAACAGAAAACCATTAAGATCCTTATTTCCATTAGAGGGTAAAAATCTAACATTTCTGCTTCTGTTTGTTTTGTTTTGTTTCCAGATCAAGTTCTGAAGTTTCCAGCAGCTTTCTAAGTGGAATCAGGGATTTTAATGGAGTTCTGTAGAAAGGATCAAACTGTTTGTCTTCAATTCTCTAAACCCATTGAACAACAATAAAGTTTATTTCAATCAGGTTAATTCTTCTGGTTTGAAATGTTTAGAAAAGTCTTTAGACAGTGTTGTATAAGAAGGTAATTTAAGCACACCATATTCTGTCCCAGGACACCTTAAAGGCTGAAAAGAATGATAGTGAGACCCAGAGGAGTAATTATGAGTATGCTAAGAAGAAAACACCAACATGAAGCTATGTGTTAGAGGAGAGAAAGGAATGTCTGCAGAGAGAGGTGTCTGACATCTCAGAAAGAATTAGAATGAAAAGGTAACCTCATCATTTCTTGAGGAGCTGGTACCATCTCTCTGAATATGTCCTGAAATGTACTTATAAATTTGGAATGCTGAAGGAGAAGTAAAAGTCATGAACTTGTTTGGATGGGGAAGAAAGAGAAGTGTGTGGTTTCGAGTGAGAGGGTTTTTGGAATTCCAAATGTTCAAATGAACTTTAGGGTGCTTTATCAAAGTGAACCTCATCTGAAAACACACAGAGCCTTAGACAAAAATGTTGAGAAGAGTCAGTGCGTCTGTGAGAGGGAGGAAAAACTTCAGTAATACTGTAAATTTCCTTCAAAATAAGTTAGATAATACAAACAAATTTTCATGACTTTTCTTTGGTACATGCCAAATATTTTATTAATCTTGAACACACACTTTGTATGGAGCGTGCTGAAGCATTTTGTTGCTTCTTTAAATTCTTAAAAATACATTCTAATTCCTTATGTACACTTTCAAATTCAAGTTTTGAATTGTGTTCAGTGCTAATGTTTAATTCAAGACTCACACTCACATTCTCAAATATTCAGCTTCTCCATACAGTCATGAAAGTTGTGTCTGCATTAATGTTTTGATTTGAGCAGAAATCTAGTTTTGAAATAAAACTCCTGAATATCTTTGCTATGTTTGCTTCACAGAATTGACCTGATGAATCAACAGGTTTCTTTTTGGAGAACTCCTAGGTGTACCAGTCATTAACAGAAATACCAGTGCCTGCTTCTCTGAATGGTGTTAAATGGTATGCATGGATTTTCATTCCAGGGTTAAATCTTGGATGAAGTAAAGCACCTGAAATGCATATAACAAGTATGAGGACCTCATCTTCATCTACTTTGGCTTACTGATTTACTCCACATGTGCTAAATTACTTGCAAATGTAGAAAGAGCCACTGGTATTGGGAGAGGCTGGCAAGGAATGAGACCTGTGAACAGATACAAAGTTTATTCTTATCTTTTATAATATCAAACACTGCCATAGACGTTTATATAAACAAGATAGTTTATTTGTTTGTACTTGGTTTAATATGGAAAGTGCATAAAGTGTTCTAATACAGGCATCTAATTTGAAGTTGCAGTGAAAAGCTTACCATTCCACAAATATTTTTAAAATGTACATTAAGATAAGCTCATGTCTGGTAAGTCCAAGACTGTCTTGGTCCTTGCCTATATGCAGCATTCATAAACACTTACCTCTACCCACATCTGTTTATCTTCATCCAATCTGTTCCTTACTTCTGTGTCACTGTGAAATTCAGAGCAATACCTGGTTTTCAAAGAAGGAAAGCACAGTTCACTACTCCAGAAAAATGTTGTCAAACAGTCCAAATATATGTTGGTCTGAAAGACCACAGACATGATCATCCTGGCATGTCTCAGCAGAAGTGGTGACTCAGCATTTTCTGTTGCAGTTGCTCTGCTCTGTGTAACTACCTGAAGCTTGATCTCCAGTATCTCAATCTTCTCAAGGTGTTCATCTTCCAAATAAGATACTGGCTTTCACTACTTTTTACTTGTGGCAGTTAAAGCAAAGCAGCTTTTGGGATCTTGTGCTCTCAAATTTGGACATATTATCAATTGTTTTTATTCAGTCGTGAGCCAACAGTTCCTGAAAAGCATCTCTGCACAATTTCTCACCTGTCATTTCAGAAAGAGCCATCAAAGGTGAATTTCCACACTCTATTGTGAAGGCTGAATGATAAATGTTCCCTGTCAACGTATCAGTAGCTGTTATCTCAGCATCAACACAAAAGTGAACACAGTTTAGTAAAGGTCAGCAAGTTTTGGTTCCTTTCACTCAGCAAGACCCTGTAAGCAAAGTGATCCTCTTCCCTCTGCAGTTTTGTTGAAACATCACCTGTTCTTAGGCATATACTTTTGAGAATCTCTGCAGATAGGAACTGAGGCAATATGAGCTGCAATTACTTAAGCACTCTAATAAGTTTGATGCTTGGGCAACTTGTTGTTTGGAAAGTTTGGAGACTGAACCTTAAATGCTCCTATTTTTTTGTCTCAAAATGTTCAATGTTCTTGTGAAGACATACCCTGAAGAGAGACTGCATTTTATAGAAATCTAATAAAATTTTCACGGAGAGTGATCCCTTCTAATCAGAGAATTTGAAAGGAAGTAGCAAATTCACCGAAGAAGATAAAAATTCAGAACAACAGTGGGTAGCTCCATATTAACAATGAGGGGAAAATCAAGAGCACAGAATAGCAATGTCTCAAGCAGTCACAGGGCTAGTTTGAAGAACTTCAAGCCAAAGGCTACATTTAATTAATATTTGCATGAAATTTCATTATCTAAGAGTCACTATAAGCCCCTGTAAAGCCAAGGCCTATACATTAATTTGGCATTCTTTACCTGTTTTCCTAGCTGTTTCCATCTTTCAGGCTCTTCTCGTCCTAGAGTGCAGGTTTATTGCTGTATTTGAGGTAATGCCATATCAGAACTATGCCCCTAGCTTGTGAACATACTGAAACTTCAATTCCAAATATACCAATGCAATTGCTGCACTCATACCACCCTTGTTATAAATCTACATAGACTTACCCATGTATGTGTAAATCCAGGAGCACTTGACACATAAGGTCTTCCATGTAAGTGATTTTTCCTTCTCTTTGCAAACTTCAGTTGCTTTTCTGAGTATACTTTGCTTAGTATTTCACAGCTTCTTCATGTTCCCAGTTAACTTCGAAATGAAAACAACCTTGTCATCCATCCAGAAATTCAAACATATTCTTAACCTCAACATCTCCTCAGACACTTCAGTAGAATGTACTGCTTTACTTTCAAGAACCCTGATTGATATGGTTATTAAGTTCATGTAACTGTGCAAGAAAAACATTCTGTATTCAGGAAGGGAGATTCAATTGTCATCAGCAGTTCCATTTTTCCGGGCAAGAAGAAATTTTGAGATCAAATGTTGCATCTCTTTTTTCCTGTTTCACAGTGAAAAGTATGACTTGATAGACCTTTCCTTCTTCAGAATAAGCTGGTGCCTGAAAAGGGAAGCAGCCACTGAAGCCGAACTCCTAGAAGAAGCTACTGTGCACTGAAGCACTTGGTGTTCCACAGATTTCTAAAGCCAGAGGGGATGACTGCGATTGCCTGAATGGATGGCCTCCACAATATGAGTCACAGGACTCGCTTTAACTTTTTCCCTGAAGTTTAAATGGAGCTGAAATGCTCTGGGGCTTGGGTCATTTTCTTTCAGTAAACAAGCAAATGAACAAAACCCAAATACTAAAGTATTCTCTGCAGAAAACATTTTTTTTTTAAATGAAAAATTTAATTTTCCGCTTTAAATAGGGAAAGTTCAATTCCACATTCAAGGTTAGAAAGAGGAACACACCCTCATCTTTTTGTTGCACTTTTAGAAGATGGAGTTTAGTATTTCTGGGATTCTGACACTTAGGCATCCATGGAGCTTCAGGAGAAAGACACTGTCAAAACTTCAGGAGGTTCAATCAATATTTGGGACAGCTGAGAACTCTGACAAAAAGGATGAAAAATAAACCAAAATAGAGGTGAAAGTCAAATGGAGAAAAAAAGTGGAAGAGAGAAGAGGCAGAAATTTTGGGATCCTTGCATTGCAAAATAAGGTTTTTTGTTTTTTTTTTTCTATTTATTTATTCAGATGTTTTTGAATAATCAAGTTTCTCTCAAAGGATAATCAATCAATAATTATTAGTGTATCTATGTGCTGTAATCAGCAACTGGTAATCACATAAGGAACCAAATTTTAAAGAATACAAATAAGTCAAAATTTGGAGACTGAGTTCAAACTTTACCACAATTTCTAAATAGTAACATCTATAGTTTATTTCTAATACACCAGACCATATACTGGGGCAACAAGGATTGTGAGAGGTTTTTTTCTGGAATAAAAAATGGAATGGAAAATGGCAAAAAAATGGGAAAAATCTGATATTTCATTGAAAATTTTGATTTTTTCCTACAAAATTCAATATACCTGAATGACAAAACCAGTTACTATTATTAGATTAAAATTTTTTCACCAACAGAAACTATTAATGACAAATTATAATTTAAGACTGTGCTTTTAATGCAGTACCCCAGTTTCTTTATATACCGTTCTTAAAAGTAATTGAAATGCAGCTTTATCTATAAGCTGTAGCTGGAAGGCAGGAAATCAGTCAACGAATAAAATTTATTTTTTGGCAAGTCTGTTCATTGAAGTTATATTGTTTTTACTGGTCTTAGCTTGTAAATGCTACCTAGGACGAACTCATTTGCCTTAACATAGATCCTGGTAACTCTAGGCTGTGTATTTAGTGGATGCAAATAAAGATGCACATAAGTAGCCAATTATCCGAGGAAATGAACCATTAATGGATTAATGTAATTGGAATATATTCCTTTATCAAGAACGACACTCACTTAAAGTGGTGCTGTATTTGCTTTACACATGACTTGTTGCATATCCAATGCAACATATTCCAAAAGAGCGACATGCCAGGAGTCAAACTTGAGAAAAAAGCCAGACAGAAAAAGACAGAAGCCTGACAAGTAACCCCTTATTTCCTTCTCAGATCACAAATATTTTGATGCATGATTTACATGAGCTCTATTTCA
Source organism: Pachyramphus minor (assembly GCA_013397135.1). NCBI lineage: Eukaryota > Metazoa > Chordata > Aves > Passeriformes > Tyrannidae > Pachyramphus > Pachyramphus minor. The sequence goes on from VYXB01000163.1 coordinate 83,464, forward strand.
GGGCAAAAAAAAAACCCCAAACACCAGAGGTAAGACTCAGTGCACCTGCAGCATATTGTTTGCCAATCTTCTTTATATAAACAGTTCAGTTTGTACTATGGGTTTCAGCAGTGCCATGATACAGTTACTGTATGCAACGATTTGATAATGAGAAGCATTTCTCAGAGATTTTTCCAACTATATGTCATTTCCTATAACAAAAAGTACAAAGAAATGTATCATCATTGAAAGGGCAAGCATTCCCCATGAAAAAAATCCAAACCATTTCTCATCTTTTCTGCCTTTTTATGCCAGGGTTATTTTGAGGAGAAGGAGGAGAATAAAAGTATTTCTGTGAACATGATGGCAACCTTTGGCGCCTTTTTTTCATACTCTAAAAAATACCCAAAATAGATCCTATTTAACACAGTGAGTGAAATGTAGTAAAATTTTAATAGAACAACTGTGTGGAAATCAAAGTCCTTGACAAGTGTAATAGGGAAAAAAACTATATAAAGCTATCTTTATATAGATAAAAGCAAAGAGGAGAAGGGAAGGAAAATGCAGATGACCATGGTTATTAGTCTCATGGTTATTAGAGCATGGAGAATAAATATATAGCTTTCATATCTTTCAGAAACTTCGGGAAAATACCAGAAAAGAATACCTTAAATAGTACATTTTTATGCAGACCTTTCATGTACAGGTATTTGTACCAATAAAATATGCTACTTTACATTGGTATCAGACATTTTACTACCCTATGTATTAGAATTTGAATTCATGGCCTAACATGAATTGAAATATAAATAGCGAAGTAAGCTACTGTATTCCCCCTGTATGAGCATGGAACTTGTTTCAGGACTAAATATGAAGACCTTTTTAGTACTTTTTTACATAGAAATACTATGGTTCCCTTACAACTGGAGACAAAGGAAGACCTCAAGGAAACGGAAATGTTTTTACAGAGGCAAATGAACTGATCTTTCACAAATCCTGTCAGTGGAAACTGGAGAGTTCCTCAGCCACTCTAGAGTCAACCACCCTCTAGATGTAGACTCAGCTACTCACTGTGTGTCATTTCATGCATAGCTGGGTGTCCTGCCTGGCTTCCGTTTGTCTTTTGTCTTTCTAGGTGAATGTTTGAAACCAAGACTTAAACTTGCATCAATACATTGTATTTCTGAAGAATTTGTATGATGCTTCTGTGCATATAAATGCATGAAAATTTGTGGCAAACCCAGCAGAATTAATATTTACATTACTTTAGGAAAAAAATCATATCATGTTAGTGAAAATTTAGAAAGTGTTATCTAAGTTTAAAATGAAAGCCATTTAAATATGTCATTTTAGGACACATATTCTTTGGTATAAGGATGGAGATTGATTTTCTAGAAATCATATTTATAATTTGCTTTTTATATACAAATATCTAAACCTATCTCAATTATTGTAGATACATATGCTATATTCAGAACTCTTATTTAGACAAGTAAGTTTTGGGGAGGTATAACATTTTTATGACTCTTCAAAAAAAGTTGATGTATTTTACAAATGACAAGTGATTGCTTTCCAGAGAAAATTACTTTACAGTTTAATTTTTTTTTCTGACATTTTCCCCAATAAATAATCAGCTCTTTTCCAACAAGACAGCACACAGTCTGAACCCTGAGCCTGGAGGTTAAGGCACCATCCATTTATCTCTGTTCACATAATGTGAATTATTGGTTACTTGCTTTTCATTGTAACTGTGTTATTGGAAAATTATATCCCAAGATATATTTAATGTATTTTACTTAATCTCTGCTTGCATTTGATTTGCTAAATCCGGTGCAAAGTATTTTGCCTTATTCCACTGACAAAGCATAGGCTTCAGATTTTACTGAAAACGTACTGTAGCTCAATATGGTTGTTGCTCTTGACATTTACACACATCCCAACTTTATTTATATTGCAGCAAAGTACCTAACTTGTGAAAAGAAGAATGCACATTCAGCAACTTACACAGTTCCAGCCACAGGACTGTTTTATTGTCTCTTGAATAATTAGCAACATGAATTCAGATAGAACATACAGTAACTTGCCTGACTTTGGGGTAGGAAAAAAAAAAGATTAGAATGACAAATAGTCAGACTCCAGGGTCAAATGCTTTGCCAGTAGTTGCATATGTTTATGCCAAAATACATAAAGAAATGTCACTTCAGCACATGAATGATGACAAACACTCCAAGTGGGAATGCACTTCATCAATCATTTCAAATGCACAGATTGGGTTTACCTATATAAACAAAAGCAATAAAACTACTCAAAGCCTCACCTTAAACTATTCAGGCATGACATAAACAGTGTTATCGCACAGTCAATCCCCGTTTTACTTGAGAGGCAGTCAGAAGGCAAGTGACAAACTGATTTATTAAGATTAATAAAGCATGCCCCTAATAAAAATAAAGCCAGCTAATATTTTGCATAAACATGGGAATTTTGTTTGGGGCTAGAACAGACCAGGATGCATGAAAAAGGAGGAAGGCGATTAAGAAATCTTTTTGCACTATTTGTCCAGCACTACTGGGAAGATTTGAGGAGGTTTTAGTCACTAGATGAGGTTCAGCGCACAGAGACTTTCTGCAGACCCAACGTGCAAGTCAGAGAACAGAAAAAATGGGTTCTCTTAAAAAAAAAAAAAAAAAAAAAAGGTTTTACTTCTTTTACTCAGAGGAAGGACTCTAAGTCAGCAAAACTGTATTGGGACCCTCTCTGGCTGTGTCCCCTGGGTCTCATCAAAACCCCACTGAAGTCAGTGGGAATCTTTCTGTTGACTTCAATGAGATTTGGAACAAACCTCCTGTGAGGGAAATGTAATTGAATGTCTTAGTATTGATCTCTTCAGTACACTTGCTCAATTAGCCTTTTTTTCTTAAACCTATACCCGCTTTGTCAAAGGAGATGGGGAAGGGAAGAGAAGGGAGGGGAAGGGAAGATTTTAAGTTTAGGTTTTAAATTATTCTGCAATGTTTTCCATAAATATAACTATGAAACATTCCTAGAATATTAAAAATATCCAATTAATAATGTTAAGACAGGTTAAACAACCTGTTTAAGTGCTGACAAGAAAGTGAGTTCCGTGTGAGGTTTTCTCACACTTTCATCAGCTTCTACCTGTGTTTCTCTTTTTTAATTACTGTGACAGAATCCGAGGTTTAAACTAAGCTTTTCCATCTCTTTCTCTGTAACCAGTCATTGAAGAGTTACATGACCTTGCACACAAACCATTTCCTTAGTCTAATCTAAACAGAACTAGGAAATAATCAGAGCAAGGTATGTTACATGTAGAAGGGTCTCCTTGGTTCAGAAGATGGTCACATACCCTAACATAAGCTAGATATTCATCACTTACTGGAGACAATCCAACTATATCACAAGCACAGAAAGACAACCCAATCTAACTCAGATTTGTAATTTTTTTATTGAAGTTCCAGCCCTTCAAAGTTAACAAAAAGGGAAGTGATCCCAAATGTTTTGTTCCTTGCAGTCATGCTGGGGTTCACCTGGAATTGTTGGTCCTCCTCTCACACACAGTACCTGCCTCTTTATATCCATCCTGCTCCTTGCTTCTGAATTTTTAGGTCTGTGTTCCTTCTCTAACATAAGTCCAACAGAGTTCATCAACCAGAGACTCTAGTCTCTAAAAGATTTACACCTATTTCCAGCATATTAAATATTTCACTTCTGAATGTTAAGATTTCTTTAAACCAATGAATAATGCTGATTTTAAAAATATTATATATATATATAACTACTATATATTTATATAGTAGTATATACTATATAAATATATATATAGTATATATACATATATACACAATGTATATATAGTATATATATATAAATATATATATAGTATATATAATATATATTTATATAGTAGTAGTGTATTTACTACTCCTTAACATCTTGTCAAGCCATAGAGTAGAGCCCTTTATTTTATGCTCATCTGTGACATTCTTCCTTGAAAATTATATCATTGATGGAGTGAAACTTTGTGACTAAGTTATAAACAGGTAAAAACACCTTGCTGGATCCCAAAGAACCTAGTTAGTCATTGGCCCACAATACAGTTACTGGGCCACCTTAAACAAGATAGCTCCACTATGATGACATGAAGATAGTAACACAACCTCCTGACATCTCGGAAAAAACACATATAAGCACATCCCACTTATCAATAAGATACTTTGGAAAGTCTCTAAGTTACAGAAAATATGTCCTTATTTTACAAATAAGACCTGGAGGATCTAGTGCCTACCCTTTATGTCACAGAATGCTTGTAAACAGCTGGATGTCTTGGGGAGTCAGATGCTTCATAGACACTTCCTTTAACCTCTGTATTCAGTTTCATGTGTCAGTTAGGAGAAGAATTATGCCACAAGAATAGCTTTGTTCAGTTTTAGTGACCTTCAATCACTACCAATGGTGAGAGTTATGAATGCAGAGAAAAAAATAGATTTAAGACATTGACTGCAACCAGGTCCTCTAAGAGAATTTACCTTTCTATTTAAACATAATTTATTCTTTAAAATAAAAAAAAAAGAAAAAAAAGAAAAAGAAGCTATATCCAAGTGGATAGAAAACAATAGGCCATGCTCTAGGGAATGATAACCTGTGTGAAGTATCAGGATAACAGTGCCTTTAACACAAGGACCTCTACCTCTTTTATTCAGCCTCACACTTGAATTGGGAAGTTTATGTTATTCTCAAAAAAATGCCAGTGTATCAAATAAAATTCACAGCTTTTCTGTAATTTCTGTAGTTCTGAGATCTGAAATACACTAAAGACACTAAAATACCCTGATAAGGGAAAAAAAGCAAATGAATACCAAAGCAAGTGTTGCATAAAATGCAGCTACTCTCTGAAAAGAATGCCTCCTTCATCCAGCCCATGCTTCAAAGAGCTTCCTAACTGAGCACAGCTCAGTTGCTGGTATTTATAGATTAACACTGTACAAGGAACACTGTATATTACATGGGATTTACAGTATCTTAATTAATAGAATTCATTTTAGTAGTTCATTTTGTTTACTATTTCAATATTGTGAAAGAATCCATAGGATTATATGAAGAAATAAATAAATCCACATTTTGTTAGATCTGAAGTTTTGATTCATCAAGCTGACAAAAACACAGTTCCATCATAAGAAGGAATTTCTTATACTTTTAGCAGCTTAAGCCACCCTTTTGTGACTACCCTATGATATTTGTTGTGTATGGCAAACTCTTTGCAGTAACCAGTTATACTTGTGAGACAACTCACTAAATCTTTTTAAATTTCCGTGACAGATGACAGACTATTTGGGCCTTGGAGATAAGAAGGGAACAAGTATGTAATAGTTTGCTTTAATGTAAGAAAAGTCCCATGTTTCTGATTAATGTAGTGATCAGAGCATTAACCTTGGAGTATGTTTATGCATTAGTTGAAATATAGCTAACAGAGATGATTTTCCAGTCAGGAACTCCAAGCAGCCCCTCCAAAATGTTTTCAAAATTAATCTTCAGCAGCATGGATCAGGTAATGTCATGTAAGTGTGATATTAATGCAGGCATGAACCATGAGGCACATTGTATAGGATAGCATATACAATATCTATCTATCTATCTATCTATCTATCTATCTATCTATCTATCTATCTATCTATCTATCTATCTAATCTATCTATCTATCTATCTATCTATCTATCTATCTTTTTTTCTTCCTCTACATATATATACATATATCTATATACGTATTAAAAACATTGCTTTCAAGATAAACCACTATACTTATAGAACGGAAACTGTTCTTCTGGAAAAAGATGTCCAGCACTGTTCTTCTGCAACATTTCTGCCAGTGCACAATGAGATTATGAGAAAACTTTATTGAAAATCACATTTGAAGATTAGAAAAGAAGTGTGTTCAACATATCTTAGTCTGCCAGTGAGAACATGTAGTATTTCCTGTAGTAATTTCAGTTATTATAATGGCAAGGGGTAGAATGATGAACACATTTGTAAAGCAGGTGTTTAATTTCCATCCTATACTTGATCAATATAAAAAATAATTAGCTTTATCCTAGATAAATGGCAGGAATAGACAAGAAGAATTTTACAATTGCAAATTAGCAAGTTTAAAAGCTTTTGTTTATTCTTAAGGCAGAGAAAGCAATGTTAAAGCACACCAGATGCAGATCTTTATTTCTTATCAAAGCAAATTTTGAAAATCCCTTTATCTCTTGTCAAAAAGATCCACAATAAAGTTGAAAAAAACATTATTTAGTTTTACAGAATTGGCAAAAAGCAGAAGGAAAAAACAATCAGTTTGAACAAACCAAACCAGATTTCCTTTGGGGAAATAAAAGAGTCATTTGGGATTTGCCAAAAAATTTCATCTGGTCCAGAATTCAATATTTTGACATGTTATTCAGTTTTGAAGTCCTTTGTTGGGTTTTTTATTAGTTTTTTTTTCTTTTTAAGGTCAACTTTGAGATGCGAAATGCTATTCCAAAAGCAGTAGCTGAAACATACTGCTCTGAAAAGGATAAAATCTTTCATCAGATCTGGAAAAAAAATAGAAGTGTTTTTTCTTTTGGAAAAATCAGTTATTGAATTCAATATAAATTCTTGATCAGTTTTGGTCCTATCAAACGTTATTCAGAAAGTTTCTTCTTCCTGCATGATGGTTACCAATTACTATAAAACACGTTTTGAAGAAGAAATAACAAAATATTGTTTTGGTGCTGAGGTTCATTTTTATCAAAAGGAACTAACTCTCAAATCATTACACTTAAAGAAAGGTTGAGTTAAACCAAATCATACAATAAGCAGCATGTGAATCTGCAGACAGCCTGGTGCAAGATCCCTTTTCATGAAGGAAACTCTTGCAGATATCTAAAACTGGCAATTGCCCTTTGGGGTGAGACTAGTCCAGGTACAACACCGCTGCACCACCCTGGAGAGTGAAGAGCTAGTGGCTGGAATCTACTGCTAAATCCAGTAAAGGAAGTTTGACTAACTACATCAGTGCAAGATTACTCTCAAAAACTTTTGCTTGTGATTACAGGTATCAAGCTGACCTGGAGGTACATTTTTCTAAAAAGGTAGCTTCTACATGAGGAAAAAATACACTTTGTTTGAGCATTTGATCACCTCATTGATTATGCCCTACTTAAATTCTAGCTTTAAGAAAGAGAAGGGCATCCAAGTCCTCTGTTTAATCTTTTATTGTTTATTTATTTATTTATTTATTCATTGCTTCACATGAATGAGAACTACAGTGAGAGGGAGTTCAGCCCTGGAGACACCTGTGCTCATATTTAGAAGGTCTATACAACTCATTGCAGACAAGCAACATTTGAAATAAGTTCAGTTCAAACTGCAGATAGAGACTCAGAAAAAAAAATGCTATATGTCTGTCTGTCTCTCTGTCTGCCTGCCTCTGTACTGACCCCAGTAACTAAAAGTTTTTAAATGCCTGTGAGTTCCGGGAACATCAGGAGCAAGAGGGATGCAGGTGACTGGGCTCAGCTGTTACTGTCCCATGTGTCCTCCTGCCCCTCAGATCTGGGATCCCAGAGTGGCACATGCTGCCTCTCACCAGGGGAAAGGGAGGGTGCTGAAGTAACTCACAGGTGCCTTGGGACCTAAGGAACAGCTGGGTGTACATGTGTGTGGAAGGCAAGGTCTCCTTGGGGAACAAGGGGAAAGAGCAAGGTTATTGCTGTTAGGCAATAACAAATTGCTGTTGTGTGAAGCCATTAAGTAATTATTGATAGAACTTCTTTTTTTATCTCAAGGACCACAAATTCCAAGCCCAGTTCCCTCAGCACTCTGAGGTCCTAAGCGATGTGGAAGAATATGTACATCTATCAACAGGGCACCTGAACTACCATGCAGGGGACGCCAGTGCACCAACAGAGCAGTGAATACTCAAAAATCCAGTAGAGCAAGGGCAGTGTTAAAAATTTCTTCATACCTTGCTTTTTCTAGAAAATAATAGCACTCATATTCCCAGCATGGCACCTGTATAACCTCTGCTTGAAAATCTGTGCATAACATGCCACAAGCTGTATCAGAAGTTTGTAGCAGAATAACAGGAATGCAGCTGTGATGGCTTACCTCCCTTTGTTTAATCATAAGGTTTCTCTATTATATTTGTTGAGAAGCAGAGTTCTGTATTTATGCACTGAACATTTTAACCACAAGACCGTTCTTCTTCTGTATTATCTTTGATAAGGGAAAACATTTTTGTGTTTACGCACTGAACATTTTAATTGACTACTTCCAGCTAACAGAATATTGCATCTTCTCACATGTAGAAGAGATGAGTATGTGTACAATTCCATATATAATTTTTATTGAAGTCAAAATTAAATAAGACTTCTGATAATTAAAAACAGATACTATATCAAATATATACAAATTAAGAAAAGAATTAATGCATTAATTTAATCCCCTAGGTGGTGAAATAATAATGCTTTTAAATAAAGCAAAAAAATGTGAAAAACATTGGACACAGTGAAAGTGGCTATTGCACATTAACTTTTCTGTGATTTAGTATTTGCCAAGGTGCAATGCAAGTTCCAGACTCTGGAAAGAATTTTTTGTTAATCTTTTGGTAAAAATGGAAGTGGTTGCTGTCATATGCTCACAATCCCCACCTTTGGGAACTACTGGCTCCTCAATTGTTAATAATTAGAAGACACAAGCTGGAAATTTTTAGAAATCCCCAGGATTATCCTGACTGAGAGAGATTTACTGCCATTATAGTATTTTCTCTGAACACAGATACACACATATAAACTCACACCGATTTATATATAAATATATAAATATTAGAAAGAATTATTGTAATTTTGTCCATATGAGACAGTTATGATAAGTGAAACTTGTTTCAGATCCACAAGCATGCCAAGGTACCTTGAAGGTTCATATCTTGTTAAGACAGAGTACTGTTCTCTGTATCCCATGCTTGGTTTAGCATGAGAGCACTTCAGGCTTATAAAGCTAAAGCTATTCTTAGTTGAAACAACAATTTGCGTACATGCTGCATTTGGAAATGGAAGTGCAAGTTGAGCAAAATATTGCTTTCCAGTCCTTCAGGTATCCCCTTTCTTTAGTAAGTTTATCTTTACCCCTCTAACATTGGGAGTTCAGAGATGTGCAGGGGGATGCAGAGGTAGAAAATATGGAAATCCAAGATGTCAGTGCTATTTTGATTTGGTATCCATACTAGTTCTGAATAAGGTGATTATCACTGCTTGGCTCTGTTGCAATGAAGTGTGAAAATTAGATGAACTGGAGTGCCTTGCTAACTAGATCTGTACTAGACTTTGTTCCCCAGACAATGAAGCAGAATAAAGTGCAGCATGTTTTTTGCTTTGTTTATTAAGTAGAAAAAACCCCTGACTTTGCTTGAGAAACAGAAATGGTTTAGTTCAGTCCTGCCTGATTCAAAAGTACATCCAAGTTTTAATGGGGGGGAGACACCCTTGAGATTCACTATCATTTGTCATAGAAAAATGAAACCCAGTTCATCCAGTTTCAACTAGAAATCTAGTTCAGTCTCCTGACAATTATTTTCTCTAGAAAAAAATATGAAAATATTGTAATAATAGCATTTTATTTTCACTGATTAGTGAACTAAAAAAAAAGGAGAAACAGCCACGGAAATTATATTAATTACATTACAGTGGTAAACTAGTGCTACCAAGAAAATCTAGTCATTCTTCCAAGAAAGAAAAAGCATATCAGACCAAGAGGAAACAATTTGAATTTTCTCTGGATCTTTACTACCATAAACCTTTCCTCTCTAATCCAGCTCTTGCTTTAGCTAGGTAAAAGATGTCTCTAATGAAGCGAGTTGCATGAACATCCCCGTTAGTTCTAAAACAGCTGCACAGAAAGTAGTTCCATCTGTTTGTTTACATAAGAGCAAGAAAAGAAAGGACCTCTATTGAAAGTGCAAGTACTGCCACCTTGGCTGAAAAATGAATAAGTATACAAAAATCAATTTCAATGGCAATTTCAATGGCAATACCACCTATGAGCAGAACTCTGCATGCTGTGGAATGTAAAGCCCTCTTCCTTTGCAAACCAAAGCCTTTACAGAAGTTTACCTTGCAGCATGCAATCGTATCTGATAATATTTCTGGAAGAAATTTCACTCCACACAACTGGGCAAGGTACATGCATAGTTTTATTAATCTATATGACAAACGTCACCACAGTGGGCCAGCAACCTCCATATTAAATGCATAATGCATTACCTTTCCTCAACCTTTCTGTTCAGTATGAATCATATCTTACTTCTTAAACTAGATACCATGATAAAAGCTCCACTCTGACTCTCTTCAACATCGTTCTTTTGGGATAAGATCGGGACAATTTGACATTATGCAATTTACTGAAATGTACAAATGGTAATTTTTGTCTTCTTTCCCATGTTGGTGATCTGCCAGTGAGAACAGCTGGGAATCTCACCATTTACTCAAACCCAATTTCTCTGAAACTTTAGTTATCTATTTAAATACAATGAAATTTTTAACTGGAGCTCCTAGTGTTGCTTAAGAATCATTTCATTTTAACAATAGCTAGTAACTAGCCCCACTGTACTTTTGGAGGTAATTTTCCTTGCTATCTCCAAATGTGTGTGAACTCCCACCATCTATGACTCTAAAATTTTCAACTTAACTTTAAAAGTATGTTGTATTAGCTCCACACCCTCCCCCCAACATTGTATTAAATATCAAACTTTGATATATGTAAGTTCAAGATACTGGTTTGTTTGTTTTTTTTTTTCTTCCTGAAGTACAATTCTGGGAGATACCTTCACTTGTAGTGCTCTAGAGCTTTGCTCCTTCCTATTTCAGATGCTAATAACTGCTGTAAAGGTTCTCTCTTTACTCTGTTGAAAAGTTTACTTTGCCATACAGGTGACACAATTTTGCTTTAGTGCTGAATAGAAAATGCACCGTTTTCTCTTCACTATACCTTACTTCTTCAAGCACATTCTATATCAAAACCACTTAGACACAGTGGATGCTTCCACAGACTTAAGTTGCCCATATGTGCACAAAGGATAGCTCTTACCAGAAGAGGCATCCACCACCCATGAGAGGACAGACAGAAGGTAATATAAGATGTGTCTGTACACCATAGACAAAGACTCTTGGGAAACCTAAGCTGTCAGTAGAGACAGTTGTATTTTTACACTGGCAGGAGTTGTTCAATATCTCCCATTATGTTTGGTACGTATACAGAGATGTTTCAGACTGCAACATGGAGGCCAAGGAATAAAACAAACTCTGCAATTGGTTCTCCTCTGCCAATATCACTTGAAAGGCCTGTATGTCTCATCAGTCACATCTATTTATAACCTTAAGAAATTAACAAATGGGCTGAGATGGGAAGAGACCTCTGGAGATTTCTTGCTCACTCCCCTGCTCAATGCAGGGTTACATAGAGCACATGCCCAGAATTGTATCCCATCAAATTTTTAATATTTCCAGGGATAGAAACTCTGCAGCCTCTCTGGGTGACCTGTTTCTGTACTCAGTCACCTTCACAATATTTTTATATTTTTATTTAAGTGGAATTTGTTGTCTTTCAGCCTGTACCCTCTAACTCTTGTTCACTGATTGGATACCACTGAGAGTGTGGCTTTGCCTTCTTACATCATTCCATCAGTTACTTTTACATATTGATAAGATCCCCCTGAGAGTTCTACATGCTGAACAAGTCTGTCTCCCTCAGCCTGTCCTAGTGTGCCTGTTCCTGTTCTTCCAACACTTCTTTTGCCTTGCTTTGAATATGCTCCGGTATGTCCCTGTCTCCTTTGTGTTGGAGAGCCCAGACCTGGACACAGCACTCTTGATGTGTCTTATTGGGACTTAGTAGAGGGGAAGGATCATTGCTCTCAGTCTGCTGACAATACTTTGCCTAATGTAATATGAAAGTTATTAACTCGCTTGGCTGTAAGAGTGCATTGATGGATCGTAGTCAACTTGTTCACCAGGGCCTCCTAGTCTTTCATTGTGAAGTTGCTTTCCAGATGGTATAACCCCTCCCCAGGGGCAGGACTTTGTATTTCCCTTTGCTGAACTTCATGGTCAACTGTCAGCCCACTTCTTGAGCCTACCTAGGTCCTTCTGAATGGCTGCAGAAACATCTGGTGTATCAAACATCCTCCCAGTTTTTTATCACCTGAAAACTCACTTATGGTGAGTATGTCCCCATTATGCGCATAATTAACGAAATACTGGCCAGTATTGGCCCAGTATCAACTCTTAGAATACATGTATTTAAATGATTGAACTCCATCCAGGCTTTGTGGTGCTGACTACAATTCTCAAACATTCATCCAGCTTTCTATCCACCTCACTGTCGCCTTCTCTGAATCATGCTTCATCAGTTTGTCCATGGTGCTGTTATGTCAAAAGTGTCAAAAACCCTGCTGAAGTCAAAATAGACAATATAATTTACTCCCTCCTCACTCACCAAACCAGCCAACTAGTTGTAAATCTGTGCTGACTACTCCCAATAACCTTCTTGTCCCTCATGTGTCTGGAAACCATATCCAAAATTAGTTGCTGTTTCACCTTCCCTAGGATTGAGGTAACTGGACTGTAGTTCCCTGGGTCTTCCTTCTTGCACTCCTGAGATAAGTGACAAGCTGTTCAATAAGCTTCACACTGTTGGGTGTGAAGATCACTCTTGCTCTGTTCAATCAAATAATATGTAATTAAAACCAACCCACAGAATCTGATCCTTTACCTTTGTCCTCAGACACTACTCAGAATCTCCCTTGGAGTTTATTTAGGTGCTTCTGAAACAGTTATTCTCAGATTTTTCCTGATGTTAGACAAGATGAAGGCCATTCCATGAATGCTGCTTAGGGCAGAGCTGTCCTTCCACACACAGACAGGTGATCAGGGCTACTCCAGGCTACTCAGGTCCAACTGGGCAGTCAAGGTCTCAGCAGTGCACAGCACCTTTTGCTGTCACAGTGGGAGTGTTTGCCCCTGATGCTGTTCCTCTTTGGGCACTCACAAGAGTCTAATTTTCTTTAGTAAATAATGCAGCATTGTTAAAACAAGGACACAGCTTAAAGAAAGAAAGGAATTCACTGGTAATAGGTCCTGTTTGTGTGACCTGGAAAAAACTTAGGTCATCTCCAATAAACTCAAATAGAGAGTTTGTGTCTGACTCAGTAGCTGGACTCCAGTTCTTCTGGTATGGATTTTGAAAAAAGAATAATTACATTGGTGGACTTCAATCTCTGCCTTTGTGCTTGTTACTTAAACAAAACAGAGGTCTAACAAACAGCAGAAACTTAAATATCAAGGGCTGTTCCTGTTTTGCACTAAAGATTTCTTCAGCTCCATTTTTTTTTCCTGAAAGAGAGATCTTTCCTTTGGCAGATACTTTTCAGAGAGAGGTTGACCTCTGCTTGTTATCACCATCACTGAAAGGTAGCACAGTTGCCTTTGTAATAGGCAACCAGACTCCCAGAGGGACTTCTTTGTTTGCTCTCAACTTCCCTGACCGACACAAGGATATCTCCCGGGTCTTACCTCCCCTTACTTAGCTTATCTCTCCTCAAATCTAAACTCTAGTTTAGGGACCATATTGGAAGGAACATTACAGAGCACAGTGACCCTTCCCTCTCCCACCACATGCATTTGCAGGCCACTGAGTTCTCTCATGGGTGCCTTTGAATCTGCAGCTATTAGGCAAACAAAGTCTGTACAACAATTAGTCTTCTAAGTAGATATTTCAGCTTTTGACTCTTCCATGATTGAATTCTCCTAAAGTTCAAGTGTTAAAGCTTTGACTAATTTATCTTGGCTCTCAGTGCTTCACCTCAACTTTGCTGTAACCCTCTGCAGGTGTGCAGCACACAGCAGCAAGTACCCACAACTGTGCGGCCCTTTGGATCTGTGGTAAAAGATTTTCTGACAACTGTCCTCTCTAGCTTTGAAGTTGGTGTGGAACAGGTGCCTTCCTCTTGTATATATTGAAGAGACTGTAATACATCATGACTATCATATTCTGCTTTTAATAACCTATGCAAGGTATAGTGATACTGTCAGAAAGAAGGGAGTAACTGAGAAGACTGGAACAATGCTAAATTGCTGAACCAAAATCTACCCTAAATTATTTCCAGTTTTACTTGTCATAGAGGTGGTTAACTGAAATGCAAAGTATTTTTTTTTGCAGTAAGTCAAGTAAAGAGAGAAGCAATTTTATGTCTTCTAAAAAGATGCATACAATATAACTGCCTAAAATAGGTGAGACAGTATTTTGACAAAACAGGTGGTAGAAGGGTTGTAACTATAAGCCCCCTACCTCCATTGAAGTTGGACCTTACGATGTATTGATTTGACAGACTAACTCTAAAATTCTGATAGATAAATCCCATCCCACTAAACTGTTCAGCAGATATCTCCCACCTGGGTCTGCTAATTTCATTACAGATGAACAAGGTCAGGTTGCCTGGGATACTGAAGGCATCCTGGACAGACTGGTAAATGGTCAAGTAGTTATTTTCTAATACTGAATGCATTCTGTTTTCTATTTTCTCCTCCCCTTTGGTTTGATCCAAGTCAAAATGTGTCAATGGAAATACATCTGTCAGCCAAGAGGTTCAGGATTAGACCTCTGAGAGATTTTTACAATTCAGTGTATTCAAAAAAAGCAGCAAGTAGAACCTACAGAGAATCTGAAATATTCTTGTGACAACTGATAATCTAGAACAAGAAAAAAATGTAAGGACAATTCACCATTCAGCATAACACACTTTGCTCTGTAAAAGAGGAAAGTTATTTTTTATTTCTGCAAATGAGACAATATGATGGAGAAATTAAATTAAATGGTGATGTTATTCCCCTAGGGCAAAACAATTCTATTCAATAAATTAATTTTACATCAGTAGCTCTTTCCTTTCTTGAAACTGACAGTAATAACCTGACAGCTTAAAGCTTTAATAAACTTCAAGAACTAGGAGACTGTCCTTCCTCAAAAAAAGAAATTTTTTTAAAAAAAGAAGCCAAGTGTATCACAGGTATTAGAGTCTTTCCTTGTTCATTGTAGCATAAAAGTCCTCTAAATTCAATTCTACTTAGTGTATTACTTGATGAACCAGACCACTTAAGATAGCTTTTGACAGCATGCAGTTTTAGTATCTTAATGCTCCCATTCTTCAGAAGATACTCAAAACCTCAATGACATTTCCCATTAGGCGGCTCTAAGTAAATAATGTACGAAAAGGGCAAACACATGGAAGAAAAGTATTCTGTCCCAGAGAGTCCTGTTTGTTAAAAAAGAATAAGTCATTCTGTACAGGCTGCTGTGTGAGTTAAGGCAGAAGGCATGAGCCTGTATACCCAGTGTCTTTGAGGGTTAGGAGATCTGTTATCATCAGTGTCTGAATTTGAAATGAAATACATTATAACTTTAAACACAGACTTTATCTTTCTTCCTTTCTTCCTTCCTTCCTTCCTTCCTTCTTTCCTTCCTTCCTTCCTTCCTCCCTTCCTTCCTTCTTTCCTCCGTTCCCTTTTCTGTCTTTCTCTATTTATTTCTCCCTTTTTTTAAATTTTAAAAGGGAAATCATCACCAGTGGAGTCTATCCACCAGTAAACCCACCATGTTAAGAATCCTGTGACTGTAACTCAGTATCTTCAATGTTGTATAAGAGGTCTTGAGCAGATGCTGCTGTGTCTTCTGAATAACTGCAAGGGGAGATAAAGGACTCTGACTTTCTTCCTCAATCTCTTTTTATTTTTAATTCTCAAAGTCAGCCCACAAGTGCAAATATTAACCCCCAGCCCTAGAATAAGTCATCTCTTTTATCATTCTTCTCATAAAAACTTTATGTTTCTCCGAAAGTATTTTACAACTGTGACAGAAAGTGCTGTGACAGATTCCGGTAGAAGAGGACCAAGAGAAAGCCTGGGAAGTCAGCCAGAAATTAAGAATGATTCCCCTTTTGCACCCACTCCAGGGTATGACATCATCCCTTGTACTTTGATGCCTCCATACAAAGTCTTTGGATAACAAGTCAAACATATAGTGCCAAATATCTTTGCTATTATTATCATTTTTCATTTGGGTATGATTCTGATAAATTATTTGTAAATGCAAAAAGGCCATTAAACGGAATAATAAGGAGTTACTCAATTCTTCAACTGCACTGAGTAGTTCCAATTAGAGTCTGAAGGAGGAATATTGCCTTTCTATCAGTCAAGCCTGTGACACAACACATCTCCCCGAGGTCATGGGTCCTGGATACTCAAAGAAAGATGTCACTTGTATTCTGAAATAGATTATAGAGGTTTGCTAATCAGTAAAAATAGCAATCTCCCTAAAGTATTCATTGCGCTATTGGACAGAAAGAGCATTTTAATGGCCTAAACTCACAGCTTTAGAGCACTATCATTATTCGAAGGATGTTTTGGAATACTGAGGAATTAGGTTGAATAGTTTTTAGTTATTTCTTAGCACAGAATAAACACTTTTAAATGTTTAACATAATTTCAATTAGCTGACCAATTTTTTTTCACATATTCACAACAATTTATTTGAGGATGCAGCAGCAAACAATTAAAAGAAGATGAGAACATAGAAGAGTACAACTTTAAGGACAGGACATGTTGTTGAAGACTGAGCCAGCTGTTTGCCAGCCCCCACCCCTCTTTTCAGCTTCCCCTTCCTCTGGTCTCAGTGAGCCCTACATAAATATAGGAGACATAGCATCTAACAGAACTAAGATTTGTGGTCTAGATGTTGAAAGGTACAGTGCAACACTGTAGCTGGGTTATAAAAAGAGGCCACTAAGGTTTGGAGGTTTTTTGGGAGTTGCTCAGTGCTTTGTCAAATTGAAGCCTTGGTAAGCAGGTTGTGCAGTGCAGAACTACTGTTGCCATCATTGTAGTCAGCGGAAAATCTTTCCTCAACTTGATTAGTAGTGTAGCTGGACTCCTTACAGGCAACTTAGATTTAACTGGCAGTCCTTGCTAAAATAATAAGAAGGTGTATTTGCATATCTGTAAGTGCAATTAGGCCCCAGATAAAAAAAATAACAATAGGAAGACGTTCTGGTAAATTCTCTATTCAATTGTACTGAAAATATTGATTTAAATTGATTACCTGCCTCTACTGTTTTTCACTGAAAACAAACAAGAGGTCATTTTTAGGCCCTAAGGCTAAATGATCTTTGGTAATTATGGAAATTTAAAAAAAAAAAACTCAAACGGAAAAATTGACCATGCTCAAGCAACTTTATTAAAACTTTGTATTGATAATAACTAAATTTAGCCCTGCTACTCAGCAAGTCACTGGGTCTGGAACAAGATCTTAGGCATTCTTACAAGGTCACCCAGGTAATTTCCTTTGACATATGGCAGCAATCTGTGCTGCCATTTTTTTCCCACCAGGCTTATTGAACATACATATTCAGAGATGTGATTATTTTATAGTACTATTGGCATAATGATAATGTCTTTCTAATAATAGTGATTTTACATTTTCTTAAAAAACATTAATAGCTAATTACTGATCCCATGAAAGCAGCAAAGAAAAACTATCAGTCATACATTTCCATTCTGTAAATTCACCATTTGGCATCAAAATGTAATTACAATTTCTTTTTTTAAAGCACCAAATTTGAAATCAACTGTCCAAATAACTCAGATTGTTTAATGAACATATGAATGGTATATCTGTGACAGTATGAATTTTATTGTTTATTCCCATTTTCATATCTATTTAAAATTTAGTAAAGTATTTAAATATGGATAAAATAATTAGGACATTATTTATGCATTTTTACTGGCATTAGCTGTTGGTTCTTTTAAAACCTGTATTTTGGAAACACATTTGCATCTGAAAGAGTCTAAGTAGAGAAGAAGAACTCCCCAGCGTCCCTTAACTTATCTACAGATGTGTCTGATAAACATCAAGTGGCTGCCTCCTATATCCATTAAGGCCCAACTTGGTTCTGCCCTGCAGATACCCTCCATGCCTCAGCTTTACAACCTCCCTTCAACAGCAAGCATTTTTTCTCAGCTTTCAGGATCAAAAAAGCACTTTTTTCCCTTTCACACTGTATGTTTTTTGTGGTCCTGCCCCTTCACCTGTCACTCCTGCATTCATTTTTTACCTGCTCACCAGTTGTCCTTTTGGATAAGGAACAAATACTTTGTGGCGATTGCAGGCCCATTGAGGAGGTAGCGGAATGAGGTTGGGAAGACCCTATAATGCCTTGATAACGTTAGAGAGGGAAGATCTACCCATATAAATGTTCCAAGAGCTGTTGTTTATGAAAATTTCATGAAATTAAAATGTTTCACGGCAATAATATGAAACTGGGTGGAGTGGCTGATTCACCTGAAGGCTGTGCTGCCATTCAGTGGGACCTTGGGCTGGAAGGTGGGCAGAGAGAAATCTAACAAGGTTCAACAAGGTCAGCTGTAGGATAATGCACCTGGAGAGGAATAACCTCAAGTACCAATACAGGCTAGTGGCTACTAGACCTACTAGAGAGCATCTCTGCAGAGAAGGACCTGGGAGTCTTGGTGGATGACAAGGTGACTAAGAGCCAGCAGTATGCCCTTGCAGCCAGGACAGACAATGGTGTCCTGGGATGCATCAGGAGGAGTGTGGCTGGTAAGTCAAGTGAGGTGATCCTGACCCTCTACTCAGCCCTGAAGAGGCCACGTCTGGAGTATTGTGTCCAGTTCTGGGCTCCTCAGTACAAGAAAGACAAGGAGCTACAGGAGAGGGTCCAGAGGAGGGCCAGAAAGATGATCAGGGGTCTGGAGCAGCTCTCTCTTGAGGAAAGACTGAGGGAGCTGGGCCTGTTTAGTTTAGAGAAGACTGAGAGGGTATCTCATAAATGCATATTAATATCTCAAAGGCAGGCTCCAGGAGGATGGTGCCAGACTCTTTTCAGTGATGCTCGGTGACAGGACATGGAGCGATGGCCAAAGCACAAGAAGTTTCACCTCAACAGAAGAAAGAATAACTTCACATTGAGGGTGGCAGAGCACTGGAACAGGCTGCACAGGGAGGTCATGAAGTCTTCCTCTCTGGAGAAATCCAAAACCCACTCGAATGCATTCCTGTGTAACCTACTGCAGATGACCCTGCCTTGGCAAGGGAATTGGACTGGATGATCTCCAGAGGTCCCTTCCAACCAGAATGATTCTGTGATTCAAGAGCATTCTCATTTCAAACACACCCACGCACACTCACACCCACACCAGTTAGTAAATTCTGTTCAAGGGACGTGTCACCTGAAGTCCTTGAAAAAGCAATGAAACAGGAAGGAAAGGATGTATACTCTTATTGAGTGGGATTAATCTCATTTAATTTAGACATCTAAAAGTTATTCATCTGAGTTAGTCAACCCTGACTACCCTCAAAGTCAGCAGAGAGAAATAGGCACACCTAAAATCCATTCATCCTTCCTATCTTAGAAAAAGATGAATTGCTTCTCAGAGTTACCTGCTTCTCTCCATTGATTATAAATGGGAACATGAAGTAAATAACTCAGACAACTGACTTCTAGACATCTAGAAATTAGGAATTGTGAATTTTTTTCCCTTCTTTAACCCTAAAAACGGCTGAATTTCATCCTGAGACTTTTGAATTAAAATGGTACCTAAGGTCTGGTTGCATTGCACTTGCATATTTTTCAGTAATTGCTGTTAATTTGAAATTTTGCAGTCAAAGTTGCATTAAAGGCACTTAAAATATGAGGCTGTGATTCTGCCCAGGAACTTAATAAGGACTTCTATTGCATTTCTAGATGACTCACCTAGAGAAATAAATACACATGAAAGCTTGGGCGACCAGAGATCACCCAAGATACAGTTGGACGTATGTTGTTCAAAGCTGAAATTTTTAATGTACGAAATATTAAAAATAAACAGAATAAATAATTGGTGGGAACAGGTGCTACTACCTCTGAAAAACCCTGTGAAGTGAAAAAGCTTATGAGAGATTGTTTTAGTGTTCTAGATTAGCTAATTCACTAATAATAAGACTAGTTGTCGTGGGTTTAGCAGCCCCCATGGGATGAAATAGTCAGGTCCAGGTGAATTTCCAGAACAAAGTCAACCAAAAGTTTTAGTAACGCCTCTGCTAATGACATATTTAAGAAAACGGAAGAGAAGGTGAATTGCGCAGATGAAATTAAGAGCCATGTAGGAGGGAGGCAGCAGGCTCCCCACGTGGGGGGCCAGGCCCCTCTCCCCTGACCTTGGGGCCAGGGGCAGGCATGGCACTGAAGTCTCCCCCAGCCGAGATGTGTAATAGACTGGGACTGGAGAAAAAGCTCCAGACAGAAGCTGCCTGCCTGAAACATGCTGCAGAAGAATTCCAGCGCAACTGAGAGCAGAAGAGGACTTGAAATAATCAGTAGCTCCAAGGTTAGTCTAGCAGGAGAAGAGCCAAGGTGAGGGGGGAGCCTCCCTCTCTCTCTCCAGCAGGGGAAAGACTGAAAGTTAAAAACCTTGTCACCTGTAGAAGATTACTGATAAATAAGAGATCCTGGGTTTGAGTGCCAGTGGTGCTTCTGTAGTGCAGAGACTCCCCAGCAGCTCATGAAGGAGCCTGGGCTGGAGTAGGCAAGAGCATATGGAGGCTGTGACCCTTTGTGAGAGGCCTGAGATGAAGCAGAGTCTTGCTAGAGACCTGTGATCCATGGAGAGAGCTTGCTAGAGCAAGTTGTTTGGGTAGGACTTTGTAGTCTCAGCGTAAGATCCATGCTGGTGCAGCTCAGTTGTGACCCTAAAGGACAGCAGAGAACGGAACAGCTGTTGTCCTGGGTGGACCCACAAGGAGAGGTCTATTTAAGACTATCTCCTGTGGGAAGGGACCTCCACGCAGCAGAGGAAGGACTCAAAGCCATTCCCTGTAGCCTGTGGTGCAGACCATGGTGCAACAAGTATCCCCTTGAAGTCCGTGGGAGACTTCAGGAGCCTGGGTGCACTCTCCTGGCCTCCGGTCCTGTCCTGAATGGAAGAGGGACAGGTCCAGTCCTGAAGTTGAAATGCATCCGAGACAGAAAAAGAGATTTCCAGCTACAACAAATTGGAGCCGTTACCTTAAAGAAAATAGAAGAAAGATTTTACAGTGCTGCAGAATTGCTTCAGAAAAGAAGAGGCTTTCTCCTCCTCGACTGATACAGGGGGGAGATGCTTCTGTAAATACTTAACATTTTGTTCATAAGATAAGAAAGCCTAGGCCTAGTTAGAATTGTTGTATATATAGTATTCTTTAGTCTTCATCTTACTAGTAATAAATCTTAGTATTATTCCCCCACGTCAAGCCTCTTTTGTCTGTATAAAACCTCTCTCAACTTGCAGCAATTTTGTGTGTGGAGAGTTTGAAAAGAAACTGGTCCCGAGTAAACCACGACACTAGTACTTCACTTCTCTGAAATTATCTAAAAGTGATTGATTCCATAAGTCTTTGAAAGGACTTTGAAAGTCCTTGAAAGTTTTGAATTAAAACTGAATAATTTTTGACTATGGTAAAAATATGGTTCTATGTTCCCAAAGTGTGTACATTGAATTATTTTTCAGGATTGGTTAGGGTTTTCTTCTAAATTACCGTCATAAATTTATTGAGAAAAAAAGGTACCATCATTTTGATCAGTATGTTCATGGTAGCAGTATTTCATGAGCATATAAAAGATCATTGCTCGGTTTCTTTTTTGAATTGGATAGATTTAAATAACAGCTTTCATGAAAGGCTTTGAATCATAATGTTGTAAGGTGCATGGGAAGGAGTTAACATGGTTACTGTATCTGAATTAATCTGTGGGCTGGAATGCCGAAAGGAATGTTGCAGAATTCCTCCACTTCACTAAAAATATGTTTAAATCTTAGTCTACAAATGCTAATCCATAGACATGGCAGTGTTCATTCTGATTTTTATCAGGTGTGGTTTCACCTCCTTTTTGAAACGTACCTTATTCAAAAACTAGAAACAAAGCATCAAAGTGGAATATGTGTTTCTATACGAAAAAGTGGCGAGTAATTATTTACTGCAAGGTTTTGTGTTTTACCTATTCAGTTACAAGTTATTTCAAAGAAATAATTCACCTCCCTTGAATCTGGATGTTGAAGCTTGTGTGGTGAGACATGTCCAGGAAGAAGGATTTGAGGGGTTTTCTTTGCTGGAGCTTTTTGTTTACTGTTTATACTGGATAAAGAGGTTCTTTTGTTGGTTATTATGGAAACATTTTGTCAAAGAGGAACATATGGCAGCAAAAAGTCACTCTAAATTTATCAATATATATATATTTGGACAAATGTTTCCACTTCCAGTTCTACATTTTACCAAAGTCATTTGGTCAAGTGTTTGTTTGCTGCAGTATAACCTATAGATGCTGGAGATCAGTTAATACGATGGTTCAAAATGTTTGGCTTTTGATCTTAGAAAATAATATAATCTGAGGGGAAAAAATCCCACATAACATGCCTCCAACATCCCAAAGCCACTAATCTTTTATGAAAAGCTAATTTTTTTCAGATAGATCTCTGAGACAGCTGATTCTTGTGTACTGACATATTATTAACATATCACTGCTTTAGATACAGTTCCTCTCAGTTGTATTCTATAAGAAGCTTCAAACTGAAGATCAAATACAAGGTTTCAAAGACCAAATTTACTCTCACTTTGCTGATTGATTTGTTCTCTGCTTCCACAGAAATCTTAGTTAACATTTT
Source organism: Pachyramphus minor (assembly GCA_013397135.1). Lineage (NCBI taxonomy): Eukaryota > Metazoa > Chordata > Aves > Passeriformes > Tyrannidae > Pachyramphus > Pachyramphus minor. The sequence continues at coordinate 106,212 of VYXB01000163.1, forward strand.
TTAAAAAGTCGTAATTCACTTTTCTTTTTTCTTAAAAAAAAAAATAGAAGCAAGTGGAAGTTAATATGAATTAGACTATGCATGATGCACAATCTATCAAGGCAAAGTTTCAGTCATTTTCTTGTCTGGTTACCCATGCTCCATGTCTGAGTTGTATGTTCTCATATCTAGGTACTAATGAGATTACCGTGAAAGAGGATAAAGTTGGCATCAGTCCCTGCAGCTCTGTAGGGCTGTCTATGTGATTTTGGAACCCATGTAACACGGGTTTGGATGCTTTGACTCACCACCGAGAGCAAAACACTTCATCACTAATCTGTTGGGAGGAATTAGAGATGGCAGAGCTGGACAAACTGAGCAACAGCATGGATGAATTTACAGGAATCAAGTTTACTGACATAAAATAAAATGCATGTTTTAAAGGCTTACAGGGAAAAAACACCTTACTTTATCAATTTAAGTTTATGTATTTTTCATGATCAGTGGATATGATATGAAGAGTGCAACCTGTAAAACTCTTCTACTTATCTACAGCAACCTGTTATGCCACTCAAGGGTTTGACCTTTTCTGATTTCTGTTTTTTAATGTACAAAATCATGGTGTTTTTACCAGCTGATCACACAACTTCCAGCACTTCTTCATTCGCTCTGCCATCTGTAATATTTCCCAGCTTCTGGTCTATGAAGTTTGTAGTATAAACAGTAGGATCTATTAGTGTATATTATGGCTTTTATTATGCTGATTGTTAGACGTTGAACAGTGAGGATTTACAAGCTAAGATTCCTACTTCATTTTACCAAAATACCTACAGTCTTGTTATCCTTGCCTTGAGCTTTGCTTAGCACCAATTATTGATTGTGCCCAGTCATGCTAATTTGTGTTTCTGACATTGAACAGAATATGTCCACCTTCTTCAGTGAAGCCATGAGAAAGAAACTAACCTTGGGTTCCTGACACAGTATAATAGAATTGAAGTGGGATCTAGCATCATCCCATGGAAAGATTTATATAGTTTGTTTAAATTTCTTTACATCTTGATTATAGAGGAGAAAATAAAGAGATCAAATTGTACCACAAATTATATTTTGGAATCAAACTATAAATTGATACCAACGTTATAAAAGCTTTGATGTAATGTTTCTATAGCAGTTTTAAGGAGATTAATATTTTTTTAATTTCTGAAATTAACTAGCAAATATTGATCACCAATCCTTTATTTCAGAAAAGAACAAAAGGTGTCATTTTAGGAAATTCAGCAGTTTGTGTTTAAAAAGCACTTGAGAAAAAATAGATTTTTAATAAAATCTTTGAAAATTAAAATAATATGATTGCCTTTATGTACATTAAAAATATATATCAAGAATTCAACTTAGCTGCAAACCTGGGTGTACCAACAAGATTCCAGTTTAGCTTTCAGTCCATCACCATGCATAGTTCCTGCCATTGCCTCCAATTTTCAGATAAGAAAATCAGAAAAATATTTAGACTGTTTCAAAAAGGGTTCATAAATTTTGGATAATGGAGTAGTAGGATTTCGGGTTGAATTCTCAGACCAAAGTAACTATGTGCTTCTTGAGCACATCGTAAAATAGGTCTCAGTGGCCCATTTGAGGATATATGGAAGAAAAATCAGTGGAATTCAAACCTTCTTATTGCCTGGTCTCTGTTGTAATGACAAGGCTGTCATTACTATGTAAACAAGGCTTGTGCTAAAGGAAAGTGTATACTACTGACAAAAATAGGCCTGGACGGCACTTATATGAACCTCAGGTTCAGGATTCAGATAATTTATTTATTACATCATGTCGGTTTCCTCTGATAGTGTGCTACGAATCCCACAGATATTTCCGATGGCCTTGACACATTTGATTTCAATGACTTTTGAATTCATATTAAACAACTATATCTGATAGATAAATGCTGGGGCAAAAGAAATCAAAACAAAAAAAAAGAGAAAGAAAAACAATTAATGAGAATTAAGTTAGAGAAGAATAGCTGAAATAAAGCTACAAAAATATGAAGACAGTCAGGGCCAATGGAAAACAAACAAAAAAAAACCAATTAAAATTAATTTGAAGCCCCAAAAATAAAATTAGCTTATATCTTGTGATTTAGGACTCAATTTAGGAATTTATTGGCATCTTTTATAATCATGGGTGAACTTTTATGTCTAAGAGTCATCTTATTCATTTTGCCCCTGGAACTATCTGTACAAGTGGCTTCTCACAAGTATGAGAACTGGGTTCAAAGTACTGGCCAATATCATTGGAAAAGAGAAAAATAAACTGGATTCTTACTTAAGAGCAAATGAATATGTCATTTTCATGCTTGGACGTGAGCTGTCTTACGACATGAGCTTAAGTAGCAAAACTATAAAACCTAACACTGATTACACTAATCCTCTGGAAATCCATGCAGACTTGTCTAGCATCCTGTATATAATGTTTCAAATAAAAGGCTGAACTGTGGAAACTTTAGACTGGCCAATCCTGTAACATACTTAGGTACATTTCCCAATACCACAGATCTTTTAGAAGAAAAAAAAAAAATCACCTTCTTGACACAACAAAAAGCAACACTACATCACAGCAATGACACTTCTGATTCTGAGATGTGTGTTGTGTTTACATGGGTTTTGTGAAAGACTTAGTGACTGATATGGAAGAAATAAAATTTTATAGGAGGAGCATTTGCAGATGTGAGCACTTGAACTGTAGTGAAAGTATGTGATTTTTTGGTATAGAAAGGTCAGTATAGAGAGTCCAGAGTAGTATGTCACCAAAGCCAGCTACAAGGGAGATGTGTTTGCATATGTGGATCTGTGAGTGTGAGGCAACTGGGACAGCAGGTGATCTAGGGACCACTGGCTGCTTAAACCAAGTGTTTAAGGCCAGTTTTTGGAGAGATCCTGTCTCTCCAAAATCCTGATGTGTATGTGTCTGTCTGTCTGTGAGTAAGGGGCTGTGTAGTGGCTGTTGGAGTGAGGTTGTGGACCCAAGGCTCTTGTATGAGCAGGAACCACCTAGTGAGGAGACTGAGATCCAGTGGCAGGTACCAGACAGACTGGCTGCTGTAGCATACTCTGTTGTATGTATTCATATGTAGTTTTCACTGCCTTTCTTTCTGCTGGGCCAGAGAGCAGAACAGGATGAGGTCATCGCGCTGTTTGTGATTGCATGAGTGCAATGCTTTCTGTCTGGGTTCATCCATGTGTCTGTGTGTGGATGTATATGTGCACTGATTGTATGAGTGTGTGTACCTACTGGGAATACATGCTCAGACTCGCTACTGGCTGGACCCAGGGGCATAGAGCTCCCCTCTCCCTTATTGGATTGCTGGGTGCACGAACCACTTACACTGCGGTGGCTCTGCTCCTCATACAGCCCTGCAGTGAGAGTGCCTCAGGTTAAGTGGAATAAATTATGAGCCTGAAGTTATAAGGCACAGTGGCTGACTGCAAAAATAGTCCTGAAAAGCACACGTATTTGTTTATCCTCATAACACAGATTCAAATACAAGTTTTAAACTGTGAAATCTGTCCCATTTCCATTTGAGGTATGTTGGAAGCAGGTACTGTTTATGTACGTGTCCTTATAGCAACCCTCATTTTCTTAATGTATTTCATTATTGCCTCTAGTAAAATAGGGATAATGACATTGATTTCTTTAGAAGAACCACTCCTTAGAATTTTTGTTGCCATGCTGGACCAAACATTCTTCAGAAAAGCAAAAAAAAAAAAAGGCAGATATAAAACCCATCATGTCTAATGCTGCTGTGATGATTTTCATTTGGAATCAATTAAAGAGTAAATTTGGCTCATCCCTTTCTCACTTATGTTTTTCAACCCCTCTTCTATGTAAGAATCAGTGTATGTGGCATTTGTTCTGCAGTCATACAGTAATACAGAGGAAGAGAATTGCAGGTTTTTTTCTGGACTCCTTCTGAATGTTTCTTGGATCATGAATACTCCACAGATTATAGGTGAAGAAACATTGCTTGAAAACAGTTTGAGATCTTGTGATGGAAGCGATATATAGGAGTAAAGTAGTATTACCAACAAAGAAGATAGTTGCAAACTCCTATGTGCTTTGGCTATGAATTCACACCCTGTAGGTAAAACCAACCTTGCTTCTTTAACATGAAAGTATTGTTTTAGTCTCTAACAAAATGCTCTTTTGTAGCAACACAAAATAAATTTTAAAAATGTATTATTAAAATTTCTGTTGAATTAAACATTAGCATTTCTGAACAGATAAAAACCTCCTGCTCTGCAACAACAAGAAAATACTCAGCATTTGCCTCAGTTCCCACTGAGAATAGCAGGAGTTTAGTCCTACATTTCTGTGGAAGCAGAGGTAGGGCAAAGCTGAAAACTTTCCAGAATTCCTTCTCAACTTTTACTCTTCCCATGTGTAGTCCCAAAAGAGAACAAAAAAAACAGAAAGAAAGGAAGATTCCCAACAGACTCTGAACTGTTTCCCTGTTTCCCGCCGTTCACGAAGGACTTCTACATGGCCTCATAAATTCTGCGGTCAGAGACAAATTCCTTGAATTTCTTCCGCTGTGGAATCACTGGGGAGCCACAGCATGCCAAGAGTCTGCTGAGGGATGCTCCACACACAATCAATGGTGAGTTTTGTGTTTGGGAGCTGGTGCTGGAATGTACCGCACAGATCTGCCATAAACTTATTGCTCTGTTGCATCAAAACGGTTTGTTATATTTAAGTACCAGCTGGAACTAATGATGACTTCTTTGAGATCTTGGTCATGAGTCATGATTATGTGAGCTAAGTAGAGGACTAGGACAAGAATATTGAAGATCTAAGCTTGGCTCTTCACTTCTTTTTCCCTTAGGGTCAAAGAAGCATATTATTGTTATTGCCCCTCTTTTTTTTTTTTTTTTTTTTCATTCCCTTACCCCCATTCTATGTCCTTTATCTTTTACCTATCCTTTTCTGGTTTCTCTCTCTCCCACCTTCACTCCTTTTNCAAGATCGTGGAAGGGCTTGGAAAAATCTCACTTTAGGAGAAACAGAAAGTTTGGGCAATCTGTTTAAGACAGCACATCAAATGAAAAGACTGAAAACAATGGTAACAACAATTTATATCTAAATGTATATATAATTATGTATATATCTAATTATATCTATAGATATAGATATGAAACAGCCAAAACCAGTCTTTTTGTTCTCTCAGGCATCAACAGTAAAAAGTGAAACAAAGAAAATATGGAATTCAATAGAAAGGAAATTCTTTAAAATTTAACAAACAGTTCAGTTGTGGAAATCTCGTGGGATATACTTGAACCAAAGTGTTAGCCAAAATGGAAAGCCATGAATGTGATTACAGATTCACTACAGATTAACAGGTGTTCTTTAAGTGTAGAGAAATTAAATACATTATGATGAACAGCTAAACCCAATAGAGTGAGGAAAAACTTTCTTTTTTTAGACATGATAGCTAATTATAGAAATTATATGCCATTTTCCTAGGAATGGCGTGTGGGGTTTGAGTCAAGTAGAAGATGTAATAATATAAACAGTCTGTAATGATACAGATAATACAACATAATATAATAGTATAATATCACATAACATCATAAAACAAGCATAGTATCATATAAAAATCTTTCACAAATCTTCTAAGAGTCTCTTTGAAAAGAAGTAGAATATAGTCTACTAGGGAAGGTTCATCTTTGATACAGATATCATCTCAGAATTTCATTTTTTAAATTTTCAATATCGTCAGTCCAAATTTACAGAAGGAGACTAGAAACAACAGATATAATTAGGTTAAAGTGCACTGAAGAGGAGTGGTTCTCCAGAATCCAACAACCAATGTTAGAGACCAGAGCAGGGGATCAGTACACAATAAAGAATTAGAGGGGCAGGAAATATGAGTAAATATGCGACATTTTAAATTCAGAAACTGAATACTGTTGGGAAATAGAAATCAGAAAAAGAAAGAAACAACAAAATGGAATGATTAAGAGAATTGACATGCTTAAAGAAAGCAAGGAATTTAATTAATAAAATATCTACTGTCAAAAGAGAACAAAAGGGCAAGTGAAAGAAAAGGAATGAGTAAAAGTCAAACCAAACAAAGGAACTATGATCAAATAAAAATGAGTTTGGATTTCTAAAAGTTCAACACAGAACATTTCACTCTTTTTGTCTTCTTGTTTCTTTAAGTTTAATAACACAATCAGAGAAGTCACTTATTTAATTAGTCTCTCTTCTTGCCTTAGCTACTCCCGTAATTTCTATGTTTGGTAAGAGTTGTCTATAGGATGACAAGCAAATTACTTAACCCTTCTCTCACTTCAGCTCTTTCATTTGAAAACAGTGAATATAAAGTCCCCTTTCCACCAAGAGGTTTTATTTTTAATTTTTATTTTATTTTCTTTAGCAGGAAACCTTGTTTCATCACTTGATAATTTTTCCAACTGCTCCATGCAAATCTATGAGCCAAAAGGGCTTTGTTTTCTGTTCTCCACATCACTACTCATTTCTTGCATGACTCTGGATAGGTCACTTAACCTCTCTGGGCTTCTACTTCCCCATTCATATGGTGGGATAATACTGACCTACCTCAGAGAGGGATTCGAGCCTAAATTAGTGTTTAGAAAGGACTGTTGAAGTACAAGGTGTAAAGTATTATTATGCTAAGTGCTTCACCGGTGAGAAACTAACCTCACCACTGAAAATCAGTTTAATATACAAAGCTCTAGCAGCTAGCATAGATTTGCTGATGAGAAGGGTGGCTGCCCTTGAGAATGGAAAAACACAGTCCCACACTGCTCTGGCCACATTCACTTTGCTTACTCAAGAGCAGACAATGACAGGCAGGGGCTGGAGGGGGAAGGAGGAGGGGAGGATTTAAAGTTAATTTTGCCATGCGACTGTGTACAAGAATTGCTGTCAGTACATTAAACTGACACAAGGTAACGAATGAATCCAAAAGACATAAGCTGAAAATGCGAAAAAGGAAGAAGCCTTGCTCTTTTTTTCATCCCCCCCCCCCTTTGTTTTATTTGGTGCAGCAATCTAGACCTCCTCCACTGCTCCCTCCCATCCCCCTTCCTCTGGGAAAGAAAGAAGAGAACTCTTATTAACCAGAGCCTCCTTCTCCTGTGAGGAGGGAATTGCTTCAACACTAAGTCACTTAACTGTATGTTACTGTGCAGCCATACTGCTCATGGTGAATTATGTATGGCTATTCAAAGCAGATATTAGACTGTGTGTGCAGATATCACTGTACATATTAGATCACTCCAAATACTGATACCTCTGGTGAGGTTGAAAAAAGTCACAGCTCAGACGTAGTTATGGAAAAGAAGATGTATTGAAAGAGCTGAACTAATAGATCAATGCACCAAAGTTTATGGGTACAAGTCAGCTGTCACAGGCATGGTTAAGGGAGTTATAGCATTCCAGTGAAGTCCCAAGCTTAAAATAAAAGAACAATAATAAAAAAAAAAAAGATTAAAATTGCTCTGTTACTTAATTGATAGACCAAACCTGAATCAATCACTCTTGATTGCTGGCCAGCTCTCACATTCACCATATGTCTCCGGATTTCTAAACGCAAATATAAATCTTTTCATCACAGGCAGGTTTGAACACAACAAAACCTTAACAGTGAAATTTTTTTTTAAAAGAAAGGTAGATGAAGAAGCAGAGATTCTTATTCTTCCACTATCATTCATACAAATAGCTCTCTTGAATCACTGTAGAAAGACAGGTACTTGAAAAGCAGAATCTGGCCCTGAATATTGATATGTATTATAACATGAACATCCTTGTAAAAATTACACTGTGTCCTCTGAGCATGTGTGTGATCTCTGTATGTGCTCCATGTTACATAACCCCCCCCCCCCAAAAGTGGCCATATTATGAACCATCCAGGAAGAAAATTAGTTGAACAGATCTCTTGTCCTTCTGTCCTCTCATGTCCCATATACTAATTGCATCCCACCCTGTATCTTTCAAGCAAGATCCCATCCTTTCTGTCCATTAGAAAGAAACAAACCAGACAGATCATTTCACAGTTCTAAACACAGAAATAGCCATGCACACAGATTTATGTACATATATACAAATGCACATTTATATCCATATACTTACACACGCACATGCATGTATGTATATCCATATGAGTATGTGTATGTGTATGCATATGTATATATAATATGTTTTTCCACATGTATTTCTATGTGTATATAATGAATACAGTCAAAGTGGCAGTAACCTCTACTGGGGGCAATTTGTGAAGAATCAGGAGCAGCAGTTAAATGGTCCAGAGGGTGAAAGAACCTCTAAAACATACTCTTTTGCCATAAAATTCATAAGGTGAAACTGGAGATAACAGATGGGCAGATGTTTCCATGCAGCTTTTTCTTAACCTTATGAAAATAATTTGAGAATAACTAAAATATAACTGTATATAACCGTTATTGCGGTATATAACATATACTATATATACTATATATATTATATATATATACTATTTATATATAAATATAACAGTAACTGTAGTGCAATTACTTGTTGAACAGTGTAGTGATCTCTGATGCTGAGCCATGCTTTATCTATAAGAAAGCATTCCACACCCTAGGAAAGTAAGTTTGATCTGTCAGTAGTAAATGCTTCCTCTTGTCTTAACATGCACCATGCTTCACACCTCAGGTTTGATCAGAATAAACTACTATCCTGGTAAGGCACGGTAAAACATTCTTGTAAGAAGTGATAATTACCATACCCTTGATTATGATCAATATCATACAGCTAAACAATAACCACTCTGTGTGTAAAATGTGATATGCAGCAGGCAAACTTTAGGTAGAGGGGAAGTAAGCAGCCATGACTTGCCTGTCATTGACCCTCCCATTAGTTTTCCCTGTACCTAGGCCTTAAGCACCTGTGCTGATTCGTGTTCCTATAAGGCCGAGACACTTGTGCAGCAGAGGCCACCGCTGGAATGCAGTGGCTGCCCTCATCCCCATCCTTTCTCTCACACTGGAGAGCCCAGCCTGGCCCTATGGGGCTGCACCTGGGCTCTTGGCTCTGGGCCTGTACATGCCATCTTCCTCGCTGGGGAAAGATTAGCCTTCTCTGGAGTGGCTCCAGAGTCTTGTCCTTAGGGCAGGAAAATTCAAGTTTTCAGTGGTGCTAGTAACTTTGACACACATCCAAACGTACATTTCCAGGACCAGGGTCATAAGCCATACCGGTGTAAATTTCACAAAAAATGAAGAAAAAATAATTAACATTTTTTGTTCTGTTTTGGGAAGTGTGTCACTCCAGACCTGAGAAACTGCTGTCTCCTTTGTATATGACACTCTTCTTAATATACTCAGTGAATTTTAACATACAAAAACTTCAGCTGCTAATTCAAGATAATCTAGGTTTTCTCCTGGTAAAATTGAAGGAACTTCAAATCACTTCCCCTGATGATGTTTACAATATTTATTCATGGACCCTTCAGTATAAAGCACTTTGATTAAACAATTTACCAAAAGCATAGCAAACCCACCTGCTGTATGCAGAACAAGAACTGAGCTTCTCAAAGGTTGTTATGAGCTATTATATGTGTATGAAAAAAAATACTTTACACTTGCAGTCAGAGATCCAGAAAAGTGACAGCTAAACAAATATACATGAGCAAAACACGATGGCATGGGAAATGATCTATTCCCAGACTTTTCTGTATGCTTTACAAAAATGGAAAGTTTTTGAGATTATCTACAGTAATTAGGAGTCCCCAGTTGTGTTTACATGGTTAGCAAGTGTAAAATATGATGACCTGCTGAGGATTTGCAAACAGCTAAGTTATAATGATGGATCGTGGTGAGAGGACATGTAAGATTTCTCAGACTTCTGCTGGGAATACTTCAAAAATAAAACACGTTGTTTTCCCTTGGGGTTTATAACGCCTCTTTGACTTAATCAGCTTGCCTTTTTGCTCTCAAGGAGAAATTTCTCCAATTTTACTCATCGGGAGAAATTGTAATGTTCACAGTGTTATCGCAGTGATTTTTTAACTATTTTTTCTCCTGAGAAACATTGGGCTAGGGTAACAAATAATTCCCCCATAATGTTTGGTTCATTTTCTTGTAAGAATACAATATTTGAGTATATACATATGTGTCTATGTCTGTATATCATACCTAAGTATATGTTTATGAGTGATATGTATATATGTCTTCAGAGATAGATATAACATTCTGATAATTTAAAGAAACAATTTACCTTTTATATAAAAGAAAGTGAGAACATCAGAACCAAACATGGTAATTTATTTCAAATTGCATTAAAGGTGTGAAAGAAAATTCTGCATTTAATTTATATTCTCACTGTTCAAGAAAATAATTCCCTTTCTCCATGATAGGATAATGTATGCAAGCCATGCTCACTCATTTTATACAGTAACATTTGAGCAGAGCTATTACTGACTATATGTTTGCTCTTGTGGCTCAGAGAAAGCAAGCAGGGAAATGAGTAATGCTTTATTACTGCCAAACCCAGCTCAAAAGTGAAGAAAACCCCTAGGCATACTTTGAAATGTTACTATGGGGTAGGGGGAGCTTCGCATTACCCCCTGACAGAGCCACATAAAGTAGAGTTGAGAGGTCAAAACGATTCAGGAGAGATGTTTTGTAGCTCCAGGACAAGCCATTCCCAACTTTGCTTGTATTTCTAGCTAGTACTAGATGAATAATGGAAAAAAAATAAGATTCGAACATTTAAAAAATGGAAAACAAGTACAACTTTGACCATATTATTCCATCTACAGTGTCCAGGACACCAGCCTTTTCTAGATTTCTTATTTCTAGAACCAGGTAAACTAGTCTGTCTCTGGACTCTAATATTTATAGGCAGATATTCCTCTTCCCTCCAAGCAGATACAGGTGATGGGCTGTAAACAAAGGGTAGGATTTGTCTCACCTGACTTTAGTTGTCTAAAAATTTAGCTGTTACCAAGCTTAAACTAATCATTCAAGCTCCCTCGGTAGTCCATAGAGAGAAACAGAGACCCAAGATCGGGATTTATGATATCTGAGATGGGCACCTGGAAAAATTTCCCTCCCTCTTTATGCCAAGATTGGAAAGGCTTCCTTCCTTAAATGAATATGATTCTTGTATTGATTAAAACTAAGTGTAATGAAACTGGGACACAATGTTTAGCATCACATTTCTGATTTGCCATGATTAAACCTCCAGGGAGTACCCAGAGATTAACATTTTCCTTTATGTTTTCATCATCTCTTTTTTTCACCCCTTGGCCAATTTAGAGATGAAAACTTACAGGAGTTGTTCTTCTTAGTCTTTTACACCTTCCCAAGAACAATTTTATTATTTTATCTTCCAACCTGCTGAGGTGAAACATTGCTCCAACCTTTTGTTTTTCATTCCAGGACGTTACTTCCTCTTGAGAAATCTGTACATCACATGGTATTGAGCAGTTCTGGTCTCAGGATTTTTTTTTCATTCTAATGACTGAGTTTAAGTTCACTTTAATTTTTGATTGTGTATGTATGATTCTTGTATTGATTATAAATGTAGATTAACACACTATGCTTTTTTTAAAACTATTCCAGGTTTATGACAGGTAGGTAAAGGGTAACAATGGATAGAAAAGGTTATTTGGGTTTTTACCTTTTATTTTTTTTCACAGCTTTCATAATATTTTCTTATTTCTATGTGCCAGGGAAAATATTATAATCTTGAATTTTATAAGTGGTACTTAATGCTTCTGCTACTTCAGGTGTGCTGAAATAGCACATACCACTTTTCATCAGGAACTTGCAGATTAACAAATATTGATGAGCTTCTGAAATTCCTATGAGATTAGTACATGCATGTTACATAATGAAGGTAAGGCACCAGGAGGCTGTATGTGTTTCTTCAATTTAAAGCTTTCTGAAGTAGATTACTTAATGTTTATGACTTGTGTATATGTCAAACGATTTCAGAATATATTCTTATTCACTACCACTACAAACATATACCACATACTTGAGATTTGATTGCATCTTAGTGGGGGGATTGCTAATGTATCATAAACTGCATTCATACTTTAACTATCTTTTTCATCATGAAGTGACTCATTGCCTTTAACTTTGTGAGAGGTTCTCTCTTTGATGTTCTTTTCTTATTTTGCATAAATTTGTTTTTCAGTAGTTCCTATCTGCCATTTAATGCTCTGTCATTGTCTTCAGTTGCATTATTTTTATTTCTATTCCAATGACATATTTTTGATTTTCCAGTTTCTCCGACCACTAAACTGTTTTTGGGTGGGAGCATGCCTTCAAAGGCTAAGAGTAAAGAACACAGTGCAAACTCTTTTCATATTTATTAAGCAAATATGGAGTTTGGAAATTTACATGTATATTATGAAGTGTAGGTCCTCATCAATTAATTTAATAAGCTTGGCTTTAGTTCCAAATAGAATCACTCTTCAAAAAAATCCCACACTTCAACAGCAGAGAAACCAATAGCTACAGAATATACAGTAGTCACCATTAGGATGTCAGTGTCTATCATATGATCATCACTCATTTCTTGATAGAAGCTCAAGAAATACCTATTTTTAGAGGAAATTCTTTAATATTTTCCAGTGGAAACTAACGTCTCTATGAAAAGTTAAAAAATAATTAGCACTTTTTTAGTATATCTAGTTTATTAAATAAAACTAAATGAGAAGTGTTTGTTTTAGTATATTTTCTGTCAGTCTTTTCTATGTATGTAAATGAGCATGACACTTACCCTCATGAACCGAGCCAAATTGGAAGTTTTAAATGGAAGCAGAATCAGTTTGTGGAAAGCCATATGGTCTCCTTATGATCTGCCATTAAACTAAATAATAGATTTATAGCCATAGAGACAACAGCAACAGCAAAAAAATATAAGACCCCACTTTTCAATTTTAAGTTGTACCTGTTTTGAGGGTCTTTCCCCTGTGCCCTGCTCCGCCTCCCAGAGTAGAAAAGGCACTGTGGAATGGAAGAATGCGATTTGTGTGTCTTTTTTGATTCTCATCGAATGGTTATTACTGAATGTCCATCAAGACAAAAAAAGATCAATCAGTCAGAAAACAAATTACCAGGTAGCAGCCCATAGCTGTAACACATCACACATTTAGGGACTTCTCACTTTGTGCCCCTCTATTTCTTCTCAGTTCTTCAAAGTGGCTAGAAAATGTAAAGAAGGAATGTTTCCAAAAAGTCTTAACTATATAGCCCATCAGGCAAATGGAGAACTGTTTCATCTAGTCCAATAATTTCTGCCATTTTTGCCTTTTAATTCACAACTGAGACCAGTGTCATGCTTGGCTAAATGTTGTCTCCCTGATGCTCAGTTTTCTTATTAAGAGAATACCAGAGCTGAAGAGGTCATGATTTTCACTGTAATGTTTTCATGCTGGTTAGCTGTCCATGTTAATAAAAAAATTGTGGCCAGATTTTATATTCATTTGCATGACTCCAGTTGCCATCCACAAGTTCATTTTATGCCACAACCTACTGGTTATTTTCTCCACATGGAAATGGCAATGTTTTGTAAACAGGTAGCCTGAGGAGTGGAATTCCTCTGGTATCCCGCTGGAAATATATAGTTCAAAAATTCAAATATTTTCTGCAGTTTCAGTTTTCTAATAACCCTTTTAAGGGTTTAAATGTGGATGATGTTAACTTCTCTAGTAGTCTAACATCAGACTTACTGTTTCCTTATAGAAAACTAGAAACACCATTCGTCTGATTAACACTTCCCTGCTTTTGACTAGGCACTTTTCATTAGTCCATTTTGCCACCACATTGCACTGGGAGCTTGATATGTGCTGTTGTCGACAATAAACCACAAATCTGTTTTGGAGTCACCACATTAATGACATGGTCCTTCATCCTGCAGTATATGCCCCTTCATAGAACTGCAACTTTGTACTTCCCAGTATTAAGATGTGGTTTGTTTGAATAAGGCACAGTTTGTTGTGTAATTCAGTTCAGCTGGTTTGACTGACATCTTTGTCATTATGTACCATTTTGCCAACTTTGTGTCACCTGCCAATTTTATCAGCAGCAATTTTATACTTACTTCCCACCCCTGATGAAAATATTGAATAGTGCTAGGGGAAGCACTGATTTCCAAAGCACCCTGTTAAAACCAGTCCTTTCAAAATGACAACCTCATTCACAGCCACCTTTAGAGACCTACCAGTTTCCCAGTTTTTAATCCTTGTAACATGCATTGCTAATGTTAAGTACTAAAGTTCAGCTAGATGACCATGTATATCTAAGCTAAAAGCCTTATGAATGTCTATATTTCTTTTTACAAGGTAATATATATTTTTTTTTAAAGTTAGATTTCTTTTGATAGACTTTATTTCCTATAAAGCTGTTCATATCTATTAATTCCTTATTAAATCCCACATAAGTTTTAACAGTATTTTGCCTGAGCTGATGTTAAGCTAATAGATTACTATACTATATATAGCTCATACCGAACTACACTTGTGTCAAATAAGGCTGAACTAGAGGACTTGGTAAGAAAATAATATTTATTTGATAGGTAGTCATAAGCATATCTCTGAAACTAGAGGGGTCATTTGTATTTTTAGACAGATAGAAAATGTACTCAGTGGTTATGCCTAACTTACTCCTTCAGAGATGATTCAGTGAAGCCAAAAGTGACTTAGCAAGTGCATCATTCCTTCAGCCCTTAAACTTCAGGAAGAACGGAGGATGATTAGCTCTTTTTAGTGTCCTAAGCTAACGCCTTCTCTCTCTGCAAGAACCTTAAGTAAGTTAAAAACACCCAAAAGAGTTTCATAATATGAGGGGAAACCTTTGAGGACTGAAATATTAACATCGGCAGGACTTTATCTTTCTTTAAGAAAGCTAAGCATCAGAGGATTCACAGGACACTTCTTTCCAGGCTTTGCAGTTGTTTTCTCATCTTCAAATATGTTCTGTTAAAACTTTCTTGCTTAATAATTTTTCCTACACTATGGATGAACGATCTTCAAGATTGCATCATTCTTGGTAATTCTTGCCATTATTTTATATTTGACAATAGTCAACAAAACTCTGTAGAGCTTTTTAATTGTGTGCTCCAAAAATTTCACAGGCAAAGAGCCAGCCACTTAATTGTGCTAATTATTATTCACGCAATAACGCCTATTAGTCTGCACTATTTTTAAAGGGGTTCAATCAGCATTCAGATCTTGCTTGCTTGGCAGAATGTCATTATAGCGGCTTTCAAAATCTGGCAATAAGCCTAAGAAGAGTCCATTTTTGCCACTGGGACTGCCTAATCCAGACATCATTATCGATCAAACTGACACATGCCTGCCAAAATGGTTACAAGAAAAACAGGAATCTACACAGCTCCAGTATCTCCAGCCTAAGTCTGCAAAAGTATAGGGATCAAAAGATGAAATCATATTTATGGGTGAAATCAAAACATATATCTACAAGCATAAGGGTAGAGTTCCAGAATTGTATTTAGTGACCAAAGCAGTCTTTGAAAGGAAATAATGCTAGAAGAAATAATGCTAGAAGACCACTGTAAGGATCTGCCTGTTTAATTGAAGTCCCAGGTCTGGTACTAATAGCAACATATCAAATTATAAAGCTTAAACATCTCCTACCTTTGGTCAGATATTTATAGATCCACTTCAGAATTATATATGAAGGGAAAGTACAGTTGCAACAGTAACTGAAAGAGACAAGCTTCTCAAAGAAATATGATTCTCAACAATGAGAATTACAGAAACAACACAGCGGCCATTACAATTTTTCTACACCATGGTTTCAATGATCAAAATGGACTTCACACTGCATGGAAGAATAAACTTGATGAATAAACACAGGCTTATTTGGAAAATCCAAAGGCTATTTTTTATGTTGCTGAGTAAGTGACTCCATGTGACTATTTATTAATATGAAGGACATGAAAATAGATTTGCCAGTTAGCAGTTAACATATGATGTATGGCAGAATGTGGCTCAAAGCGAGGCAAAACACTGAGATAGGCATAGAACCACAGAATCCTAAAATGGGTAACATTGGAAGGGTCATCTGGTCCAACCTCCCTGCTCAACCAGGGTCATCCTAAAACACATTGAACAGAATTGCATCCAGAAGGTTCTTAAATATCTCCAATGAGAGAAACTCCACAATCTCTCTGGGCAACCTGTTCCAGTGCTCAATCAGCTGTACAGTAAAGGTCTCATTTCAGGTGAAAGTTCCTGTGCATCAGTTTCTAGCCGTTAACTCTTGTCTTGTGGCTTGGCACCACCAAGAAGAGCCTGGCTCTATCCTCTTGACACTCTCCCTTCAGATACTTATAGATATTGATGAGGTGCCATTTCAGTCATCTCTTCTTGAGGCTCCAAATCCCTCAGTCTCAGCATCTCAGGAAGATGCTCCTGTCCCCTAACAATCTTCGTAAACCCTCCACTGGACTTGCTCCAATATCTCCATGTCTCTCTTGTGCTGGGGAGCCCAGAACTAGACAAAACACTCCAGATGCAGCCTCACTAGGCCTGATAGAGAGGCAGGATCACTTCCCTCCACCTGCTGGCAACGCTCTTCCTATTGCACCCCAGGATACCATTGGCCTTCCTGGCCACAAGGGCACACTGCCGGCTCATGGGCAGTTTGTTGTCCACCAGGACCTCCAGGTCCTTCTCCACAGAGCTGCTTTCCAGCAGGTCAGCTCCCAGCCTTTACTGGTGCATGGAGTTACTCCTGTCCAGGTGCAGGACTCTGCACCTGCCCCTCTTGAATTTCAGGTTGTTCTTCTCTACCCATCTCTCCAGCCTATTAAGGTCTTTCTGAAGGGCTGAACAGCACTCTACGGTATTGGCCACTTCTCCCAGCTTTGTGTCACCAGTGAACTTGCTGAGGAGACATCTGCCCTTCATGCAAGTCATTGATGAACAAGTTAAACAGTATTGGGCCCAATATTGACCACTGGTGGACACCACAACTGACAGGCCTCCAAGTAGACTCTGTACCACAATCACAACCCTCTGGGATCTGCTATTCAGCCAGTTCTCCATCTACCTCACTATCTACTTATCCAGTTCCATACTTCCTGGATTTCCCTTTGAGGATGCTGTGGAAGACAGCGTCAAAAGCCTTGCTGAAGCCAAGGTAGACAATATTCACTGCTCTCCCGTTGTCCATCCAGATTGGTCAAGCATGATTTACATTTAGTAGTCCATGCTGATTACTCCTGATCACCTTCTTGTCTTCCAATCTCCACTCTTATGGTTTGTACTTTATGTAGCAGATCAGCCAGACTTGTCTTCTATGTTCCTGCATCCTGACTGTGATGGTTTATCTAATTTCTGCAATGATAGCTAATAATGATGTGGACACAGATTTTTTTTTTTTAATATTACTTCACATTATGAACAAAAAATACATATTTGGTCTTGAGACAGGCAGCACCAGCTTCTGAATACAGACCTTCACAGACTACATACTCAGTGGGTTTTCATCTTTAATCTCACTGTTTAACATAGAGAGAGTGCATTTTTTTTTCTCGCATGTGATGAAAATCTTGTGCAGCATCCCAGTATATCCACTAGACACCTATTAAGGAAAATTTACTGACTGATGCACTGAACTGATCATCCAACAGTTGCACAACAGAAGGAATTAAGTCAATGGAACACTGAATTTAGCACTGTTTACTTTCTCTCCCTATATGAATTTAAAAGTCAGGTATCACTGACTTTTAAGGTTCACTGACCTTAAAAAATGTTTATTAAAAAGTAGCACTGAAAGGGAAAAAAGACAAAACTGGCCAAAATTGAGGGTTACCATGGAGGGGAAGAAAAGATTTCTTTACTTTTTTTGTGGAAGACTCAAAAAAAGAAGATAAAGGACACGGGAAAATTTATAGAGAAAAAGATTTTAGCTCAAGAAGAAATTTGTTGAATACCAGTATAAACTGGAGAGAAGTTCAGGAACTTCTAGCTGGTGAGAAGCTTCAGGGATTTCTTCTAAATGTAAAGTGTTCTACAAGCTTTCCCTACCATTACCAAAAGAAGGCACCCATTATAAATACAGTTTTAAAAATTTATTGACCAAGAATTTTTTAATCCAAATTAATTTTGCAATTCTTAAATCAGTTCAATGCTTTTCCCCTTCTGATATGGAACTATATCAGCACAAATGAGAGAGAGAGACAAGGATGCTGAAGCTGAATAGGATTTTATTGATTTTTTCACTGAAAAATGCTGATGCATTGAGCTAAATGTTTATTTAAACTTATCAAGTACAACAAAACTTTGACTGGGAAAGGCTCTCAAGTCTAGAAAGCCAGAAAAAGATAAAGACAGAAATTACTTACCACAGAACAGCTAAAATGTAATGCCTATGGTTTGAAGAAAATCTCTCACTTTAATTTGCTACATGTTTCTTTTTGCATAGATGTGAGACAACAGAGTGTAATGATGAAGATAAACACACATGAATTAGATAGATTGGAGATGCAACATTAAAGAGCCAGTGTCATACCCCAGATCTTGCTCAGTCTTAGCAGTGAACAGAAATTACAGCTTTTCAAATTATGCTTCCAAACAGACAATGAAACTTTTGCCTGAGATGAATACTTACAGGTATCTCTTCTTCTATACCAAAGTAGAAAAAAAAGCCATGACATTTTCCACAGGTTGGAACAGCCATTTTTCAGTTGGAATTGAAGTAAATTTACTTCTGTGAATTGAAGTAAATTTACTTCTGTGTAAATTTGCTTCAACTCCCAACTAGTCCTAGCTGTTTCTGTCTTTAGTCTTATGCTGCTGATGCCTGTTAAGCACTAATGCTAAAAGAGTAGAGGAGGCTAAGACACAAGGAAGTGATGAGTCATAAAAATCTCCAGAGAAAGCTGCAGTCTCTGTTCTCCTCAACACTCACAATTATCTCTCTATGCCAAATTTGCAAAAAAAATTATGGAATCAAGCAAACTTCTATTAAACAAATGGTCTAAAAACTTATGATATTTCAAAGAGTAATACCTGTTTGCACTGTATCATATTATGTCTGACTGACACAATGACACGACAAACCAATGACAAACCAAAAGAGAAGAGTCCTGCTTTGAGGACTTCTCCAGTGCTGGCATCAAGGTAGCCTGTGATGTTCTAAATAGTATGACAAATCATTATATAAGCCTTCTAAATATCAAGGGGATAAAAACTTTTTTATAATTCACCTCTGTTACTGGTTGCATGAAAATTCAGTTGCTATAGAAGGATCAGCCAGTTCTACACTTTCACACTTGCAGAGTACATGTCAGCAAGGCTATGAGTTAAGTGTCGAGTGGGTTTAATATGTGAGACCAAAAGGTTTGCAATCTACCCAGTAGATTTGATAAGATACGAAGTTAAAGGAGGAAATAGCCATTTATGTGCTATTCTCATGGAACCCACGGATGTCAGGAAGGATCTTGCACCATTTCAAAAGTAAAATTAAAGATAGTACCACCAAGCCTATTAGATCAAAGAAATTTTAGTGTCATTGGTGAAATAGGACTGTTGAAAAGAAGAGAGAGTCTTGTATGAAGTGGTACCTTTTCTACCAGTTTGTCCCAGTAATCTTTGTCTTCTTATCTGCAGGACTATATATAGCTTTTTATAATTTTGCTTTGAAGACGCGAGGTTATATTTACAGACTTCTGAAAAATTGTACCCTTAAGTCCCTCTGGTTTTCAATGAGAGAGAGAATCATAACTGATTTTAAAGATGTTTCATGCGCAACTTTTTGAAAAGGTACTTGAGTATCAGAGAATGTAGATGAAATCTCTACCCAAGTACCTAAGTCACTTTGGAAAAGGGAAATTCGATGCTTCTGGAAATATTACTTATGGTGCATTCATGGAATTTTATTTCCTGGTTAATCATTCTTTGTGGTTAAAGAAAAATCTATTTTAAACTTTATCTGAATAATGCTATCTTAAGAACTGTATAGATTCTGTGAGTGTCCCTCTCTCTGTGTGTCCTTGCCTCCTTGCTCTCCTTTGTATTATTACAGCGCACTCATTGCGCCTTCTCATAAATTAGATCATCCATATCCCAGAGATCGCACTGTGTATCCATGGGAATTTATACAGTGATTAGAACAATGGGGCCCTGATTCTGAACAGTGCCTTTGGGATTTCCTGTGATATCAATTACATACGATAACAATCCTGTCCATGAACAGCATTATCCTCCAAGCCACTCAGCTCCAATTGCATGATACTTAAAATTCCTTGCCTCATTCTCATTGGCCATGAGAGGAGAAATAAAGAGTAAACAAACAGGAGATGACCTTTATGAGTAAAACATCTAAGCATAAAAAGATTAATCGACCCCCGTCAGCCAGTCATTAAATCAAATAAGAGCTTTTCTTGTACTTTTAAAGCTCAGATTTACAGTCAGGCAAATCGTGTAAAAAGGCTGGTAATACAGTGACGCCCAGTGCCACTGGGCTTTAGAAAGCTGACAGTTGCTGTAAAATAGTCATTAAACAACCTCTAGAAGAGACTCATCAGCAGATGCCCCCAGGTGAAGGAGAGAGAAAGCTGAGAGAATGAAGGAGAATCTAACATCTTAGCATGACTGAATTAAACAGAGCATATTATGCTGATTTTCAGAGTCAGCCCAGTAATTTAATTTTCATAGCAGTTCCTTTGATTGTAGCAACCATTTTATGAAACATTAATAAAACTTCTTTTTTTATGTAGCACACATCCCTTTTCTATTTCATTAAGAAAAAAAGACAGGATGTACAAATTTGCTGACCATTAGCTCTGTAAATGACAAAAACAAATGAAAGATTTTTTCTAATGCAGTACCACTGTGATGCGTAGACTATATTTGGCTTCATAATAATTTCAGTACAAATTAGAAGAAACAAACAAACTGTACATGGATTTGCCATATTGTGCTACAATGTAATCTCATAAATCAGAACAGACTACTATGTGTGTGCATGTGTGCACATATACTGTAATTACAGCTAGTAATCATATATTCATTGCAGTTGATTCTTCTCTTGCTTTTACTGCTACAAATTGCAGAATTCTTTGGAATTAGAATCAACACAAACCTCGTGCAAACGAATGGAAGAGATAATAAATGTAACTACATACACAAAACTATATGCCTGTAGTCAGCTGCCATTGGCTCCACTACATGTAAGCATGCAGAAAAAGGCAGAAGTTTTGAAAAAAAAGGATCTATTCTGAAAGTATAGAAGAATTTACAAAAATGTGGAGGAAAAATTTATTTCTCTTTAATGTTTTTATTACCTTCTTCCATTCTGCCATGTCTGCAATTCCTTGTCTTTCACTAAACATCTAGTTTATAACAAGGTTGAAGACATAACTATGAAGAAATGAATACAAAAACAAATCAGGGAAAGAGGAAACACAGGGAAAAGAGAAAAAATGCAGTCACATTATGTTTTCCACTTCTGTTGGAATAATGGTCCTTTTTTCTTTAAACAAAAATTTTCCATTACATTTTTGCTTTGGAAAAGCAGACAAAAATTTTTTTCAGCAAAAAAATCTTCCTTGAAGAAATACTGACACCTCTTTAACCAGAGAAAATACATTTTGCAGACAGGAAAGACATGTCACAAAAACATGTTCTCATTTGGTTACAAAATCTGTTTCTTTGTTGACTCCCTCATTTAAATGCTGCCTCAAAGTCAGTCTCCTATCATAACAAATAGACACAGAAACTCATATGTGGAAATACACACATGTTTATATTTATCTACATGTATATTTATATGTATATTTATTTACATATACAAAACATACAGTCACAGACAAACTATGTGTAAAAATAAAGACCATGAAGGACTCGATGATCCTGATGGGTCCCTTCCAACTCAGCAGATTCTATGATTCTGTGATTCTAAGTGAAGCATTCAAATGACAAATTTTCTGACACTGAGACTGTCTGCTCAACCTTAAACCCATATAGGCAGAAGCATCAAAGTCACACGATGACATGCCAGTTTTTCCCCTGTGATAACTTAGTTTCATAAAAAACCCCACCAAAACCAACATGGTTGGTTAGTATACAGTCACTGTTAAAATTTTTTAATATTTACTTTAATGTCCCCTTGTGAAGGAAGAAAACAGCTCACCTCTAAGTGAAGGATCAGACTGAAAGATGCTACAGCGTTTATTCATAGAAATGAAAGCACCAGTGGGAAACAGACGGGTCTTACTCAAATTTTTTGTGTGATCTCTATCAGACCACATCCTCTCCTTGCATTTCAGTTTTTCCTTAGTAAAATACAATAGGAGTAATCTTAGTTAGACTATACAGGTAGGATTATCTGATTTCTCTTTAGATTTTTGAAAAATCAAGTTTCTCTAAAATTAAAATATTTTTCAGGAGCTGGAGAAGAGCAACAGATGCTGCAAGAGGGCCTCTTCATTTGCATTCCTGTCAGAGCAGAACGTGCAGGTCTTTGGCTTTGGTTTCTTTTATTTGGCCACTGCAGAGAGACTCCAGGCAAATCTCATAGATCATGCAACTATTTTGGGGATGTCAGATGACTAATTCTCTCTACCCTACCCTAAACTTGCTGGTCCTGGATTAGATGTATAGTCAGTCCTTGCACAACTAATTTGTGAAAGAAAGTCATATAGCACATATACTTTATTTGCTATTGATTTGGAAAAGAAAATTTCTCTTTCATCACTAGCTGCATCTGTAAAATGAGGACAATGTTTATCCCTTTGCAAAGCAGTTTTAGATCATCCTGTGACAGATACGGTTTCAGTGTGTCATAAACCTCCCATGGATTCATTTTTGCGTGCTCAATATTACAGTGATAACATCTGAATGGACACATAAATTATATTATAAAGTGTGGCTGCTTTTCCAGTTTTTTTTTTTTTTTAAATTTTGTTAAACAATAATAATCTGGGAAAACATGTCAATAATATGTGGAAAATACTTATTACATGAATAACTATTATATATTCACTTTGATTTTTTTTTTCTGTAGGATGGTATTCCTGCAAAAATCCTTTTCAGTGTTATTGCCTATTATAGAAAATGCATTTTATTACACATTTTGTGTGGTTTTGTGCAATCATGACACAATTTCATATTCTTTAATGTTTATTCTTTAATGTATTATTTTAAGAGGTAGCTTAGACTTAATATTCAATAAAGTCTCTAGAAAGTACACATATAAAATGTTTAAAAGTACTTTCCCTGGAAAATTCCAGGAGGATTGACATAAAGTTTCTTCATCTAACATACACAAATAATTCTTCTAATTACATCAAATGTACTAACCCTTTACTTCTCATTCTGATTGAAGGATTTAATTATGAAGAAAAAATTATCTATGAAGTTATTACTTTGAGCAAAGAATTTTTCAAACCCCAGAAAAGGTTGCAAAATACAGTACATCACAAATTTTCATGTACAGGGGAAAGGTAGACTACAGCACCATCTTTACTGAGGGAATTTTATAAAGGTGAATTGGCATTCATCATATCTGCTTTTCACAGAAAGAAATGTGTGCTTCACAGGTGGTATTTTTTTATTGAAATATTCTGTATGCCACTAAAATAAAGATTGTTTTGTTTGCTGTGGGTTTCTTTTTGTTTGGTTGGTTTGGGTTTTTGGTTTGGTTTGGGGTTTTTTCTGGTTTGGTTTTTTTTGCAGGGAAGGTATACAAGAAGGCTAATGGTCAATAGCATAATTAAGCAACCGAAATTTATTAAACAAAACTTTTGCCAGAACCTTGAAGCAACGCTGGCAAGTTCCTGGTGCACTACAGGATGCTCATACATACTGCTCAAACAAGGAATAACAACTCTAATTGCATCAGGCAGAGTTGTAGCTAAAGAAAAGTGTAAAGAATACACTGGGTTATTTTACCATGTACTTACCATTCCTTTCAAAAGGCATTAAAAAAGACAGAAAAAAGAGGTAAAATGTCCAGAAATTAAGTTACATGATAGACTGGGCTGCAGTTTCTCAGAAGTTTAATCTGTATTGCTAGTCACATAAAAAAGCAGATGCTGGCCTCAGTATTTTCTTGCAGTGTTGTTTTTGATTGAAAACTTTGTGAATGTTTGTGATATTGCTGAGAGCCTATTGGCAGATGAGCATCTCTTGCTATAGTCTCCATCATTATTTGCCTGTCTTGTCTATTAACGAGCACTATCATCCCATCGTAAGATGACAGCTGCAACACGTACTCAGGCGCAATAAACAGCTAAATGAGGCGCACAGCAATTTCACTTGTCACCAGAGCCCTCGGCACGACTGGCTGCACAGCTTGATGCATAAATTCATGAGGCTGTTGCATATGATGGAGTATGCCTGGCTGAAAGAGGTGATGGATAGCAGGGCAGCTAAAAATGGCCATCACCTTGACTCTGTCAGGACATTTTTTAAAAGTACCCCATCAGCTCTCTTGCATTCTTTTATGTACACTATCCTCAAGCTATAGGCTTTCTAAAGTACTGATATAAGACTTTTTCCTTATTGAAGGCTTTCGGATCTAAAGTCAAGTTTCTTCTTAGGTTCAGTGAATGCAATATATGCTACTAATGTGTAGGGTGAAATGGTCCTATAATAATTGTTCATTCAACACACAGTGGAGTCATAAGGTTAAACACTACCAACAGAAATTTTCAATTTTCCAGAGTACATATAAAATGCTGGTAAAATGCATACATACACACAAAGACATATATGGTAGAAAAATGTGTGAAGCCTCATGCAAAAGTACATTCAATTACATATATGCATACAAAATTATGCTTTGCAGAAGTCTGTAGGAAGAATTATGGTAATTATACATTATGCAAAACCAATACAGGTTGAAATAACTTGCCCTTACATACTGTTAGATTTGAATTAACAATGCATTCTCTAATAAGTCAATAAAACTGAAGGGAAAATTACAACAGAGAAAAATAGACATACTGCTTGCAGGGTTTCCAAATAAAGCCCAAAACTTGAGTTGCCATAAACACACTATTTGATGTCCCAGTGAAATTCTTTGCATCACCTCTATCTATGTTACTGGAAGTCACCTAAGGAAGACAAATACAAAGGCAACAAAATCAATGAGGCAGTTTCCTGCAAAGCTTCACACATTAATCTCTATCACACAGAGAAATATACACCACTACAAGGGAAGGAAGTCACTTGTTCTCTAATAAAAGAGAAAACCCTTGGTAATAAGCAATTAATAAAGTTGTCATGATTAGTTATGCCACTATGAATCAACGTTCATGATGAAAATGACCACTTTCATGGTTTTACATATCTGTGATCTGGTGGTATTGCAAACATCATTGCCAAGTTGAATCCTTCAGAACCATTGTTGTCATTTTCTTAACATTGTTAATGACAAATTTTAATGGACAGTGGGTTTCCCTGCCCTGCACACACATATATGTATGCCTGAATGCAAAGTATCTCCTTCTGCCTGTTCTCTATTGCCTGCTCTGAAACTTTTCTGTGCTGACTAGCTCTGCCTGGCTCCTTTCTGCAGTAGAATGCGTTTGGACCTTTCCTTCATGCAGGTATCTGGCAGCAGTCTTCTCCTGGCAGCTCCTCCGGGTCAGCCACAGCAAGGTGCCACTGGGCCTGTTTTCTGCTCAGGTCACCAGGGGATGAGAAAAGCCCTGAGAGGAAGCACTCAGTGGCACTTCTGGTCCATCAAGCTCTTACACCCTGCAGCCATTCATGTGGTCCTCATAGCTGTGATGTCCAAGCACATGGCAAGCAATAACCTCAAAGGGCAGAGACACCCCTCGAAGACCTTGAGGAGGGACAGTTGCCCCATTGTGTCTTTCTTTTTCTGTGCAATCCGCAAAGGGGGCTGGGAAGTACAGGCATCACGTTAAGGTGACATCCTCCCACCCACTGGCTCCTCTGGGGACTGTCAGCAGCTGATGTGTCTAAAGTGCAAAGCCTGAATTTCTGAGGTCATGAGTTTTTATTAAATTTAATGGTGCTTCTCGGTAAAAAAAAAAAAAAAAAAAAAGATGCCTAAATATTGATTTAAGTGACTGATTTTCGATATGGCATGCTGCCATCTGGTGGATATTACTCTGATCTAGCGTTTAACCAGAGCTGTGAAGAGCTGGGGCAAAGAAACAAAGGTGTGCATGGAACTTCGAGGTACTCTGTGGAAGAACCTGGATCCAGTGCCAGTCTTCACTCTGCAAGGGAACCATTTCTGAAAAACTGAGACCCCCCCACTTCCCCAAGACAGCAGTGTAAGAAACTGAATCCAGAAAGTGTTGCCTTATTTTGACAAAACCCTTGGGAAAAAAACAAGAAGAAAATCTTGTCTTTTACATTGCCAGGAAAAAGAAAAAAAAAAAAAAGGCACTACAGCAAGCAACACTGAAACTGCAGTAGGCTGTGAGCACGCTGTCCTTGTGGGTTGTCTTCTGGTTCACTTGGTAGGTCAGAGACCTGCTCCTATGAGTGAAGACTTGTCCTGGGAAGAAAATCCTAATGTTCACTCAAGCACTTAGATAATGCTAAACTGAACCACGAAGAATGAGGCATTTAGGGAAATTTTAAATACCACAGGAGTGCCCAGATTTTTAGGTTTATCCAACTTGAGAAGTACCTACAGGAACATGTTATGAAGGGATACTGAAATTCAAACTGTGTCAAGTGCTAAGGAAATGCAGGACACTGTTCATTAGGTCTGGTGAAAGGAGAAGGAAAGGGGAGGTAAAAAATTAACTGCGTATTATCAGAGAGGCTGGATGTTTTTCAAGACTTCTATTTTCCTAGCTAATGTTTTCATGAAAATGTGACAGTGAAGCCTTTATTGATGTTACATCTACTGTCCTGAACATGAGGGCTCAAAGAAAATGATTCTTCTTTAAATGAATGCAATAGTGCAACATGCAGCCTAAGAGCTGTTGTAATTCAAGAACTCCACAAATGCTGTGAAAAGATAACCAGAAAAAAAGACTTGTGTCTCACAGTATGTGTGTATCAAGCTCTTTACAAAGCATTGGTACACTTTGTCCTAAACACAGTAATCAAGTTTCCCACTGAGAGACTTGAAGATCAAGACTAGGGGCCAAATTCTGCTCTTATAGTTACATGTTCACCTGTGTAACTGACAGCAGAATTTGCCCTTAGGACTTTAAACTTGATCTGCTATTCGATGGGCAGCTCGTGCACTGATCTGAGCACCAGAGTGATGTGCTCCTGTCAACCTGTGAATCGGAAGAATTGCTGTTCTCATACAGAGGAGGAAAAAAGCTCCTTGTAAATTGCTCTCAAAATTGCCTTATGCTTCTTTCTAGCAAGGATGGCAAATTTAAACAAAAAATTCAACATAAACTTAAATAATGCTTAGATATCAGAGAGGCAGATGCCACAGAAATACAAGCTGGTTGATGATTAATTGCATTTGCCTTTCACTTAGGACACACTGTGATAAAAGGAGTTAGTAAGGGGAAAAGAGAGAAATTTAAATAAAAAACCACATGAAGCACACATAAATATGTACGTGCTGCATATAAACAAAGCAAATTTAGACCAGCTTTTGCATACTTTCTCACTGGCTAATACAGAAAGTGTGCAGAGAAGACAGTTATTCTTTTCAAAACTGCCTTCATCCTCTGAAAGAAAAAAAAGTTCAATATAGGCAGGGCAAAAAGTTTCATTGGCTGAGATTACCTTGCAACTACAGAATTGCTGTTAAATTCTACATAAGTTAGCAACTTTGTGCAAAGAAATATATTTCTCCAAATTTACTGCTTTGCATAAAATTAGTTATCACTGAGTCTGGACTGTCAAAATGTGTATGGTAGAAAGAGAACGTGGGACACTTGGGGAAGACAGCTGAGTTAATTTTAGTTGTGGATATACTACCATCAGCAAACCTTGACCCTATTCAAACAGCACTTACAACCAAGATTCACTACACCCTGTTGTCAAGCAGGGAGTCTGTTTGTATATGTAGATATGTAGACTTCGCCCACAAAACCAGGCAACCTTCTTTGACTAAAATTTCCCTGGTTCCAGGTTCCTCTCCTTCCTGATGCCTAGCTGTTAGATTAGGCCATCTAGGAAGCCACCACAGGAGAGGGAAGTGCTTTTGGCTGATGTTGCCCTCATGCTGCTGTGGAGAGTCAGAATTAGTTGCAGCTGTACCTAAAGTGCAGATTTTTGGCTGGACTAGCCAAGCCATTTGAACTTTCAAATAAACCTAGAAGGTATGAAACAGTCACATGAAAGACAGAGCTGCTCATTCAGTTTGTAAATCATATGTAATTCCTGCTATAATTTCTCCAGTGGGAAAGAGGGAAAGAAGACTTTCTCGCATAAGTTGGCCAACATGTATTTTTGATTATGTTTTGTGAACATGTGATTTTTAAATCAGGGAGGTAAACATTATTTTTTGTGTGTACTGAAGTAAGGTGAATGCCTTAGTTACAAATTTCTACTGTCCTTGTGATGCTGTACTCTGCAGAAACAGAGAAGGAAAACCTTTTTCTGAAGGTAACTGTCTGTCTCAATGTAGCAAACAAAATAAAGAAAGACTACGTGGTAAACATTTTTTTTTCATTAGGTACAGATTTCTTTTTTCACTGTATAAGAAAAAACTTATAAAACTCATTGCGCTGATCAACTCTGTTCTTGCAAATATAGAAACAGACTATTTCTCGGTCGCACTATTGACATCATGGTTTGAATGAGTGAAAAGAAAGAAGAAATAAAAATATATTTTAAAATGCTTTTATTGTCTTAGTTTCTTCTCTATTCATTTGCAACTTATTCCATTTTCAAGGTCAATAGTTTGATAGAACACTTGGAAGGATATTCCCTGGACATATTTTTGAGGGGAAAAAAATAATTCAGTTTGTAAACAAATGAAATAAAATGTGACAGAAGATTATATCAGATATGCAACATTTGTGACAGATGAAGCTCACAAAGATTGCCCACAGACTTCAGAATGTCTCCTTAGTTATCCCCTTTTCCTCAGGAAAGACTGCTCCTGGGTTTCCCTGGCCACTTCATAAGTTCATTCTAGTATCTTCATTGAATTTCTAAGACTAAACACAGTAAAATTAATGTATTTTAAACTGCCCAAGAGGTTACAATGAGTATCTCACAAACTTAACCTCAAATTTTCTCTTTCCTCTAGCTTTCCTCTCTGCAAACACGCTTATTCCTTTTGCAGTCTCAAAAATAACACCAACTAACCAACAACAAAAAAGAAGAACCCTGAAAAATCCCCACATTTAGTCTGCAGATTGCAGAATGGTAGTTGAGGCTCATCTCCTAATCACAACTTTTCCAACATGTCTCAGCTGCCCAACAGATTCGGTCAAAGTTTCATCTAATTGTTTGATCCTGGAAGTTAAAATTACCTCAGGAATCACCTTCTTTCACCCTCAGACCTAGATTCCCTGAGCCTGTTTATATTTGCCTACTCACAACTACTACAATAAGACCCAAAAAGCTGTGAACAATTTTTCCCGCTTTGATAGACAGTAACAAAACCTTCTTCAGTGAGTAGTGGATGGAAAGTAAATAGGTTCATGAGCTCCGGGAACACTAGCAGTGCTGCAGGCAGGGTAGCAGAGAATGTAAAATAAATACAGTTAGAGAGGAAGAAAAATATGTTTAGTTTTGCTCCTTTAAGCTTTGAATTATTCGAGAAGATTGTGAAGGAGGTCCTAGTTCAGAAGGTCACAAAAAAATCCCAACTTGCAGGCAACACTGTTGCCTCAAAGATGAAAAAATGGCAAATTGGATTTCAGAAGATTCACAACAGATGAGGCATAATCATGAAGAACATGGTCCCCAAACCATTAAGAATGAAGAGATGAGCAGATCACATGATGAAAAGTATCAAGAGAAGCATCATTTCCACAAACAGAAGTAATTTTTCCTATCAGGTTTTCAGTACTTCCTAGTAAATCCCATACAACTAACAGAATAGCTATAAACTGAACAGATTTAAGTTTGCACCTCACTTGTACTAGTGCCCCATCTCTAATGCTACAAACAGGCCAGCACAGGGTGTATATATATATATGTATATATATATATATGCTTGGGGTTTTTTTTCCCTAAGTGTGAGAGTTTTGGTGTGGGCTTGTTTTTTTTATTTTTATTTGGTTTTTTTGTTTGTTTGTTTGTTTTTTGTTTGTTTGTTTTTAATGAATAGTACCTGGAAGGTACAACAAGGGAACAAACTACTGCATTAAATCAATATTGTGTCTTGTAAAACACATAACAGCATTAGAAAATAACACATAATCTGAGAAAAACCTGGCCATGATGTATTTCTATCTCTGTGGAATGCTGCAGAATGTAAAATGCTTGCTTCTTTCTCCTTTCAATTTAAACCCTGCTTTCCTCTAAGATTATGTCCAAAAAGTATTTCAGCTGGAGGAATTAAGATAGAATGCTTATATATTGCTAGAGATGTGGACTCTGCAACAAAACAAAAATTGAAAAAAAAAATATTTTGAGGCTTTTTACCAATCCTCTGTCACTTAAGTCCTCCAAGCTTTGCCCCCCACCCTTCTGTCCAACCTGCACAGCTTAATTGCAAAGAGATTGCATTGCCTCAGTAACCCAAGTGGTATATACAGACATTTACTGTAATTACACTTTTTTTCTTTGTTCCTTGCTATTCTTTATGAAATATTTGTTAATATTTCTATCAACTAGAGAGGTTCCCATAGTTATTTTCCCTCGTGCAAGAATACTGAGATTTTGTAAAGTTTCATTTCCATTTAGAATGAAAATTAAGACCTTCTGAAGCTTTAGTAAGAAGGAAGATGAAGTTGAGAAATGTCCATGAATACCTCAAGCTCCCATACCTGGTCTAGGGGAAATTAGACCATTTCACTTCATTTCTGCTTCTGTCTAGCTCTCTCACTCTTTCATGTGTGCCTCAGCCACTGCTCCTTGCTTTTGGGATGGGTCTCTTTTAAGGTGGACCACAAACTTCTGCATAAATTAACATTTATTGTCCCAAGAATTCGAACTTGGGTCTCCTACATCCCTCTAAATAATCAAAGGCAGTTTGGCTAGAGATTCCATTTTGTCTTTATTTTTGCAGAGCAGATCTCCAACAGGACATAAAGCACTGGTCAGAACATGCAACTATCTAGTGGAAGATTGAATATAAGTCCCAGTTGTGAACCATGAGATGGGGGAATTGATTTGCCCTCTCTTACATCCCAAGTCAGCAGGACCATCAGACTATGAGCAACTTTGAGACCATCCTCTTATCTGACTGGACTTTCTAGCCTGCACACCAGAAACCTTTCATGACAAAAATCATGCAAAATGGGTACACACCAGTAGTACATGTCACTCTTGGCAGACTGTTTCTTCCTTTGACAACAACTCTTTGGCCAAAACACTCCTAATATAGCACAGCTACATGTCCCACATATAAAATTGGTTTAACCAACTGGTAGCTACTGAACCAAAGTCTGACTGACATAAACAAAAAGTTATATCGTCTTCTCTTTCACATAGATTTTATGCTGCACTCATCGCTATGCTGCTGCCAGCACCGTGTCAGTGATGCAAATATGAATCAGTACAAACCATTCACAAGTTCTATATTTAAAAGGCTCCGGATGTAGCAGTTCTTCCAGCCTCGTCAGATGTTCGGAGGCGGGTAGGCGTGAAGGGAGGAGAGGGGAAAGGAGTGTTCCACTTCAAATTCCCACCAGTTTGTTTTGACATCTCCCTTGTACCGAAGTGGCTGGAGCTCATTCAGTGGCTCGCAGAGAAATGTGTGTTGCCAATCTGATATGATGACTCTGCATACACCGCCAAAAATTGTAGTGGATTTTTCATCTCAGATCACAAAGCAAGCTCATGTTTAATTTGGTAGCTACTATCATCCCACCTTTTTTGTGAGACATTGCTGCTTTACATGTGTATCCCTTTTTTTATACAAGCAAATGACAGGCATTTTTTTCAGATACTTTGCTCAATTATATAAGATTGTCACAAGTATGTAGAAGATGGGGAGAAAGAGAGCTGTTCTGGTGAGACAGCTGACAAAGGAGCAACTCCAGCTCCCTGTAAGCTCTGGACTAGGCAGAAAGCCCTTCTGTTATTTTCCTGGTTCACACTACATGAAGAAAATAAAAAATGTGGTAATGGGGAAGGAGAGTAACCCAAAAAGATGGAGGTAAGGAAGCCAGGCAACAGAAGACTAACATTGTGTCATTATTGCCCTCCATAGCAGGGAAATTTGGTGAGAGTTTTGTTCAGATCCTCTCCTTCTCTGCCTTCATTTTCGATTTCTTTATCATAGCACACTTCCTTGTCCTGAAGGCATCTGCCCTCTGAGAGTTGGTTCTGTTTTGCTTGTGCCATTATTATAGGCTTGGTGTCTCTGATACATGATTGAGGCCTGACTCATAAATAAGAGCTACTATAAATTTAAACCGCTGCCTTGTTTAATCCCCTTTTGCCCACATAGCGAGGAAACTGACTGGAATTTATTGCCTTGTGTATTTTCCCTGATTTATTCAGTCAGGAGCCTGCTTGCATTTTCCTCTATTTGACATTACTTTATATCTCGTAACATAATATATTTTCATTATATTTTAATATACCATGTGGTACATGCAACCACACCACGAAATTTTGTTTTTTTTCTGCTTGTACTCTTATTTCTGACGTACAATAACATCTGCTATATGATGAAGACCTGACTCATAAACAATAGCTTAGATCACTGCTTTATTTATTTCCCTGAACACTGTGACCAAGGAACTAACAGCTTGGTAATATATTTGACATTTGTATCAGGATAGTTCGATCTATGCCTCTTCATAGGAACACAGCACTCATCTGTTGACCCAAGCTATTAGCGAGTGTAAAAATCTGCATTAAAACAACAAGAAATTGTGCTGACTCAGGCTGTAGGAACAGCCTGTTAATCCTGGTTGAATATGAGAATTCTGTGTCAACTGCATAGGTGGAGAGAAAGAGGAAATCTATGTCTGAGGAAATCCATGAGAACAGATAGCTTGGAGAAAAGATGAGGCTGAGGTTTGTGTGTGCAGTGTCACCAGTTTAGCAGCATAGGAACAAAGTGAACACATACAGTCTGAGAAGTCTGTTTCCATAATCACAATTAGAGTGGTTCATTTCTTAAAAAAATAAATGTTTTTTCCTCAAATTAACTTTTTTTTAGAAGAAGAAAATACCACAGCAAATTGAATTTCAGTGAAAGAAATTTTTTAAATGTTTATTACTCCCCCCCATACAAATAAATTTCTGTGCAAAAACCAAAAAGCTAGAATGAGATAGAGTAGAAGAAGAAAAGTTGAGACCCACAATAATTATCAGGTTTTTCAAATTCGTTTGTTAGAAGTTTTAAACAGAAAAGCACTTTAACTTTTTCTGCATAAGGGAAGACATCACCAAAAACTGCAGAGTCAAAGTGTGGGAGAGAGAAATGCTTTTCAGGAGAGGCATCTTTGCAGCATGGACTAGGTAACCAATGCATCAAGTCCAGGGTCTAGAGCACAAGGTGGAAACATCACTGGGTGTAGCAGCTGACAGTGCACAGTATTGAGCAATATTTTGGGAGAGGAGATTTCAGAAGACCAGCAGCCTGACAAAGAAAGAAAAGCTTGAGCTCACAAATAGCCGAGAGACCAGTAGCAAGGTCATTCTGAAAATCTGAAGTGGTGCATCACACCATTACCAACGTTAGTCCTATATCTCCCTGGATTCCCTATGGGCTTTCACCACAGGGCAGATGAAATAACTGCCTCTGAAGGTTAATGCCCAAAATCAACACTTTGTAACTTCGAGTCTTGTTTCAAGTCTCATAAAGAATAGGTGGTTGTCATAGTTCTGGCTACAGTTCCTGCAGGTATCTGGGAAGAAAAATTTTTTCAATGATTCTGGAGAAGATAGTGAAAGTACCTGCTTCACAGGAGCCCAGTGCAAGGGACATTCACCTGAGATGGTGGAAATGCACTTCCTTTGTTGAGCCAGAGACTTTATCATCCCAAGACAACCCTGATCACTAGGGTTTTAGATATGCTGAGAAATTCTGGAAACTGAGGTGCTATTTTGATTGAGGCCTTCCTGCCTCAACTTCTATCTTAGGTCAAAAATTCCCATGTTAAAATAATGCCATACAAATCTTCCCACTGGTGTGAAATCTTCTGGCTTCAAGAAATCAGCATATTTTATACACATGAAAGTAAAATTTTCTTGAAAATGCTTTGTCAACTTGAAAAATATTTGCTAACATACAATACGTGTATGTTTTGATAGCAATACAGAGAGTTAAGGTTTAATCATAAGGTCATGACTAGTTCAATAACAAATACTATGTCTGAAAAGGAATAATCTAATAGCCTTATGAATTTGAGCAGTCTACCATTTGCTTGTTTTCAGCAGAACAAAGTTTGATTTGATTTTAGGAGAGAGTCAAACATAAAATGCATGCGGTTACATACTTTTTTATTTCTTTTTAACCTACTTTTCGGAGGTGGTAACTGATTTCTTTTGTATAACTTTTTTAGTGTGGTGGGGTTTTTTTCTTTCCTTTGCTCATTAAACTGTGTTGACCTATGAGTTTTCTTGCTTTTGCTTATCTGATTCTCTTCTCTGTCCTTCTGGGAGGGCTGAGGGGCTGAGGCACCACACAGAAAATAACTATGTTGTGCTCAGCTGAACCACAGCTGTATAGCTTTTCCACTCCTCTCCTTTCTAATCTGGTTTTGAGAATTCCCTAAACATTTCAGGTCCAAATGGGGAGAAAAAGAATGACCAGCAACCTTGTCTGCTTCTTGGTGATATTTTTAATTTTTATGCTCCAGTCATGTTATTTTCAAGTGAAAGAACACAAAAATTATTGTAATTTCTGGTGATTTTGTTCCTTTTGCTCTGTTATGACAATGGACTCAAAAACCTGCAGGAGACAGCATGAAAGACATGAAAGAGTTACTGAACCATTCGTTCAAGACATGCTGTCAGTTCTTTCTCTTTTTCTCTGGCCTGATATCAATAAAAGGATGGAAATTGAATAGGTTCCTATCTTACCACTCCACATGAAAATCTTCTTATACAGGAACAGTAAAAATTAAGATTAAATACTCCAGGACCATTTTTTCAGAAAAGGAAAGCGTTTGGGCAGTAGCTGTTCAGACCACCCTGAATATCTTCGTAAGTGAGGTCCACCGCAGATGGAATCACAGAGAAACAAGAATGTTCCAGCTCTACTGTTTTGTCAGAAGGGAAAAATAAATGCAAAGACTGAGAAGAGGGAGTAAATATTTTGTGGCTTTCATACCTGGCAAGTTCTGAAAAACATTTCAGTTACGGTGTATAATTTTCTGGCTATTATCTGCCTACTTAGAATTGCAACTTTTCTCAAACACTGCCTTTAGCCATTCTAGAACAAGAATTAAGAATGAATGTAGACAGGGTATGAAGCTGTCTTGACTCTGCAATAGCCAATAGCAAAAGAATCTTTTTGGCAAAAAAGATCCTTTCCCTATGTTTCATTTCCAGAAGATAAAACCCAGAAACAATCTCTTTTGCTGAACAGATTTTTTCTTTATGAAGTTTAAAGGGTATTTATCTTTTTTTTTTTTTTTTTGCTATAGGGGTTATCCCTTTATCTCACAAATGCTTCACTATTATTTCCAATGCCGTGATAGCTCCCGGAGAGTCCAGGGATCATCAGTCACAAGCTTCCCTGCCGCTTGAATCAACACAAATGGCCACTCATGTCCCAGTAATGTCTAGTCTTGCAATACTGGGAACGGTTTAGGCTTGGTTATCTCTTTATCAATAAGCTATGTTTATATGAACAGGAATCAAATTAATCTGAGTGGTGAACTCTACATTTAAATATGATTATCACTGAATACTGAGCCAACAATCAAATACTTTTTTTTTCTCCAAAATATGAATAAAACAGAGGGGAAGACAAAGAGAAGATCAAAACCAAAGCAAAACCAGAATGAGTAACCAAAAAAAAAAAAAGAGAGAGAAGAGAATATGAAAAGATGCTACTTTTTCTGCTTTGAGAATAGCTTTCAAAATAGTGGGCAATGTTTGAGTGACAGATACTTTTGTTAACACAAGGTACCTACATGCACTGACCTTTCAAAGCTAATGCAAAGGTGTTTGTAATCTTTACAGTCTGAGACCTTCCAAAGGATATGATTTGCAAAGTTGATATTTACAGACTTCAAAAACAATAAAAACTGTTAGTGATTTTTAAAATAGAGATTCCACCAAAGAGTCAATACTGTTTTTAAAGCATACAATTTGTGCATATTTATATTTGCTCTGATAGAATTAGCTTACTTGACACATGGATAGAATGACCAAAAATCACAGCAGGGTTTCTTGTGATATTTCCAGTTTTAGCTATCAAAAAATTAATTTTCTCCACATAGTGGTAGTACAGTTTTACCTTATTAGCCATTGTCTGTCAGTAAAATATAAAGAAACCAAAGAAACAATATATGTAGTTTTACTAAATACAGTTAACAATGGGTTAGATTCTGCTGCCTTTACTAATAGTATCAGGTAAAACCTCTTCCCCGGATTTTGCAAATATTTGTGAATGTAATTAACTTAAGCATACAATAAGTCACTCCAAAGTCAGTGCTTAATCAGTCTGAGAGACTTACAAAGGAAATTAACATTTATGAAATACATTATAAATAGGCTCATTTGCACATAGGGATCCCTAGTAAAATATTTGGTTTTTACATTTTGTATACCCTAAGAAATGGAGAACTGTTTTAGTTGCCCATTCTTTTCATTAGTCATGGGGGTTTTTCAGGAAAAAAAATTGCTAAGCTGTCTGGTAGCTTCACATTTCACTTATCATACATTTTTAAACAAGAGCAAATCAGGCTGAACCTATTTTACAATATATTTATTAAAAAGTTTAACTCCACTATTTTAAATATTAGTTGTTCTAAATGAACTGTTTTCGGTCCAGCTCCATTTTATTAAAATAGTATTTAAGCCACACAATTTTTATTACAAAGAATTATCATGATGAGGCAAAGTATTAGATGTATATGTTCTTTGTAAATCTATACAAAATTAAATTATGGTGTATTAGTCAGCATGCCATTCAGTTTAAAATTCCAATTATTTATGATATTTAACTAAATAAAAATCTGAAATATTTAAAAACTGACAGCTTTATAAGTTTGCTTGTAACTGTGCAAGTTCAGCAGTTACTAACAGAAGGTTTCTAGAGATATATCACAGTCTTGAAAGCTTAACTCCACTATATATCCAATATTTTCATTGTCACTATGCAGCAAAATAATTAGTTAGCCAGAGAGATCAAACTAGGTGAATAAATGGTGACTTTTAACTTCAAATTTGCCATTTCTTTTAATGAATCATGCATATAATATTAAGCAGGTTCTTAAGCAATTTCTAGACATAAGTTGTTTTTTTTTTCCCCTACTGGGGAGGAGGAACATAAGAACTGCAATCAGAGTTTCATGCCACTTTAGCTCTATTCTGAACCAATCTAACTTGTGCCTACCCATAGGGCACAACGGAAACATATTTAAGAAGTGCTAAACATTTTTTCAAAGACCAACTTCTGACTCCATGCTTCACATTATAATTTTTTAAGAGATTTCTAAAAAGATAAAGTTGATTCCCCCCCTTCTTTTTGATGAATCACAAATCAAAAATCATGTACCTTTTCACACATCTACTCCACCTATTTTTAAATAAATATTTCCAATATATAAATCCTAGAAACCACAATGTGACCACTTGCACTTTATATATGATTATTTTAGGAGAAGTTAGAGATTGCATTTACTGCAGAACTGTCTTGCTCTTTTTATACCTGTATGCCTCAGAGTTTTCATCATTGTTGGGTTTCTAACACTCTTTCCTAGTGTTACCCTTTTCTGTCTTAGCATGGAGACCAATGTCTATTGATAATGTTTTATCAGACCTAAATATCTAATGAAAAGGTAGTTTGGGAATCCAAAAAATGGACTACTGAGCAACAAGTTAAATTTAAGAGTGAGAGCAGGTAATTTAATTATGATCGGCAACACCAATGGAGAAGTCTGTTTAAACCAGTCTCAATAGAGCAAATTATTGTTTTTGAAATCTGAGGCAGACAGACATTTGAGATATACTGGCTTTTTAAGAACCAAAATATTGTTCTAAGCTTTACCTAACAACTTAATCTTTCATGTACCACTTTAGCTATTTGGTTATCCCTAAAAGTTGAGACAGTGATGGGATGGGAACTTGAAAGGAGGAGTTTGAAATACCCTGTGCTCCGATGTTGATCACATAAGTAAATTTATAGGTTATTTTATTTCAGAGCAGCTTCCTAAAGGGCATTGTTCACTTTACCTGTGCAAGTAATTAATGGTGTATATATTATATGACAGTACTGGGACGATTCTTTATTGACAATGTTGGGATGATTCTTTATTAACGGTGCTGATTCTTTATTAACATACATACTAAAACACAGAGGAATACTCATTATGGGGGGGAAGGTCTGAGTTAAAAAACAACAAATAGTTCTGATGAATAAAACAAAATTGAAACTATATTGCAAGATATTTCAGACCATAGAATATTACAATAGTCATTCCAAAAAACAAGAAGTTTGGGACAACTTCCAGTTTGGTACATTTGGCGTGTACCATGTACCATGTCGACTTTACTACAGTAACAACCTTCCATTTCAAAGTCTCAGATAACAAACAAGGCTGACTTGAGACTATACTAAACTAGTGCACTGTTTGAAAAAGATACTTGCTAAATTTGAAAGGTACAAAACTCACAAAACAGATTCAGTTATGGTCTTCATGTGAGAGGGAGACATAACAGAATAGCCCTGGCTAAAGATGTGGATGCACCTGAGACATGTGCATTCAAGAAGTGAGTACTCTGACAAAGAGGGAAATTCATCAATTTTCTTGATAAATTAAGAAAGAAAACCGCATCAAACACCGGACATTCATGTAGCATTTTATGTATGGATTTTAGTTGCAGTATAGATATGGCTAAAATACTACTCCTGAGTGTTGGCCAAGCAATTTGTGAGCCTATAAACTTTGATTGATGAATGTTGGTAAGAACAGTTCGAAAGATCTGTACCTGAAGATGATGTACTGAGTGACTCATGATAGTTTACGATATGTTTAAAACCTTAATAGTACTGCTTGTTTCTGTGTAAGAGCTAATTTTATTACTTGGACCAAAGGCCAGTGACATTTTGATTCCATAAAACATAAATATATCCATCAGAACAGTTTTACATTCAGAATATGAAAAGTAACAGGCCTGTGTGCCTGTTGAACTGAAGTTTCATTTCACCTATAAGTTGACACAAATAATTGTCTATTGTAGGGATAAGAACAAACTTAATCAAAGCACTTTTTTTGAAAGTTGTGAAAATTATTTAGTTATAGTAAACACTAACTGATGCCCCCCCCGCCCCAGCTGAGGAACACAAGAGTATTATTCAAGGCAGGAGATTTAAAATGTTTGGATATTTTTCCCAAATACACTATTTTTTTTGTATTATTTCATCTTTTTAAAAGTCTTCTTGTGTAAAAATGAGGTAACAAAAGGTATCTGTCTAAAATAAGTAAACTGGTGACTTGAATATGTTCCTCCAGTGACACATCAAAGTGATGGACACTGGACTGCATTCTGTACACTGTTGGTATTTTAAGTAGCTCCATATTGAGGAGAAATTAGTAACCAAACCCTAATATCTGCTTCTGGGTGAGGGCAGAGAAACAAATGAAGGACACAGGCAGTTTTTCTAACCAGAGAGTAACTGACTTGTCTGTCATTTGTCCAAGCAACTCAAAATGTTTCTGAACAAAACAAAGCAAACAGATTTTTTTTTTGGAGCCTTTAGAGTCACATATTTATAGATTTACTGTGATTCAGTTACTTAGTGTCCATGCCCCTTGTTAGTAGAAAGGTTCACTTGTAAATTCACCTCACACCTTTTGTGAATACAAAGAACCTCAGCCTTAGGCGCACAAGTTGACCTCCAAATGAGTGATCCACCAAAACAGGTAGTGCTTTAAATCTCTTTTGTACTCTCCTCCCACTCTACAGGTGGGAGGTAAGACACTTCAGCTGGAAAGCTGAAGAAATACTGCAATATTTTTTCTTCTTAAATGAAATTTAAAGCACTTCCTGGTTTGGTGTATCAGTCATTTTGAGGGCATCTATGTTGGTTAGAACATGGTGCTAATAATGCCAAGGTCATGGGCTTAGTCCTTGTAGAGATCATTTGAGTCGGACTCTCGTGGGTCCTTTCCAACTCAGAATACTCTGTGACTCTCTGAGATTAAGACATCTTTAATGTTTTCTTCACTGGCAGGAGCATCATAGGCAAAACACAGTCTGTATACATATCTGTATTTACAAAAAGACAAAAAAATATATATATGTTTCCTGTAGGATTCAGTCAGAAGTTTTATAGAGCTCAATTTAGAGACCTGTAGCAGTCCGTGATACTAAAATTGTGTACCATGTTTTGGAAATGTACTCCTTCCATTTTAGCAAATCTGTTTACATGCAGATAAGATTCTTTCCCAAGAAAAAAACCCCATGTTGCTTTCTTTCGCTGAAATATCACCAGCATACCAAGGTGCTACAGCAGCCATGAATAGTAATGTTGACAGATATGGGGACAGAGTATATATAAACATGTACATCCGTACCTGTGTGAACAGTGAAGGCTGTGATTTAGTTTTCAATTCCACTAGCAGTGTCCCATCATTCCCATGAGAACCACTGATCACTCGGGGCTACCTTTTGGGGTGATTGGTCCATTTTTGCAACATTGCTATTTTAGAAGTGCCAACAGCATCCACTTTGTATAACATGCCTGCAGTTCCTGCTGTATTCTGCTTGTAATGCTGGCCAAAGCTTGCTTGTTTTGATATCACTTGTGCTCAGTGGGCAGTCTAATCAGCCTGTTTGATGGCTCCCCTGATTCTCATCATTCCCACTGTGCTCAAGGTTGCAGTATATTAGTCTCAACACAAATATGAACTTAAAAGTACACACAAAGTATTTATTTAGATAACACATGCAGAAAAAGTCACATATTCTCTACAATAATTTGTGACACTTATATGAAATATTTAAACACAAAAAGGGATATCTAGACTATACAGAGAGACTCAATAATGAACTTATTGTTTATTGTTGCAATACATACTTTTGTCCTATTTGTATAGGTGGAAATATTTTCTAAACTATCTTGATGAGTACATTTTTCAAACTGAGTTAGTGAAATGAAAGGTGCTCCTTCCTTTTTAAAATACCAGTTTAAGTAGTCACAGTTCTGCCTATTTAGCCCATGAAACATCAATTTCAAAATTGCTTCCAAGTTCCTGATCCTTTGAAACCCATGCTTTCTAGAGTTATTCAGTGTCCATTTACTTTCCATAAATAAAAAAGTCAAGTGACTCCTCACAGCTAGGCGGGGATGTGATTTCTGAGATAGAGCATCATGATGCAAACAGCAGGGCATGTCACTGCAAAATTTTCAATATTGCAACATCAGGCAATACTGATACTTCAAAAATCTATAATATGAACATTTCAAAAATCAGAATTGTCTGCAGTACGAGCCTAGAGATTTTTTTGATGGACTGAAATTTTCTTATAAACAACCTAGACAATATTAAAATATGCAATGTAGTTCACTACATACAACCACAACATTACCATATGTTTTATTGTATTCCTTTTACAGTATTCCTTTACTATCTTATTTACTGAGTAAAAAAAGTATTTTGACTTCCTCCTAATTAACCTGCTCAACCTTATGGTTGCTGTCAATGAAATTTCACTGTAATTTTTGTAGGTATGTCTCAGCCCAAAGAGATTACTATGGCAGCTGAAGTATATGGGGCTTATTTCCATCATGCACACCTCTGAAGAACTGGACTGTGATCCCTCTGATCAAATGCTGATCAAATTCCTTTTCCAAAATATCATCAGGACATTTCTTAGAGTCTAAATAAATTCAGTTCTTCCTGATCCCAGAACATTGAACAAAGCCTTAGCAATGTATCTAGAAACAAGACCAATGTTTTTGGTGAAAATACCTTTGTTACTGAAAATGAAAACGAAATAGAGAAGGAAATACAGACAGGTTGCAAAAAAGAACCGATGAAATATAACTCTGAAGGAAAGTTTCCTGATATTTTTCAAATGCAATATCTTGAAAAACTGTTCTGTTGCAGTTATATATCATATCTATCTATCTATATATCTATATATCTATATATCATATCTATGATAGATATTAACTGTGTGCATAAAAACTGTATTAAAATGGTGTTAAATTAGCAGGAGTTGGAAAGAGTGCAATTTAAAATGACATGCCACATTTTACGTGCACAACAACAAATGCCTTAGTTGTATACTAACTGATTTTCTTTTACATAAATTCTTATATTTTCTCTCCTCCCCATTCATTCTTTTGTTTCTGTTCCTTTTTCCCCTTAAAAAAATAATTCCTCCCCAGTGGAGTTCAGTAGGAATTGAGAGCTCGAACTTGTATTGAATTAAGAGTCTGTTTTATACACTAAACAGTATATAAAAAATGAAACTACACTCAAAACATAGACATTATCTGCATGCAATAAGGGTTCCCTCATTACTGTGATGAAATCATCTGTATCTGATCAAGATAAATTCCAATATCACTGTGATAAATTCCTTCTCCCCTAGAAAAGAATACAAAAGACTTGATCTTTCTATTGGCATTTATCTTCTCTGATCTGCAGGGATAAGTCAAGTGCAATAGTCACCAGTGACTTATTATTTCTCTCCTCACAGGTGAAGATGAATGTCATAAGGGAGATAAGCCATCATGTGCATCTACTATATATATGTATGAATATGGAGAGTATGAATGTATGAATAAGGAGATATTAAATATACTGTGAGTATTTTATTTTAGGTTTCTATATTTTTTTCTCAACATAGATTGTGGTTAAATAAAATTAGAAGGTTCTGTAAGTCAGTCTTGGAATGAAAAGCTTTAAAGGCCTCCATATTTCCTTCAGTGCTACAGCCTGTCATCAGTGAAAAAGACATAATC
This sequence comes from Pachyramphus minor, assembly GCA_013397135.1. Classification (NCBI taxonomy): domain Eukaryota; kingdom Metazoa; phylum Chordata; class Aves; order Passeriformes; family Tyrannidae; genus Pachyramphus; species Pachyramphus minor. The sequence goes on from VYXB01000163.1 coordinate 149,366, forward strand.
TCTGTTTCTGTTTATTTGAGAATTCTTTGACAGAGGCACTAGGCTGGGGCCACAGGCTATGGCAGAAACTGATGCACAGGAAGGTCCACCTGAATATGAGGAAGAACTTATTTGTTGTGCAGGTGACTGAGCACTGGAACAGATTGTCCAGAGAGGTTGTGGAGTCTCCCTCACTAGAGATATTAAAGAACCCTCTGAATGCAATCCTGTGCAATGTGCTCTAGGATGACCCAGATTGAACATGCAGTTCAACTCCCTCCACTCACTGTGATCCCTTCCAACCTGACTCATTCTGTGATTCAGTGATTCTGTGACTCTGTGAAATTTATCTACTTGGTCTATCAATGATTTCACTTCTATTCTTCAATACTTAACTTTCCATGACTCAGTGCTCCACCTAGTAAACATGATATTCATAGCTCTTGCCTCTTTAGATGCTGTACAAGTATGTGGAAGAAAATGAGGTCAAACAGCATTCTGTTAGAAGATGTATACTTGTCTTGGAAACTTATCTATGACATTTTAAAATGTATCTAGAGTTAAAAAATTACCTACACCTAAAAAAATCTGTAGTGTTTCAGAAGAATCATAGAATCGATTGGGTTGGAAAAGACCTCGGAGATCATCAAGTCCAACCCTTGGTCCAATTCCAGTCCATTTACTAGATCATGGCACTCAGTGCCATGTCCAATCTCAGTTTAAAAACCTCCAGGGATGGTGAATCCACCACCTCCCTGGGCAGGCCATTCCAATGCCTGACCACTCTCTGTGGAAAGAATTTCTTTCTAATATCCAGCCTAAATTTCCCCTGGCAGAGCTTAAGCCCGTGCCCCCTTGTCCTATTGCTAACTGCCTGGGAGACCAATCCCCACCTGGCTATAACTTCCCTTCAGGTAGTTATAGAGAGTGATGAGGTCACCTCTAAGCCTCCTCTTCTCCAGACTAAACAACCCCAGTTCCCTCAGCCTCTCCCCATAGGTCTTGTGTTCCAGTCCCTTCACCAGTCTTGTTGCCCTTCTCTGGACCCGCTCCAGCACTTCAATATTGTTCCTGAACTGAGGGGCCCAGAACTGAACGCAATACTCCAGGTGTGGCCTCACCAATGCAGAGTACATGAGAAAGATCACTTCCCTTGTCCTGCTGACCACATTATTTTTTATACAGGCCAGGATACCATTGGCTTTCTTGGCCACCTGGGCACACTGTGGGCTCATGTTGACCTTCCCGCCAATTGGTACCTCCAGGTCCCTTTCTGCCTGGCTGCTCTCCAGCCACTCTGTCCCCAGCCTGTAGCGCTGCAGGGGGTTGTTGTGGCCAAAGTGCATGACTCGGCACTTGGCCTTGTTGAACTTCATCCCATTGGAACCAGCCCATCTCTCCAGTCTATCCAAATCCCTCTACAGAGCCCTCCTGCCTTCCAGCAGGTCGACACTCCCTCCCAACTTGGTGTCATCAGCAAATTTGCTGATGATGGTCTTAATCCCCTCATCTAAATCATCAATAAAGATGTTAAACAGGACTGGACCCAACACTGATCCCTGGGGACACCTCTAGTGACCGGCTGCCAGCAGCCCCGTTCACCAGCACTCTCTGGGCCCGGCCCTCCAGCCAGTTCTTAACCTGAAGAGGGTCCAATTTATCCTATTTATTTGTCTCTAAAAGTTGCAGAAGCCTTCAAAAGAGCAGTAAAACTAAGGAATCTCAGTATTTTTTGTTGAGGAAAGAGTTCTGACCATAAAGAACAGTGATGGATAATCCCGAGGACGCCAAACTCATATTCATCCTTCAGCACTCACAGCTCCTGCTGCAAGCTCCTTCCCCCAACAGTCGGGGAGGGCAGATGGCAGTATGGCTGCCGAGAACAGTCATCTAGCCCTGATGTGGTTGGACTGTGCCACTTCCCTCAGGCTGCTGAAAAAGGGCTCTAAGGAAGCCTCTAGACAGGTGAGAAAGGCAACACTGCAAACAAAGGTAGGTTGTTGAGACAAAATCCTGCAGATAAAAAAAAAAATAATAAAAAGACATAAGGAGGCTGTTTCGGTCTATAAAGGGGCATCTGCTGCCCAGGTCTAAAGGCAGCAGTCTGTAACTGTTGCTCTCTGGTGTTATATTGCAATTTGTCATTTGCCCAGATTAACCACTGATGACAACTTCTTTCTAGTAGCTGAAACAAAATAAATTTCAGAAGTGAAACTAAACATCCCGTCTCTTTAGATGAGCTACACATGTCCTAAACCAAAAAGTGACGTATTCAATCTTCTCACTAGCTTGAAGCCTGACATCTGTAATACACACTAGTAAAAAGTATTGTGTTGCACATGAACTGTAATGTATAAAACTGTTTGCTTTCATGATTTTAAAGCAACAAAATATTTGATTTCTGAGACATATTAGATCAATGAAAACCACAGAATATTTCATATCATCAACAAATAATCCCTTCAGCCTGCAAACATTTTAAAAAAAATAATCAACCTACAGATATATCCAAGATACATATGGAGACTGTCAAAGAAGATTGGATGAAGAGATTTATTTAAACTACTCACCTGAACTTTGGTTTATTACTATTTTTAAACTGCTCTGGATTAATAAATAAGATAAAATCTATCAAATATAAACTATAAGATTTATCCAACATTTACAGAGAAAGAGAGGGACAATGTGGCATGTCCTGTGCTTTGTGTAGTTACAGGGAGGGCTTAGAAAGAGCAGAGTGGAGCAACATTGTGTAATGTGAGGTTCCCTGGAGACTGCCAGTAAATCAAAGCTGTGCACTGAAGACAATGCTCTTCCTTTCTGCATTCATATTTTTCAGAATGTAGCTTTATTATATCTGATTAACATGAAATTATTTTCATAGTGTTGTTAGCATGAAGGATAGATACATGTGCTCTATAATATCTAAAGGGTGCAGTTTAAGTGAAAATCTGGCACCATTAATTTATTTGGAGTCAGAGTATTGTCCTATGATAAAAAATTAGAAATTTACAGTTGGCTTAAGCAAAGCACTAAATGACATGCATGTCTTTGTACAAATAAATAATTTTAAGATACTCTATGTACCTAGTCAGAATGAATGCAGGGACTGATGGCCAATATTTTCCTATGCCACACTGATAATTTTCAGGTTGCATACCTGATATGCAAAATACTGGGTGAGGTACCCATGAGGCTGACAACTTTGATCTAAGTCTTTCAAAACAAGAAAGTCACTTGGCTGTCAACAATTCATAGACTTTTATGTTTCAAATCCACTGTTATCATTACTTTGTGACACAAAATACAAATTTGAACCCAAAAATTTTTGCATCAGAACTAAGACCTTGTCGATGAACTATAACCTCTCTTTCCAAAGGCTACACAAACTTGATTTAAAACAATAAGACACTGTCAGCCACATCCTCTGGCAATACCTCTGACTGGCTAATGACCTTTAGTGCTAAAAAATCTAATGCTTATTTCTAATCGGAGCACAACTACCCTAAGCTTCCAGCCACTGAAGTCTGATTACCTCTCTACTAGAACAAAGAGACTGCTCTGATTAGAAATCTCCTCTAACTCTACATTCCTACAGAACAAAATCATGTCACCATTTAGTCTTCTCCCAGTAAAGCAAATACATTGTACTTATCACAATTGTGATAAAGCATGTTTTTTCTCCATTGGGAATATTGTTAGTGAGCAAATGTAAAGAGTGGACCAGCTCCATGGTGTCATGTGTGGAACTTTTTTCCCCTGCTTTGTTATAATGCTCCTTTTAGACTAAATTAAGACAACTCACATCATAGATATTTAAGTCTTTGCATAGAAATTGTATCCAGTAAATGTGGTCTTGCTCATAGAATGTTGCTGCAAAATAGTTGACTGTTCAGCTAAGTATAAATATGTGGTTCCTATGGTCTAGTCACATAATCCCAAATAAATAACAAAATCTTATTTTTAAATATTTTGAAACTACGATGTTATTAGTTATTTGAGCTTAAAAATGCACAAAAATATAAATAAAATTAATCCATTTGCTGAAAAGAAAACATTTGTCCAGTTTGAATACGTTAAGATTTTGAGCCTTTTTATTTCTAGGAATTAGTCTCTTTCAAGTTTTATTTTATATTCTAAAATGTCCAGCCATTTGCAGCTGGAAGCTTTGCTTTTTTTTTTTTTTTTTTCCTCCCCCTCTAACCAGTTGCAACGAGGTCTGTTTTGTGAGATTAGCCTTTTTACTTTCTTGGAGAGTGGAGTCTTTACACACTTATTCAGTCACTGTTTTTCACTTTCTAATGAAAAAGGCTGCTATAGGTGACAAGTTTCAGTACTTGAGGCACAGGAAAAGAACATGATAACATTGCCAGATCATGGTAGAAGAAGTTTTGTCCAAAATGTACTCTGTCTATTGGAGCAGTTGTTGGATAGTGGTGAACTGCCTTAGAAGCCAAGTCACGTAACCTATAGCTGTTCCAAATGGATATGGTTTCCAATGCAGTGACTTGAGGCATGTCAAAATGCCATAGTAAGTAACACTAACCTACACCCAGAAAAGCAAACTAGCAGATTAAACTTTAATATGTTATAACATCTTTTAGAAGAAAAAATAATTCTGAATTTTGTTCAATCTGACAGCTTTCCCTCAAGAAAAGATTTACATTTCCAGATTTTCCTCTCCTCTTACTTTCTTTGAGTATTGACATGAATGGCAGCTTCCTCTCTTCCATGACTCCTGCACCACGGTTGTCTAAAAGCAAAATAAACTCAGGAAAACACACTTTACCCATCTCTTGTACTCACAAAATTTTCACATTTTTTTACATGAGAAAGAAAGTTGTATGGTCTTCTGATACAGGGATGAGCTGGGTAGAATAAAAACTGGTAAAACTCAATATAACAAAAATCTAAAACATTTTGCAGGCTTTCTACTTGCAGATGATCATCTCAGTTATTAGGATACAGGAGAACTGTTAGAATGAGCCATGAGACTCCAGTGACTACTGAAGTCTGAGGAAATAGTCCTTTTACCTCATTAGGTTTTAGATTAGGCATTAAGTCAATAAGATGTCATTGCCCAGATTTCTGCATAAGAGTAATATTGTAACTCCTTCTACTGCAGCAATAGGGGAAGCCAATGGGAAAGATTTTTTGTGTTATGACAACAGTACAGCTCATCATTTGTCACAGAACTATGTAATTGCCTGCAACTGAAAGCACTTCACCATATGTTTTAAAGACATGTTCATTAAAATCACTGTTTCTGTGCATTCTTAAGTGTTAGGAATAAATAGGAACTATAAGATTCACAGGAGTTGGTATTGAAAGTATAGGTATGCATGAAATATGGTATTTAAGCACACAGGGTTTTGTTTTTTTTTTGTGAGGAAAAGCATCTTTTCCTTATCAATGCAGTGTGCAGTCATGACTCCATTCCTAAATTTCATTTCCAAAATAAAAAATTCTACAATTTTCTTTTCCAAATTTCAAAATTCATGCTTTGCCTTATGTCCTGCTCAAATATTATTCTGCAGGAAAATGATACCACTGAGATCCTGCTTTATCTTCTGCAATAGTCAGTCCTGAATAGCTATAGGTGTTCAAATCAAATGTTGCAAGGAACGACAGTGCCATCTTCTCCGTGTCGAAAATCTACTATGGCAAATTACAGAGAAACATGAAGTAAAATAGGTAGGTTATAAATGCCCTGAAAACAAGGTTTATAATGAAAACACTGAAAGACATTTGATGATATCAGCTATAGCTGGCACCACAGTAATAAAATACTTAAATGAAAAAAAAAAATCTGTAAGCTTCAAAAGCCTATGTGCAAACTCAATGCAAAGATGGATGTTAATAAACTGGATTTGTTATGATGCTTCATGTCATTTACAGGAAACCTCAGAAACTTAACTTGCAGTCATACTGCAAGAGTCTGAAAGAAGAAACACAGTGCTGCACCTAGCATTGGTATTTCCTTTTCCTTTCCTTATGACGGAGTCATGCATCTGAGTCTTCCTTGTGCCTAAGATCCAGTGGCCATAACAATCTGCACAATTATTGTGCAAACTGCAACCTTCAGTTTGCATCAAAACAAACACGAAGCCCAACTACAAATAAATAATTAATGGACCCCTGCCTCCCACCGTCTGACACTCAGGTAAGATTCTCATTCACATGTAACAAAATATTTTTCCCCCAGTGGACAAAAAGGGATTGATGGGCACTGCCAAATGCAGCTTTTGCTCTAGAGGACCTGCAAGCTAAGAGCCAAAACGTACTCAAAACAACAGATAGTTTTCATATTTAAAGGATATTCACATACATAGGTATGTTAGCACTCTTCTTGCATTCTGTAGCCAGGATTAAAAATTAAAGCAATGGCCTTAGACTTCTCCTGTTATTAAACACTTCCTAGTTATTCAGTGGGCAACAAAAGCTAAAGATACTTCATTTTTCCTCTCTTGTTTTTTAAATTTCTATTCCCTCTTCTCTTCCTTCCACCTGTTTTTTCCCTCCCTCTGTTTTTGTTGGCAGCAGTGTATTTGAGCTGACCGCTAAAACATCCACTAAAGTCTGTTTGCAATCCCCAAGAAATAGCAATTTATAGATTAAACTGGCCACTTACATATTCCTGTCTCCAAATAACAAACCACCAAGTTTCCCTCAAATAGCTCCACTTGGTAATCCTTTCATGTCTATTCTGCTCCTGAGCCATTTCTGTAGAGCATTGTCTACTGGGAAAGGGATGCAAAGTGAAAAGGAGCAATTGTGTGCGTCTGTGTGTGTTCTTTCTCCATGCCTATAAAACCCAACCCAAACTGTCAAGGTGACAATCCAAAACGATAATCAAAACCACTTTTCACATTCCATCTTGTAATTGCCGCAGGCAAGTTTTAAAGGAGATGCTAACAAATCCCAAAGAATACCAGGTATTAAATATTTGATACAGCCAGAAATGTATACAATAGACATCAAACTTATCTTGTATATCTCTGTAAATTCTATACCGTAGGTAAACAACCATATTTCAATAACAAATTCTTAGGTGGGTATTTGGAAATCTACATTAAAATCTGTTTACATTTTAGAAACAGCTCTGTTATTTTCACATGCAGCTACAACAACAACAACAAAAAGAGATTTTGCTTGGGAATATTATCTCCCATAGACATATTATGAAAAAATATTTTCAAGGGTGTCTTTCTAGCTGTTTGCATCTTTACAAGTATTTGCTCTAAAGCAATCTTACGTTCATACTACAGTCTGATTTAAAAAATTGTAAGACTGCTGATTTACAAAATAGTATACACTCATGCCTAGAGTCTGCATTTTAAATTTTTCCAGGACTTAAGTATTAAAATTCAGTTCATTTTTACAGTGTCCTTCATAGGGAGCATTGAGAAGGCTGCATGGAAAGAATAGATCTTATGAGCAAAAGAGCCACTAGAAAGAGTGACCTTGCCCTCAGTCTTTACAGTCAAAGAAGAAAAATAAGAGGCTTGGTCACAAAATGGGCTGATGGTAAACAAATGTAATAAAATGATGTGTTTAGAAAAAGTAGGTGAGTGAATGTGTGATCCACTTAACACATTTCAGCTGAGCCACGTTAATTACATGTACGCATGTAGCTCAGAATAAACGCAAGACAATTTGACCTAGGTCATATAGTTAGTTGGATTTTGTATCAAAGTAGTTCACTTTTGTTTGGGGCAAACAGCAGATGTATGAGCAATTACCAGGAAGGTAATTTCCACATAACTTTAGACTACCGCAGTGTAGAAATCTTCGTCTCAGCTATTTCTTCTAGACACTCTTCATAATCAATGGAGAGAAATAGGCATTTGGGGAACATGATTCATCTGATATATGTTAGATGTCTACTGCAGAACGCAACCTAAGAGTGACAAATTTTTTCAGTGACTACAGAGAAAGTCAAGATTACTAGTTCAGATACAGTCATTTACCCAGGCTCAGACAAGTCCCCCTAATGAGCAACAGATGTAAGATACCTTGTTACACCACAGTAACTTAATCATGAGCCTAAAATCCTGGAATTAACAGCCAGGGGTGGGGTCCTGCTAGGATAGGAAATGCTCTCCAAAGACAGAATCAGCTCTGCATAATTTTATGCCATGCTTTTAAAAGAAACAACAAAAAGGGGAAGCAAAAGAGAGGCACAGAGAGGTGAGCGGCCCAAGGTCACCCAAAAGGTCATAGCCTGTATCTGATTCAGTGACTTCCCATTGAACTGCACTGCTGCTAAATGAAAGTAGTGAAACAGCAAGAGGAGGAGGAATTTTTCCTACTCTTTCCCTCCTCTCTCTACGGATGGATTAGTGCAGGCTTTATTGAGTAGCAGGTAGGAGTAAAAAACAGTGTTTGAGCAGTTTCTCCCCTGTTGTGCTGTGTAAGGTTCACAAAGGTGATCCTTGGATGCCCCATTCACAGCACTGAAGACTGTCTGTATTAGAGAGTTTAGAGCTACAAAACTTCAAAGCAGGGACCTTTTGAAATAGCAACTTTACTCACCTGGCCGCAAATACATAACTATTAGACTTAAGAGCCAAATATAATGAACTGGTAGCAACTGAAAAGTCTAGGCAGCTAAAAGTTATTTTAAATTATCCAGAGTTGGGACCCATGTGCAATTAGGAAGGGGTCACTTCAAGAACTGTAACACGTATGTCCTTGTTCTGACTTTCTTGAGTGTCCCTAGGATTTGGATTAAGATTTACATGTTTGCAGATGCCCTCTTTCTTATAGCTGACTACAGCCTTTTAAGATCTTTTTCTGGCACCCTGATTTTCCAGTGTTGAACATAGCCTGTGGAGCAGAGCTGTGATATGTTCTTGCTAGTACAGCACTTGTGAGGAAAAGCAACTGTATTCTGCAGTAACTGGAGGTTTCAAGGATTCTTCACACTATGAATCTGATGGAGTGCAATGTAGTAGACAAGCCTGAAGGGATTCTCAGTTATGGATCACTGTAACAAAGTCTGCATTTAAGAAAAAAATGCATCAGCTGAGATGATAAAACAAAATGTTTCCAGTCACTGCTATCTGAAGGACAGAAGAATCTGATATGTACTGAGATTCTGAATAGGCATGTCATCCTTAGCTCAGGAAAAGAATAGACTTCATCAGTTCCCAAAAATACTGCCTTCCACATTTCAGGATCACAGCTGCCTTCTATTTAAGAAGCCTATCCCAAGACTGAACAAACAAAGCAATAATTCTATTTGCATCTGCTGGAAAACATCACCAGTGTCTGAACAGACTTCATGGGATCGCCAATAAGCTTAAGAAAAGCATGGAAGAGAGGGCAACAGAAGCACAAGGGACAATGAGGCCAAGATTTGAGAGAGGCCCCAGCAGGTCAGGGAAGAGAACGGATCAGATAGAGGATATTCTCTCGATTGCCTCATCCCAAACTGAACTGCCACTCAAAGTGTGGCCCACCAGATACAGGGATGCTTAGAGAACTGAGCATATTTGGCAACACAACAGGTCATACTTGAATTTTTATATCAGCATCAGAAAGATGGTTGGATGGAGGATATTTGGTCAAACAACACTGGAGACTGAGTTTTTGTTTTAAAGAGATTTTACAGAAGAGGATTCCTGCGAAAGTCAAACACTCTTAGTAAATATAAATACTATGAACATATATTACCCCACATTTCCATGACATTGGAAGTCACTTTACGATTCTATAACTGGTATTGAATAATTAATATCTTCTTGGTTTGGTTTTGATAAAGTTGAGGTGGCCACAGGCTGTGGAGTGGAGGGACTGCATTGGTGAGGCCACACCTGGAGTATTGTGTTCAGTTCTGGGCCCCTCAGTTCAGGAAAGATATTGAAATGCTGGAGCAGGTCCAGAGAAGGGCAACAAGATTGGTGAAGGGACTGGAACANTCTAGTAAACGGACTGGAGTTGGACCAAGGGTTGGACTTGATGATCTCTGAGGTCTTTTCCAACCCAATCGATTCTATGATTCTATGATTCTATGGTTTATAGCAACAGTAGGAGGACGAGGTCTCCTTCAAAAAGCTGCCTGAGAGTAGTCCCCAAAGCCCAATTTCCTGCCACCTGAAGAGAAAAATCTAGAACTAAATATTTTTTTATTTATTTATTTTGTTTTATTTTATTTCCTGCACTGCCATCCTGCTCATTTAGAACCCAATGAAAAGGAAATTATATACAAGGCTTCCTAGAGAGTCTTAAAATGTATTTTTAAAATTTGTATCAGTGCTGTACATTATGCTTTATTGTCAACCACTGATATGAATTGTATCTGCACTCCAAGAGGATTGTGCATGATAGGTAGTGAAGTAACATTTTAATTTAAAAAAAAAAAGAAGTATTCTGAAAAATGGTATAATGTGTCCTGCTCAATAAAAATCCACAGAAGGAAATTAACTCTGGTTACACATATCCTTTCTCTACAGTTCCCTGTGCTCAAGAAATGAATCCAGCCACATAAGGCTGAACTGGTTGGTAGAATAAAAGAACATAGAGAAACACTCCCATTATAGTATCATTTATAAATTTTAACCTACAGTATGACCAAGGCATCTCAGTGGTTATCCAAGAATGTCATGTGAATGCTGTCAGAGAGGTAGGTACACATGTAGACATATAGGAATTTTTTGCTTTGATTGGTCTACTGAGATTCTCTCCTGTAACAAAAACAAGCACATGAACACACACAAACAGAGCTTAGGAGTCAAACTAACATGAAATATTTCCTGCAGTTATAAGAGCTTGACTAAGACCTTCATTCTTTAAGTGTGTTCAGGAACAGAAAAGACCCTTAGTTTGCGTAGTCTCTCTCCTACACAGCATTTTTCTCTGGAAAAAAAAAAAAAAGAATTGAATATAAATGCTAGAAATAATTATGTTTGCAGTGCCATGCCTTCCTATGTACTCAACATTAACTCTTGTATATGTTCTGACACATCAACAGACAAGGGAGAGGGAAAACCTGATATGTCCAGTTTACTATTCATCTTAAAAAGTGCTTAAGAAAGAACTATTCTGTTTCTTTCTGTTATACCTGATAAAGTTCCTTGCAATTCAGCTGTTTCCAAGTTTCTCAGACTATTACATTGTGACTTCTTTGATTTAGAGGAGCTCTGCCTTCTTTTTAAAGATGTTCGTGTCACATGGGAACAAGTGTGACATGATGAACATGAACACAACCCTCTCCCAAACTTCTGACCACTCTTTGTTACTGAGCCAACTTGATGGTTTCAGTTTTCACCAAGAGAAAGACACCACATCTGGGCAATTGGTGATCTGAGGTGCTTATGCGTTTGTTACTGATGGACAAGACAGACCATCAGTACTGACTTGTACTGATGTCAGCTACTGATAATACAGTTATTTTGGGCAGTCTGTATTCTTATGTATTCTGAAAATACATATCTGATTTTGCTATTAAAATGTTGTTTGGTGAGTTTCATTGATGCCAGAACCTCTTCCTGGCACCTTGTCTGTCTGGCCTTCCTTGCTCTTGGCCTGGTAAATTCCAAGGGACTGTAAGTTCAAGACACTGATATGTTCTCCCATTGCCTACAAGTGTGGCTGATTTCTACATTTCTGTTGGATTTTCTTGCGGCGTTTGCATCATCTCCCTTATCACTGGAACATTAGAAAGAAACATTAGAAATAAGTATGCTCTTAGGAGAAGTGGGACTACTGTTCATTTATTTGAAAGTCTACTTTGGAGTTCCAAGTTTGTGAACCACTTTCAAATTTGATGCTAACTTCAAAGAAAGGGAACTCGATGCTTTCATGTCACTTACATTATATTTCAAAATAATCTATATACTGCTCATTTAGAGGAAACGTGACTTTTTTTTTGTTTTAAATAGTATGAACTCTAGAGGGGATGACTATTTCAGAAAAGAGACATAACTCAAAATCTGACTTTGTCTTGCATCTGATTTCTAGCCATACCCCAGTTTAGTAATATTTCTTTTATTTAGGAAGGCTGAGGGAACCTTTACAGTGAAGGCAGTTACAGTAACTGTAGAAGTCCAGAAACAAAAATTATTTTTCACTAATCTGATATTCTGACCTTTTCATATAGCTCAGACTGAGGCTGCTGTAAGTTTTAAAGTCATCAGAAGTACATTCCAGGTTCTTGAAGGAAGAAGAGATAAATAACCACCAGAGGTGAAAGCTCTGTGCAGAAAGTCATGTAGTCACAATGCTGGTTTACTCTAGCATTTACTGTAGCAAATCCTCAGTCTACCACCAGAACACAGCCATATAATCCCATGAAGTATGAGCAAGACAGTATCATGTAAACTCACTCAGCCAACAATTTTACCCAGGATATAAAGCACACAGTGACTTATGTTGGAGTTACATGGTGCTGACAAGAGGTGATAGCGATGCTAAGCAATAATAATATTGCTAATTACATTGCTATAATAAATATATAATAAATAAAGCTATTAGTTCCTCTCTAGCATAGTGCATCCTTATGTCGTTGTAAACACAGACAATTTAGCTGGCAAGCATCACTTCTAAAGCATGACAGTATGGTAGGAAGCCAGTCTACAGCCAAAAAAAAGACCCAAAAAGTCCTTTCAATCCATTACCATATGGCTTCTCTAGCTTTGCATAACATGTTCTGTGAAAGTCTCACTGACTATATCTATATGATGCACGCAAATAAGATTTTGCTAGTCCTTGTTCTTGTTGGGGACTTCAGCTTATCAGATGTCTATAGGAAATACAATATAGCAGAGAGAAAAGAAGGTGACCTGCTTAGTGGATGAGGGAAAGGCTGCAGATGTAGTTTCTTTGGACTTTAATAAAGTATTTTCCTGGAGAAACTGGCTGCTCACGGCTTGGACTGCTCATTGGAAAAAAAAATGGTTGGATGTCTGGGCCCAAAAAGTGGTGGTGAATGGAGTTAAATCCAGCTGGTGACTGGTCTCAAATGGTGTTCCCCAGGGCTCACTGTTGGGGTCAGTTATGTTTAATGTTTTTAACAATGACCTGGATGAGGAGATAGAGTGCTCCCTACGTCAGGTTTCAGGTGACACCAAATTGGGTGGAAGTGCTGATTGCTGGAGGGCAGGAAGGCTCTGCAGAGGAAGAAGGACAAGATGAATCCATGGGCTGGGACCAGTTGTATGAGATTCAACCAGTCGAAGTGCTGGGACCTGCACTTGGGTCACAACAACCCATGCAGTGCTACGTGCTGGGGGAAGAGAGGTTGGAAAGCTGCTTATCAGAAAATGATCTGAGGATGTTGGTTGACAGCAGCTGAACATGAGCCAGCAGTGTATCCAGGTGGCCTAGAAGCGCAGTGGCATCCCGGCCACAACAGAAATAGTGTGACCCACAGGACTAGTGCAGTGATGTATGACCCCCTGTACTGGGCACTGGTGAAGCCACATCTCAAATCCTATGTTCAGTTTTGTACCCCTCAGTACAAGAAACACACTGAGATGCTGAAGCCTGTCCAGAAAAGGGCAAATAAAGGTAGTAAAGGTTCTGGAGCACAAATCCTATAAGGAGCGGCTGAGGGAGCTGAGGTTGTTTAGCCTGGAGAAAAGGAGGCTCAAGGGAGACCTCATCACTCTCTACAACTGCCTAAAAAGAGGTTGTAGCAAGGTTGGGGGGAGTGGATGTTGGTTTCTTTTCCTAAGTAACAAGAGGAGGGGAAATTGTGCCAAGTTGCTCCAGGGGATATTTAGATTTGAGTTAAGGAAAACTTCTTCACATAAAAGGTTGCCAAGCATTGGAATGGGCTGCCCAGGGAAGTGGTAGAGTCACTATTCCTACAGGTATTTAAAAGATGCGTAGAGGTGCCACTTGGGGACATGGTTTAGTGGTGAACTTGGCAGTGTTTGGTTAATGATAAGACTTGGTGATATTAAGGGTCTTTTTTTGACTTAGACAAATTTATGATTCTATTATATGATCCTATGATTTTATGATTTACTAAGATATTCATTTCTAGACTTTGGCAATACTTCAGGTGATATTTTAGAAGAGAAAAAAATAAAAAGCCCCAAACCAGTCCAACAGTAAGGCAAACCAGTCTTTCAAACATGTCATATGTATTTTAATACTATTGCTTTTAATTGATTTGATTTTGAGATTTCTCATAATTTTTTTAACATATTAAAGACAGTTTACAAAAGGTCCTTGCATGCATATTTAATGACCTGTATTGTAATCAAACATCCAAACATTTATAGTCAGGATGCCACAGTTGCCAATTGTTACTAGCTAGTTTTCTGAAGGTAGAAAATAGAACCATTTTTCTCTCTACTCTTTCTCAGAAAAGCTATACCCTTCTGGAGTTTGTACATATAACCTAAACTTTAACCAGAGCATGCTTTGACCTAGGTAACCAGTTAGCAAACAGTCTTGTTTAACCTTGTGGCTGTGCTCCTCAGTGTATCTATGCACACTCAGTGAAATTGCTTCAGGCCACATTTCAGAGTTTCACTCCTCATAGGCTCCGTTCGTGGTGCTGTTTGAAAATAAGCAACGCTTCTGTAGGGGTAGCCCAGTTTCTATTTTGTAATCCAAAGCAGGCTGATCACCTTACTGAGGAAGAACTGCCAACCGATTTCCTTGCCATTGTTAGCACCATCTTCTCTGGTGTTTGCTTGGTCAAATATTCCACACCTTTTAAGCACGTGTAAAGGATTACAGAAACCCCTATGTGCATCTCCAGAGAGCAGCCAGAAAGGGTTAAATAAAATCAACCCTGACAATACTAGAAACAGTTCTCTCAGTGTGTGTTGGTTCACTGCTCCACAGGGCATAGCAGATGTTGTGTCTGGTAGTAAGAAGGGCCCAGGAGGTGTGAGCTGTCAATCACTTTTTTTCCTAACTACAGGCTGTGCTATGGATATGAAGCACGACTAAAACAATCTGTCTCAGCTGGGGTGTGTGAGGTATCAATAACCCTTGGCAGAGGTGTCAAGAGCCTTGCTGGAATCAAACTACCCTGCTGACCAGCTGCTTAGCAAGTTAACAAGGCAGCATTCAGCACTTGCTGCCCTCCCAGCCCAACAATTAACACAACTGGAGTGGGGCTCTGCTGAAATGCAGGAGGAACCTCACTGCATCGCCCTTGCACTGGTGACAAAGAGATGCACAGTTCTTTATTCAGGAGCATCCGTAACAACATGCAAGGAGTGAGAGAAACTAGGGCAGACAACATGTTTTATTCTCAAATCAAATATGCGGCTGAATATTAGCAATATGAAGCAAATCTGAACGGACTGAGGAAAAATAGATTTGTAAAGTATTTTCACTCATGAGGCCAGCAGCTGTAAAGCAGTTGGGGGAAAAGAGCTCCAGTAAGGAATAAATTGTGCTGGGAAGCTAGAGTAAGGTAAATTTAAACAACAGCAGGAACAAACAATGTAATGAAAGAGTTCTGAGGTGCTGGTAATCCAAACAAAAGCTGCATAGCTGCTTGTTACAATCATCCACATGGCTGGTTAGAACATTATAGAACAACCAGGTTGTAAAATGAATTGGCAACAGTCAGACAGTCTTAAACATTTTGCACTCATGGGTCATGCACCGCTCAGCCTCCTACCAGTATAAATTTGGAAGTAATGCCATTAAAATCAATGACTTCACAGTAGTTTAACAGGGAAGGATTGGGCCCATTTTTGAAGCATTATCCAGTTTTTCATTTTACAAACTGCTAACTCCAGCTTCTGGAGTTAATGTTTTTCCTGAGCTCCCAACACGTTTTGTTTTGGGTTTTTTGTTTTGTTTTGTTTGAAAAACAGAATTACTTTCAAGTCTTTTTGTATTCTACATTGCTTTATTTTGTGTAGTTTTGTTCTCAAGGGCATCAAACCAGTGATTATATACTGTTCCATTCGGAAAAAAAACCCCAATCATGGTACACGGCAAAACATGAACATTAGCTTTACACAATTTAATGTTGTTTGTATTTGCTTTGAAATTCAATAATGCCATCAGGCCATAAGACCTTTTAGAGCGGAGTATTTCACACAGTGAAAGCTGCTTTCTACTACAAAAGCAGAGCAGCTGTGGCTCCTGCAGATACTCTTAAAGAAAGATATAATAAAACACTGGGAGGGAGTAGGTCGACACAGGAGCATGAAATGGACGAGATGAAGCCCTTTGTCACAATCAAATAGGCTGTAAAGTTACTATAGTAACATACAGTATTAAGCTCCAGGTGGATTGACTTAATGTTGACTAAACAAAAAGAGGTTAACGAAAACCAAACCAATAATTATTACACTCTCTCTACCAAATGTTTGCCAGGATGCTGTTATTTTGATTTAGCCAAGCTACACAAAATATGATGTGGGTAGCTTTCTCTTCTGATGAGCAATTCCTCTATGAGAAAACATGTAAAACAAAAACAAATTCAAAATTGTAAAAATTGAGGGAATGGGTTTGCTGTGCCTATGAGAGACACCAAAGTAAAATCCAGGCAAAAGACCATGACAGAATTTAACTGTGTCAAACTGAGTCAAATGTTTTTGTGGTTTTGTTTGTTTGTTTGTTTTTTGGGGGGTTTGTTTGTTTTGTTGCTGTTGTTGTTGTTGTTGGTTTTGGGGTTTTGTCTCTCCAGGATCACCCACTTCCTTAATGTGGGAAATGTGGAGGAGGGGATGTTCAAACTCATGCTGACCTACCTGAGCTGAAAAAGTGATGAATGGAAAAGATAAATACATTTAGAGACTGTTTTTATGTTCCCTGTAAAACTAGCCTTTGCATCTAAAAATCTACCAGCAGGTATTCCTCTAATTACAAATTGAATCTTCAACAGAAAACGAGAATTCATCTGGCTGCCAGTGTTTATTTCTAGTTATATTCTTTACTGTAGAAAAAAGGTGCCTGACAACTTATGAATGGGGTGCCTCTGGCTGCTTGTCCACCCTTCTCTTTCAGCTTTGTGTCAAGGAAAGCACTTTGACCTCTAGATAAATCCCACAGTGTTAGAAAACTTGTCTTATCTGGAACGGCCATTTCTTTCACTCCATTTCAGTCTGAGAATTAAAAAATCTGAAGATTTAAGTGAAATTCCTAGTTTTATTCTGAAACTTCTGATGCTGTCAGAATTCACACCTTCTATCAGAACTGTAATTTCATGTGTCTCTGGTATAGTTAGTGAACTCCAAGCTGCTGCCCTATAAATCTTTAAAGGTTGTTATTCAAAGAGGGAAAGAGATCATACTGGTTTAAATTGAGTAAAACAGAGTGGGTCTTTCTTTGATAAAAATTAGTAAGTATAAATCAGCAACCCACTTACACAGTCCCTGCAAAACTGTCAAACCCCTCTTATCTGTGCCATAAAGTTAGTCTCAATAAGGTTTGAATTAATACCACACTGTCAAGGAGAAAAGAAAAAGTGCTAATTGCATTCAGGACATAAAGTTTAGCCTTGGTTGTTTAGAATAAAAAAATAAAAGAAAAAGACAAAAGATATTTTAATTATCAAAATAATTAGATGGTGTAAAGCTGTACCTGCAGATGACGTTCAAAAACAACTTTGGAAAAGACAATATATGGAGAAACAGGAAATATCTGAAGCTCTAAATATTTGAGGGATTCCTGTGGTTACTACACCCTCTTGGCTGAATACAGCAGCCAGAAAAGAGGTATCTATTGAAAGATGATGGAACGATTAAAGGGCTAGCCAGAGCTTGCTGGCAAAAGACCCTCAAGGGTTACTATGTTCAAGAATTTCTTTTCTGTAATCTGGTAGAAATGTAGTATGACTGCATGCTAGGAAATGTGGTGAGGTGTGGTCAGAGTAACCATAACCAAGCTGAGAGGCAATCCTGAGAGCCTCAGTGGAGACAAATGTCCTCATTTGAAGAGGCACCAAGTACTCTTGTTCAAATATGTTCAGGAATGGTTTCCTTTTGGATTAGATTTGTAGGAGTACCTGGCACAAGGAGGAGCAATCAGAATGACAGCACTAGAGTCTGATCAGCCTTCCCAAGGGCAAACAAATTCTGGGTACTCATGAAATTAATTTTTATAATAACCACGGCCCAATTCTTCCAGTTCCTCTGGAGTAGTATTGGCTCTCATTAACAGTTATGGCATGTCACAAACAATTCTGTAGCTGGAGGACAAGATATTTGAAGATTTTGTTGTGATTATTTGAGATGGTTTGCTAGTATGTCCTGAAGACCCAATGTTAGGCAAAAAGAATATCAGAGGAATATCAGCGATCTAGAAAATGTCTTCATTTGCTTGAATCTCCTTGTACAAATTCTTGAAACTGCATTACACATTCTGACATGTCATCTGTCTCTTAAACCTAAATAGGACCTCAGATGGCTGCCACTCAGCCATCAGTTGATGGCTTCAACTCAGCAGAAGTCACTTGGGCTATTGAGGAAGAACATTCAGAGAACTATAGCCTTCAGCTCAGAAAGCTGGTATAGGCACTGCAGATCCCATAAAGATCTAGCTTCTGAGGCGGGAAAAAGAACAGAAAGGCAGTGAAGGCCCACCTCAACTATTTATGTCCTGGCACACAAGGACAGAAAGGGTAGGCTGTTCACAAGGCATGAGCACAGATTTTGCGTGTTGTAGGAACTAGTTGCCCTAATGCAGGCAGAATTGGAAACTATGTAGAAAATGCATTAGATAAAACCCCCATCTGTGGATGTAGAAAAGATTTTATTTATTAATTCATATAAGAAACAAACATATTATTACTTCTTGTGACGATATGTGCCAATCTTTGAATGTAGTATGTGGGATATGAGATATGTTTACAGTTAGGTATCTAGACAGGGTTTCTTTGTATTTTTCCAGAAAACGCTCTCATGGCCACCTGAGCATGTAACAGTGCTTGAAGAGGGGATATGATGCATAATCCTGGATAAATACCCCAGTTATTGTGCTGCTTCAGATCTTTGCTCTTCGTGGTTGATGTTAATATGTTAACTCAGAATATTGGATATACTTCCTCCTCTTTTACTTGCGAAGTTCCAGGCAATGCTTATCGTTCTGCTCTGTCAGTTCTTGGATTTGATTCTCTGCAGGGAGATTTAGGCTTGGAGACCAGGTTCAGCTGGGACTTATCTCTAAGGAGTGGGTAAACAGCAAAGCTCCTGTCTTTATACATAGGGTTCCATTACTATGACCTTGGTGACCCACATGGAACAGTAATACGGAGTCACTCACTTCTTTTCCCAGTAGCCTCTTTTACCTTGCTGTGTTGCCTGGACTAGCTGACAGGATGGAAACCCCTCCCAGCCAGAGGAGATCACTTCTGTGTTTCTCTGGGTGGAGCAGCTGGAAGCCCACTGCCTCCTGTGGGGTCTGTCCTCTGAAACACCAGCCCCACAACCTACCCCAGGGGTGATGCTCTCTCCCTGCTTTAGAAACTTCTTTTAGAGGATGCTGTTTGTATTCTCTGTTCATCTTCCCCAGCACTGAAGCGGTCTGTGCATGTACCTGTTTATAAATCAGTGAGGCTCAAATAAATACTTAACTTAGGTGTAACATGAGCAGAAAGATACTGAATTTTCATAACAGCTAAAATGCTTGTTTCTTGCTTTTTGACTCAAGGAGCTCACATTGGCCTTGCTCGAGAGTCACTGTAGGTTAAAGACAGTTTGAATTATAATACTGATTCAAATACTACTGCTTCTGTGACTTTGGGCATGCCACTTAACCCCTCTGAGCCTTATTTTCCCTATTATCTGAGACTAATGGTATTTTACCTGTCTCAGACCACAAGGGAGCTATGAGGCTTAATTAATGTTTGCAAACTGGGTTGTTGCATAGCATAATTAAATAGCATTTCCAAAGTTTAAAGAAGTAGAAAGTACTAAGACCCATCAGCAGTAAAGATGAGACGAGGAGTGAGAATGTCCTGATTCCCAGGACAGTGTTTAATTCTCTCAACCATATGGCTTTGGAAGGCAAAAACAGCACCAAATTGTCTTCAAGAACCTTTTTCAAAGTTCAAAAATGTGAATTTTAAAGCAAAGGTGGCTATTCACAACTTTAAAGAACATCCAAACAGCAATATTGTTTTGATTGTTGTATAATCATTTCCTTCTTGTTTAGTTGCATTATATAGTCCCACATTGTTATTGAGCTTCCAGCCAAGAGACTTTTGTTAAAAACAATCTTTCACAGCCAAGTGTACTCAGTTATAACATTTATAGTGAGCCACATTTATTTTCCCCTTTAAAATTTAACTGTTCTGTTCCATTTTAGTTTACAGTGTTCAAGCTGCAGTTGTCTTGGACAACACAGAAATAGTAGAAATGTTTTTCAGGGTTAGACCTGCCAGATATCTCTTGCCCTATCACTTCTGCTCACAATTTCCCCATAATCCTCTAGAGCTATTTTATCTATAAAAGGGAAACATACTCACAAAATTACAGTGGGACAGTAGGACTGTAGCTTACGTTTGATTAATGTGAAATTAAGTACTGGTTAAGTTAAAGTATGTTTGGATGAAGATTGCCATTTTGCTGGTATAGCTGTGTCTCTTCATGTCCTGAATCATAAAAAAAGAGCAAAATCAGAGAAATTTTAGTCATGTGTTTGTTATATTCCTTCTTTTCAGTTCAAGGCAGTGGGATTTCTAGTTAACACATTTTCTTTTTCATGTGTTTGTCACAACAGAAAGGAAAATCCATACTAAACATTCATATAATTTCATTTAATTCCATTTTTGTGTCTATTACAATAAAAGCATTTTTGAAGAAAATGTTACAGGGAGATTTTCATGCTATGGATAGTAAAAAAAGTGCGATATCAGTCATAGCATTAAGGCTTACTTCAACAGATGTGTGATGCAAGTCAGGTTTGTTTATTTATTTGGGTTTAAAAATAATATTTTAATTTCAAGCACAGTTGAGGGGCTATAACTATTGGGATAATGGGCTTTTGATTTCCTTTTAGATAAAAATAGATATATTTTATTATTCCAATATTCAATCTTTAGTTTTAGTTTTCTTTCAGACTCTCAGAAGAAAGTAATAAAAGTTGTAAATAAAAGAGTTAAACAACTGGATTTCTTTTCTTGAAATCAGAGCTTTAACTTTTCTTTGTATCTATAAAATGGACTAAGAAGTTACTAAAAATGAAATATTTATTAGTATCTCACAATTCTGTGGAGATAACACTCCTTAAAAATAATGCAGTTCAAATCCTAGGGGATCTAATTTATTTGAAGTAAAATATCTTAGAAAAAGGTGTATCTGAAAGGTTCAGATGGGACCTTGCTATTTAGATCTTACATATCAGAGAAGAGACTAGGACAGTTCAAAGTCTAGGATATGGAGCTGCATGTCAGGATCTATTGGTACCTCATAGAGAGTCCTTAGAGAATGACCTTAACACAAGAAACAGAGAATTCATGTTAACTATCCTCCAGTCCTAGTAGTGCCTGATTGTTTCTTTTTCTCTCCTAGCCTTCTTACTTTTGTTTTCTGCAGATTGACATCAGCCTTACAATTCTGCATGGCTGAGAAAAATAATTTCTATCGTGAACATAAATGTTAGAAAACACAATGGTGACAGTC
Organism: Pachyramphus minor; assembly: GCA_013397135.1. NCBI lineage: Eukaryota > Metazoa > Chordata > Aves > Passeriformes > Tyrannidae > Pachyramphus > Pachyramphus minor. The sequence goes on from VYXB01000163.1 coordinate 170,896, forward strand.
ATTCCAACCAATAGCCTGTCACCTTGCTCAGCAAAAAGGTACCTGTGAAGGCTGTCCCATCTCAATCTCATGGTTAAGCCAGCACATTAAATCTGCATAAAATGCAGATAGCTCTGGGTGCCCACAATGAACTTTAAAAGATGCCTGACCAAAATTTTCACCTATGACGAAAGTTAACCTAGGGCAGAAAAGGAGATGAAAAGAAAGGCAATATTAAGTCATGTTTTCATCACCTTGATTCTTCAGAAGTAGGGCTCACGGAAAAATACACATGGTAGAAAAGATCAGAAGCCATTAGGATGGGTGTTTCCTCTTTGTGTTATCCTGGCAGTTTTGGGCTACTGTATTTTCCTTTGCTTCTGTGGGTACCTGTGTTGTTTGCTCCTTCAACAGGGGTACAAGAGTTTATCCTTTGGCTTTCTGCCTATTGAAGTGTCTCTCTCTATTTCCAGACAGAGGCTTGAGGCAAGTTTTAAATATCTGTGCGTTGGAATCTGTGCATTGAATATCTGTACATTGACACCTGCCTATCCTTTTCATAGTAAAACATAATATCTTGAGTATCTCACTTAAAGATTTTGTAAATCCAGGTAAAATTTCTTACAGTAACTCACAGTTGCACAATATCATTGTTAAATGTTTTCTGTTAGGGTTACTGTTTAGCATATTTATGTTCCTCTTTCTCACCAAATCTAGACAGAAAAAGGCAGAAAAAATTACTTCTTCCTCTTGCTGCTGCAAGGGGAAATTAGTGTCTAATAAGTGTTCCTGACTTATGGCTAGGAAATGTTACTTTTGGATGTGTTGATGAGCAGAGAGTGATTGGAGGCAGGCAGGACCAAAAGTGGGACCTCAAAGCAGACAGAGAGAGGGTAGTTATCTACATCAGCTAAAGAGGTCTGAGGGACTTTGGAGGAAGGAGTGGAGCAGTTAGCAATCCACAGCACTAAGGGAAGCAAAAATTTGCTTACAGTCCCTAATTCAGACTGAGCTGCAGGTCACAAACATATTTAAGAGAGTAAGTGAATGTCCTGGTCAAGTCAGCTCTCAGCCTGGGCAATACTGGTGCTACTGCTTTCCGAAGTGCAGGAAGATGACTATCCACTAAACACACATGATCTTGAGAGAGAAGTGGGGAAATCATCTGACAGCTCGCTTGAACTTCTTGCTGTCCCAGTCTGAGAGTTTCTTCCACCATTTTTGCCGCAGTTGGCAATGAAAATAATTTTTGAAGGAATTGAATTGTTTGGGTTGAAATTTGAATAACATTGATATGACCATGAGAGAGTACTGCACTTGTACCAACCACATGTTGTAGTCTGACACAGCAGGATGAAAGACTCAGCTGTACAATGTATTCTGCTGGTCTGCACACTGGACAGTGGCACACAGCAGTAGTGACTGATTGATGCATGCTAAAGTTTTATACTTCTAAAAAGTCCCCACCAGCAAGGGAAGCTATCACTTTGTAAGGAAAAGTGAAGGCAGTGTGTGACAAAGGAGATGCAAATTATTGTCCTTCCAGAAACTCTGGAAGTTTTCATTCCCTTTCATCTCTCAGTTTCTCTTAATCTAAACTAAAGGCCTTTCAGAGTGCGTATACGACTCTCCTCAAGATTGAAAGGATGTGTGTATGTGGGCTGAAAAGGAGAGGAGACATTAGAAGTAAGAAAAATGCCAGAGTGTTTAAAAATGCTAAAACTTGGAATGTATTCCCAGGATTTTTTGTCACTTGTAGTAGAAGATTCATTAAGAGTATGTTTATATTTTTACATGCACACATACATACATAAACACCTAAGCCATATGTATTGATTAAATAATTACCTAAAAAAGTAATCGGCTGTTAGACCTGCCAGATCAGTAAATAAAAATTAAAAAAAAAAATACAAAAACAACAAAAAAAACTACAAAAAACCCCTCCAGCAACATCACTGCACATAGATCTAAGACAACACCAACAGATTCTCATTTCATTGGGATTTTATTTCATTCTTCTAAGCTTAATATCTCACTGCATGAACAAAAAATATCACACAGAAAGGGCTTCGGGCTAGCTACTTCCAAAAAAATTCAGCCTTCTAAGTACTATCAATATCATCTTTATACCCACATGGTTAGCACTTTCTAATACGTTCACTGAAAACCATTAATAAAGCAACATTTTTAGTCTTGTTCTTAGCCATGTGTCGTACTGAAATAAGTTCATGTAAATCTGTGAACTGCACGACAATGATCAAATTAACAGTCGTTTCAGGAAAAATGCCCCTCAGGCTGAAAAATAATTAGTAGTCTCTCACTCTATCTTTTCCTACTAATAAAAATCATGCTATTATTGTTGACTGTGCTAATAAAACACCTTCCATGACCCTGAGGTAGCTCAATGTAAAATATAAGGACTATTCTATTGTGCAGATGCACACATGTTTTATTGAACATTTCTATTTAGTTTCTCATCTAGTAACGGCATTACCTCCACGAGAACTTTTGTCACAATGATGCAGCGCATACGTTCCCTTCTTCCTGTGCAATTCATCTTGCTGAAGTAAACCTCAAATTTTAAAAACTCCACAGATTTTCAGTTTAAATTCTGTGTGTACTGATTGCTATATAACACTATAATGCAAAGATTTTTTTTTCCCCTTTGATGACCACTCAGAACCAAAAGAATTCATTTGAATGGGTATATTCTTGCATTGCAAAATTCATCATGGCTCAGACTTGAAGTAAGGTTTGTGCATATTCTTACTAAAATTTTGCTCCCAGTATTTTGGTTCAGTCCAAAGAAGCAATTTACCCTGTGCCGCATTGTCAAAGCCACCTATTCAAAATCTTTACCTTATTATCTGTGCCTACATTTAATTCTCTAACTGGCTGATGAGCACTACACAAGAGAAAGTTCCAACACTGTGAACACACAGTGAACAACTGGCATATCTTTTCTAGATGTAAAGGTAGAGGAAAATATCTCACATTAACTGAGTGGCAACAATGTGACCAACTATACAGCAATGTTAACCTATTCCCTTATGCAGTAATGGATTTGAGGGACCACATCACAGATATTATTTTCGTTCAGTTTAACTGGGCGTGGAAACTATATAAACACAGAGATAGGGAAAGAAGGTTTGTTTGAGTTTTAGGTTCATGAATAATATAAAACCATTCAGGATTAATTTACAGTAGCAAGCAAATAACAAGAGCTTTCCAAAATGGCTTTCCAAGGGAAGTACTCCCACTAATTTGCACTAATATGAAAATCAGAATGAGGTTCTTCTGTAAACATATTTCTGGGAGCACTTTGTGAGTAAGTGATCAGGAGTGACAGCACATACTGAGGGGGTAAATAAAGGGACTGACAGCCTAGAAGTGCCTACTGAAAGCAGAAAGACTTTGAGCAGTTTTGGCAGAAATTTGGAGTGGATCTTTACTTCCTTAGGATGTTACAGGGTCTGCTCCTTGCCTCTATGTGTGTGTCTATGTGTAGATGCATGCATGTACACACGTGTGCACGTGAGAATGCATGGTCATATCCACGTGATTCGGCCCAACAATGCTGTGCTACAGGAGGCTGTGAGCCAGCAGAGCCGTTAAACAGATGATAATGACTTGTGAATTTCCCTTTTGAAAGGAAATTGTGGTCAAAGTGTGTCAGGAGGACATGCTAGGCTCGAATCTGGTGCATTGTCAGCCCATGCATGTAAGTACTCTGCCTTTCCATGTATACATTCTCCACTATGTTCCTAGAAACTTGGGTGATCTACCCTGCCCTCAGTTTCTGCATCAACATTAAAAGTAATTTTCTTAAATACATCTCTGAATTGTCGTAATGCATCTTTTTTTGAAGAACATGGTCAGCTGGTTTGCAAATTCTTATGATTTAAGGGAATTCTTAAAGAACACATAAAATTTTCATAGAGATTTATTTTTTATGCAATTATGTCTATTTAGTATTGTCATGTGACAAAGAAGAATAAAAGAATTGTAAATAGGTAACAGGAACTGGGTAGATTTTTTTTCGTATTTCTCTAATGTAGCTTTGCATGAGAATCAAATTCTTCCCAAATTACTTTTGTGATATGTGGATGCCATAAATAACTTGAACAGAAAGGAATTGATCTCTTTTTCCTTTTCATGAGGATATGTTGTAAACATAAAGGCTAATATATTACCAAACCCACTTTTTCTTCTTTCTCAGAGACAAAGCTCTTGAACCAAGAACTCGCAAATGCCTTCTATTAACAGGAAAATTTTTGAGGCTACTGCACCACTGCCCTTCAGACATGACAGCATCAACTATTCACAATTTCAGGAGAACCTGTTTCTCTCCCACAGCCTCTCACAGCGTGTTAGAATAGTGTTTTGATTTTATTTTCCCTAATTGCTCCGAATTAGACCTAGAGAATAATAAGAAATATACATGTTCCTCTGATACAGCTAAGAACACTGCAGGCTCTGTTCCAGAAATAGGATTGAAAGTAATTTTCATCTTTCAAGTGTTATCAGAAAGCAAATGTTAGTAAACAGCGGTTAGTGAATAAATGGGGAAGAAGGGAGATCAATGACAGCATCAATCAGTTATATCTTGTTAAAAAATTAAGGTGGTACAAGTGAAAAAAATTAATTTCATGAAAGGTGGTGATAAAATTAATATCCACATCCATGTTTAGACATCTATTCTTCCATAATGGAATCAAAACCTGCAATTTTCATGAGTGGCAATGGAAATTCTTACAGAGTTACTCAACACTTTGAAGGGTGATACCTTGAGCTATTGAGCCTAGAGGTTTTCACATAGTTACAGACATTTGCTTAGGAAAGGTAACTTGAGTAACTTGAGTTTTGATGGAAGTCCAACTGCACCTGTTGATTCCAAGTAGCCACTGAGCCTGGTTTTGAATAAAACCAAAGAGATTAATGCAGGTGTTTGGGGTTTTTTCCTAGCCTCTAGAGCTCACTCAATTGAAGTACATACACACAAAATCTTCCAGCTGTGATCAACAGAGATCTCATGCATGTGTGGACTCAACAGGTATTGCTAATCAATGCAGTACTTAAGCAAACCAAAAAGCTGTGCCAATTTGCACTGGAATTCTGCTTCTTATTTAGATGATCCTTGTTGGTGGCTGATCTGTACACTATAGGACTAACCTGTCTTGCCCATGCTTTACAGTCACACTTTGCAGAAAGCCTCCCAGAAGTCTGAGACTTTTTAATCAGCCAAATGTTAGGATGCACTTCAGATATCCTCTGGAACAACAGCTGCTTTTTGCCTTTGATTTACCACAGTCTCCATCAAATAATTAAGATCAATTGCTAGAGTATAACGAGTGAACCAACTTATAAAATGTTAATTACAAAGGAAATACTGGTGAAATTCTTTGCCATCTGCATGTTAAGCATCTCTGAACTTGATCCTGTATTTCTCTACATAGAATGGATTTTTGCTTGGCTGCCATAGAGAGGAAGGGATATATAAATTAGAATGTCACACAAAGATGGAAGATGTGCAACAACTACCACAGTTCAGGTAACAGCTGGATCTCCTCTGACTATACAGGGAGCACTCATTTGATCAGCACTGACATAGCAGATAAACTGACATCAGTACTGAACTTTCAAAATGACAAGAGTAACTTCTCCACTTTAAAATAACATTTCCCGTACATCAAATATACCAAAAATTTATTTAAATAACAACACTGCAGAAAAGACCCTTTGATACTTTTCTTACTTTTACCATGTTGGACAAATACCTTGGAATTAGAGCCTTTTGAAAATAAAGTCAAGAAACAAATAATTAATATATGTTCTGAAGGTAGAAATCAATTAATAATTAATTGATTGATTGACTGATTAAGGTTAATTCTAGGGAAATTATTATATTTGAGAACTGCTACCTACTGCCATATATAATAATTTAGAACCAACAAATAATAGTGAGGCAAGATTTTTGTTGCTGAACTCACCTCTTATTCTGTAGTCACCTGATGTTTTGTAATACCATTTAGAAGACCTAATAACTTCCTAGTTTAGTCTTATTGAGAGCAATCCTACTAGCTGTAGAGTTAGCAAGTTTCAAGAAATCTAAGTTGGATCACTATTAACAGTATTAATAATACACTGAAATGATTCTCCCAAAAAGCAGCTTATTCATTTTCACAACAGCTTGATGGATGCTGTTATTTTGATTAAGTAGGAGAGTGTGAAGAACACTGCCTACGAAAAGGCTGTTGGGACAGACCTCAAATGTTAATAATACTTGTAAGAATGGGGAATGTATTTTAAAAGTTCAGTCCCATTTCTCTGATCAAACCAACCAACTAAGAATTTGAAATTATGCTGATTTCCTCTTTTCCCAATGTCCTGATTTTAATCTGAAATGATTTCATCACAGAGTTGTCTTATAGGAAGCCAAAGATACTGCTCATACGGTGTGCTAACTGTGTGCACAGATGATGGTTAAAAAAGAAGAAATGGGGAGATGAGATTGCTGCACAGAAGGAAGACAAGCTTAACAAGTGACTAAATGTCAATAAGGACCTAGAACATAAAATATAAGGAATTATTTTTGAGACAAAATGACTAAAGGAACATTATGAATTGTTGATAAGAGTTTCTCAGCATCATTTGCTGATCAGAGAGGAAACTGACCCACCACAAAATTCTGATGAAAAAAATACCTACTTAAGCAAACCAAAAAACAGAAAAATTCAAGACAACCCAAAGAAGCAAAAGGGTGGTTTTTCTTAATGATATGTTCTTTCCCTTTATTTTTTTAAATAAGGTTCAATTATCTGTACTTCACAGCCAAGAACTTCAGCTCATATTCAGAGTCTATTTTGTCTACTTATTTTTATTGACCTTAGAGAGAGCTAGCAACTGGTAATTTTTACCAGAATTGTCTGTTTTCTTGCAGCTAGGTGCCATAATGGTTACAATGTCTGACTTAATCATAGTTTGATGTTTCACTATGCATCCTAGCACTTATATTTTTTCTGCAAAGCTTGGTATGCATAAGCTCTGTCAATTTAAATAAATGTTCTTATCTAGTTTAACCCTTTCCCAAAATCTCATTGTAACACATAAACTTCAGTCTCCTCACATAGCTGAATAAAGATTTCACTTACAAAGTAAAATATACACTGATGGCTGAAACACAGCAATGAACGACGAAGAGAAAGTGTAAGTTTTGGTGTAAAGTAACCTACACTGAAGTAGCTTGTATCAGCCACAACACGGTCAAACATTTATTATGGGGAATTAATTGACAAGGAGAACAATAGTGACTAACAATGCAAGGAGAGATGAAGCTCTCTCTGTAGCTTCGGATATGGCCCCTTTAGGGGTTTATCTGAGAGTAGCTGCTAAAAGGTCACTGGCATTGTCTAATGTCTAGGACCTCTTTTGCATTTATGGCCCCTCCCCCAGGGGAAAAATTATGCTCTAAGAAGTGGTTAAAAAAAAAACAAAACAAAACACAAGGATTTGCAAATGCAGTAAGTTTTACAATTAACAGAGCCACTACAACTGCTGATTTATTTTTATGTACTGTGTTTGCTAAACACAGACAGTTCTCATACAGTCCACAAATGTGCATATATAAATCTTATAACTCTTATGGAACTAATCTTAGAAAACTACATTGTTAACTATTCTTTTAAGAGCTCTATATGAAAACAGAAGGGCAATGCAAGTGCTGATCTCAGGTAAAACATTACTGAACCAGCTTTATTTAATTTTCAAGTTATTTTGCTGAATTTACCTGAAACATTGCAAGCTAAGTAATCTGTAATTTTCTAAACCATGTTGACATATATTTCTGGACAAGTCAACATGAAAAAAATCACTGAATTAAGATGTTTCAAAAGCTGAACTGACATTGGTTGTTTATCTTTAATTTATCCATCATATCAAACCATTTACATATACCTCATCTCCAGTCATTGAAGAGAATAATTTCTATCTGGTTTATGATCCATTTTTTAATCTGCAAAATGCACAAAAGTAATTAAACCAATTTGAAACAATTATAGAAAAACAATATTCAATAAGTGAGGTGCAAAAAGTTTTACTGTACCCTAAGGATGCAAAAAAATTGCCTAAGCAGCAGTAATATTATTCCACGTTACAATTATTCCTGCAACCTAGCCAAGCTCAAATTAATTGTACTGAGTAAACTTTTCTTGGAGAAAATTAAAGATATGCTGTTGTCAACACTTGAGCACAACCCTGCCGACACTTAAATGCAGAGAAGGGTGTGACATCCTGCCCTGGCTGCCTCGCTCTAATTAATCACTCTGGTATTTAGGACCATCCAAGCAGACAAATTAATGGAGAATAATTAGTGTATCTTTGTTCCAGCTCGGCTTTGCACACCAGACACTCCAAGGGAGAGAGGGGAGTATGTAGAAAGTGAGCCATTAGCATGCACATAGTTTCGCCTGTGTTCAGCAAGTTCTGCAGAGATTAAGAGAAAAGCCAAATTAGCAGTCGTGTGACTGGGGTTAGGACATCTCTCAGTAAAGAAAGCACTTTGTTTGGGTATCAGCTTTCAAAAGCAAGTTGTTAATCCAGATGTTACCTTTCATAAAGAACAAAACACAATTAAAAACCTCCTCCTCCCCCTCTCACACGTGCACACAAAAGAAAAAATGAGGAATTGTTTCTTTCCATTATAAAGATTTATCTGCAAATTTGCTATGGGTACACACTAAAAAGAAATTTCTAAACCCTCAGCTTTGCTTTACAGGTCGTATTTGGTCAACACTAATTTTCACTGGGAACACAAGGTAAAATACAACAAAGAACATACGTATGTGGTTATTATAGTCAACTTGTAGTTATTTTATGTGATTGGATAGAGAAGATTTTCAAAACTAACAAATAGTGTCACATTTAAATTAGTTGCAAAATAAAAATAAAATTAAATCATACAGTAGCCTAAAGTATGAAAAAATAGCGATAGTTTATCAAAGAGAACAATGATACAGACATATCCTATAAATTGATACAGACATATCCTATAAAAGAAGAAAGATGTATCTGTACACATTAAGCAGAACACTTTCTTATTTTCTTGTATAACAACTTTTTGTGCCAAATTCTTCTGTTACTTATTCTTACATGATAAGATCTACAAGAATTTGACTACCATCAAGAAGGAGATGATAATTGCTAATTCACTTTGACATCATCACAAGCGTAAGGTGATGAATACTACTTGGTGCCACTGGACACAGAATGAGCGCATTGGCAATTTCTGTGGCAGTTTGTGTTATTCCAGAGATCATCATCAGTGGCCAGTCTCTCTGATAGCAATATGTAACTCATTGCAAAACCAGGACATAAAATAGTCTCCTTGTTGAATAACACCGTGTTTAGGAAGACTGGTATAGAAACTTGCTTCTCAGACCCATTTGTAGAGCACATTGCTTACAGGCAAAAATGCTCCATGGCTCACAAAGCACAGTGTCTCGAGGGGCTGGGGGTGGGTGAAAAGGGTCAGGGAAAAAGGGAAAGAAAGACCACACAGTGAGAAAAGCTGACCACACTCAGAAGCTGTATCAATCCTAATCAATCCTATAAAATCTTTTTTGTTTTTTGTAAGAACACAAAAATGTGGAGACTATAAAACTGCTACGTGCACTTTATTTTTGAGCATTGTAAACTAAAAGGCAAAGAGGGGGAAGCAATTCCACCCAGGTTTTGACACGGTATGGGATACTGTTTAACACAGCACTACAGGGCTTCATAAAAATGTGATATATCTGTTCATGGTGTCCTGGGTTTGTTGGTCAAGGGAGAAAACAGCTACCAAATCATGAAGTTTCACAATTCCTCGCTGTGTGTGTGTGGGGGGGGGAAACAAAGCACCTCTCCACAGAGTTACTGTATGGGAAGACCAGATGCCATTAGAAATGCTGCCATCCTGGGAGTGGGTTTCCTCAATCTTTGAAGGTGCATAATCCTCATTAAAGGAAAACCCTGAGCGTAGGAGGGGCAACGCTGACATCAAGGCACCTGGCCATGACTAAAAGAGCTGGCCCCATATGTGGCTGCTGCTGAGCAGCAGAATGTAATTTAGTCGTACCAGCAGGAGCAGAGGTCAATGATTTTATATTAATGGGGATCACGACAGTTCTAAGCTGTGGCGTGCTTTGAAATAAGTGTTGTACAAGGCAGCAAAGAGGGCTCAGCAGAGGAAATGAGCTGTGTCACTGTCTCCTCATGCCTTGAAGCAAACTCAGAAATGCTTAAAGTTTCTATAGAGTTGAAGCCATAATATTTTATAAACAACAATTACCTGTTTTAATCCAAAAGATAAATAGCTTATGAATTATATACTCTGACATAATTCAAATAAAACTAAAAAATGAAAGGCATGTGGCTTTTAGACTGCAATCTAAACAGAGGCAGAAGTGGAAGAAATGTGATAAATCCTTTAAAAAAATCAAACACACTTTGTAATTAATCATTTGCATGCAGGGATTATGGTCACATGGCATTAAATCACAATGCATCAGCAAACAATCCATGTCGATATCACCTAACAAAAATCACAGATTTAACCATGCAAAAGGGTCCAAGTTTTGATTAAAAGATCCTCAGGAGTTTTAATATGTACACTTCAGACCTTGAACTAAATTCAAATTTAATCAAGCTTCTTTGTGGAGCTGTAATGTGAGCTCTTCTGTGGCTTTTTGGGGCATTTAAATCTGGTCTTTCATGTAAGTGCATGACACAGCAACCCTTTACATGGATCAATACATAACTCAACGGATACCTGAGGTCCTTAATGAGGTTTTCTGGATAGGGGTTATTATTATTGTTGTTATTGTATTCCACTGGCACCACATATGTGGTAGGTGCTGTCCAGAGGTTTGGTGGAGATATGATCTTCTCAACAAAAGAAGCTCCTTGTCAGGGCGCATCTGCATGAACTGAAATAAAAAGAGAACAATGCCACAGCCTCCCCTAATAATTCAAAGAAAAATTCAAGTTGCTCTTCTCTCACTATTTATCCTAAAGCCTTTTGGTAAGTATTACAAAATATACCAGAATCTGGTTAGAGTTGCAACCTTGTAGATCTGTACTGTGACATTGCTTCAAGGTGTAAGAAAGTGCAAAGCACAGCGACGGTGGAAATGCAAGAAAGGGGGTATGACAGTGGCAAAGCAAAGAAGATGGGAGATACAAGTTACTGACCCAGGAGTAAGGATTGTGAAGGATCTCAAAGGCAGTGAGGAGCAGTTTGCATTTTACTGAAGAGCGGAAAAAAGGATCATTGACTTGGCTAGAGTGACAGCTCAAGAAGGATTGAGAACCTGTACTTTAAACTGACAGGATTTGAGAAAAAAATTTATGTATTGAATGACAATATGGAATGCTCTAACAACTGTTGTAAAAGAAGTTGGACACAATGTTAACTAATAAAATGTTAAACTTACAATTGAGAATTAGGGAGGAAACAATGAAAAGGGTGGAGCGGGGGGGTCAATTCAACTGAATTGACAGTTTTGGAAAAATCTGAAGGTACAAAACCCACTGAACTAAAAGGAAGTTGTGATGATAACAAAGGGATGCAGAAAAGGTTTTTGGAAAAAGTACATTTTTATGATGTTTTATTGTTTTGGTGGAGACATATAAAACACTAGTTTATAGTAGGATAAAGGAAGACTTGTATGTAAGGATTTAGTTATGATGCTAAACCACAATTAATAGTTAACAACAGCTAGAAATGATTGAAGAGTGTCATATTTAACTAACTGGAATATAGAAAGTGATACCAAAGGAGTAAGTAGGGAAGTTCCCTGGAGCTAAGAAAGCCCCTGGAGTCCCAGTGTGCTAGCTAGAAGGCCCAGCACCTGATCCAGTGGAAGCATAGGAAAGTTGCACCTGGAAGACATGCTCAGGTACCATCGGCTCAGGGAGAGTCAGCCTAACCAAGTGCCATGAAACAGCCTCATTGTATAGCCTCTGCTTTCATATCAAAAAGCACAGGTGCTTTCACTGTCATGATTTGTGAGTATTAATAATTTCATGCAAAGTGATTCATGCACAATATCAGCAGAAATATGCAGAACAATTTATCAACAGTGATATGTAAACATCACTTATAATTCCCCCATTTATTTTGAAACAAACTAAATACACTAGTCATCCCTGTGACAATTTGTTTGCTTATGCTTTCATTCAAAACTGTTGCCTGAAATTGATTTTGCAAGAGTCCAGTGTTCCCAAAGGTAGCTGCCCAGGACAGAAAATAATGATAAAAAACCACCCCAAACAAAATAAAACAAACAAAAAAACTAAACAAAAAAATCCCCACAACAAAAAATAATCCCCACAAAACCTACAAAACTACAAAAGGTAAAGTATCTAAATTGAGGATTTATGTAAAAAGATATTAAAAAATATGTCTTTCCTTTGTTATTGTTTTTCTGGGAGCCATGCAAGGTCAAGATAGTGCTGACTAGCTGACTGGTGAGACCTTTGCATTCTGTGAGGCAAAGTCTATTATGACTCAGATACCTCTGATTAGGGAAAAATGGGGCAGCTTTCTTCTCTGGAGGCAGTATCTCCTGGCTCTGTCAGTGATGGCCTGACTCCTATGACAGCAAGGGCAGCTCAGCAAGAATTGGACTGGATGCTGACAAGTACAGCAACTGGATTCTCAGGCAGACCTGGGAGAACCATTGGCACAAAACTGGTTTCTGCTCTGGTCCCTGCTTCTGGGAAACAGCTCCCACATCTGATTCTCATTACATGCCAAAACACTGCACAGGGCCATGGGCTGGCAGCCTCTGGCCAAACAGGCAGGCAGAGGATAGAAGCAAGAAGGACACCAGGAACTGGAGAGCCCTGAATAGGCTTTGCATCATTCCCAGCCCAAAAATATGTCTTTAAGTTCTTTGTCTCTATCTCCTACTAGAGATCTTGCAAGCCATAAGATTTCACTTCTTGAGAGAAGCTGGGGATTGATTTGAGACACAGAACTTGGCTGCCACTAAATTTCATGGCTAACCCTTTTAAGCAGGTTTTTTTTTTTAAATGAATATAGTATGAGCTTAATATAGGTGTTCATTAACTACTAATAAATTGTAATGAAACACCATTGACATCTATATGAGTACTAATCGGATTGATGATCACAGCCATTACAATAAGTGCCAAACGGATTCATGGTAATGACACACTAACTCCAGAGTACATGTGTTATGCTGAGAATCAGCATATAGAAAATCCTAGGAAATAACAGGGTAATTCACCTGTCTCTTCCCTTGACCTACAGCTGGTGTGTGTCTTTTTTTCCATCTCCTGGGATACCATCTACCTCACTTGAGAAGTGATCTGATGCCCTGGAAACTGGTGGAAAAACTTCACCTGACTTCCACTGCCTTGGACAGGAGACTAGGAAAAAGTTAATATTAAAGAGAAAAAATAAGAAGCTTATTTCAATGTCCATTTTCCAACTAGTGCACTAATAAAGGAAACTTTTTTAAATACTATTGTTTAAACAAATTATTTTATGACAAAGAATACACTCAGAGATGTAGAGGAATGCCTGGATTGACAACTGTTTGCAATTTCCTGATTTCTGAGTGTCATGTATTTTAACTTCTTTGTTCGTTACTTTTGTAAGTCATGCTCTGCTTAGAAGTGTGTTACCTATGTATGGAAGCCAGATTTACTATCTCAGACAAAAAATTAACCTGTTCAGCTTCTCAAATTATAAACTACAGAAAATACAATGTTAAATGATCTGAATTTAAAACTAAACTAATGACCTTAAGATTGTTGCTTAAAAACAACACATTTTCTCCATTTCTGCCTGGCTACTTGATAGGAGGAAATATTTCTTTCACTAATGAATAGATTTATCATCTTATTTTTACTATGAGTTGCAGTACTACACATCTTGCAGAGAAGATACATAAGGTGTGGTCACAGATTAGGGCTGCGCTGCCACAGCACTGTAGAAACAGAAGAATGATGCCCTGTGTCTTGAAGAATACTTTTTGACAGCTGCCTACGAGTTCATTTAAATGAATGAGAGCCATCCAAGTAACTTTTTCTGCTTTTGAAAATTTCAAACAGAATTTGCTAACACACATTCTAAGTGAGCCTTTCTGTAAAATGAATATCATTATAATCCGTTAATGACTGAGAGTGGGATCAAGTTCACTCAGGTTAGGCATTTAACTTGAATCTAATTTTAAAGCACCTAGTATACCCAATCCTCATTAGTAAGTAAGTGCCTAAATTCCCCTACACAGTCAGTGGGGAGAAGTAGATGGGTTTTTTACTTTTACTTAAATGAGCCAAGACCACAAATAATAATTTTTCACAAAAAGACAGAAAAAAGATCAATATCCTAGTTCCCGGGAATTTGATAGATGTTAATGCACAGATAATCTCAGTGAGTTAATTGCTTACGCATGATAAGGAAAGGCTAAGAAGGAAACCCCCATGGTTCCTGTCAACCTGAGAACTGCGAAATATGAACTCACATCTCGGACTTTTGATCAGGCTAGTTCTGAGCATACAGACATGACACAGGTGTCAACAGGAGAGGCAAAGTTTTAAGGATGGGGTTAGAATCTCATTCTACTTTACAGATCTGATTCTTTTCTCATATCTAGTTCATAGTAATTAGATTTGTTCTCTTAGAGTCATCCAAGATACAAACCTTGTCCCTCCAAGGTTTGTACTGCTAGAAGAGACACCATTTCCATTTCAGCTTATTAGAGGAAGAATATGAATGTAAAAAAAAAAGCCCCAACACCCAAAACACCAGAACCAAGGATGACAAACCCATGATTTCCATCATTAGAATCATTGATCAATACGTTCTAGAAGAGACTTTGAGAAGTCACCTAGTTCACTCCACAGCTCAAAGCTTAGTCAAAAGGATACTCAATACTTTTTTTTCTTTGGGTCTTAAAAAGCTTCAAAGGCAGACATTCCACAACTTCTCCAGGCAGCCTCCTCAGTTGCTCAATCATCCTCATGAAAAGAGAAATTCCATATATCCACACAATACCTCCCTCACTTAAAAGCTTCTTCCAGCATGCCAGCCCCTAGCATGTAGTGCTGCAAGCAGTGCTACTGTCCCAGATATGCCATTATTGAATTCATGAGTCTGTTGAAAGGCACTTTTCCCCTGTGCAGACCAGATTGTTACCTAGTATTCTTCTGTCTGCAGGCTTGATGAGAGTGCACAGTCTGTACCATTCTGTCTCCAGGTCATTGATAAAGACTTTAAACAGGACTACTCCTGGGACAGACCCCTGAGGAATTCCATATATGCACTGGTAGCCCATCTGTACAGACCGCTTTTCATACACTTTACAGTTCATTCTTCTAGATCAGAATGTTCCAGTTTGGATATAAAGATGCTGTGAAATATTGTGGTGAAAGCTTTTGTAAAATGAATACAGATGGCAATTTACTGTCATCTACGGACCTAGTAATTTCATTTCAGAAGGCAATTGGGAAGGCCAGAGTCATTTTACCCTTGGTAAATTCATGGAGACTATTCTCAGTCACCACTTTCTTCTCTGTAGGCCTAGAAAAATCTTCAAAGAAAACTCAATCCATGATTTTACCACAGATCAAAATGAAACTAATTGGTTGGTGGTTAAACATCAGCAGAAAACAAACTTTTCCATTCTCCTCAGGATTTAAAAAAAAAAATATTAAAATCAACAGAAATCAAGAAAATGCAGTAATACACAAGCTGCAGTCTTGAAAACTGCGTGAGAGGACCCGATTTCATAGCTCTAGGCTATGAAATCAACTCCTCTCATCCAGGAAAGTTACATTAAAAATTATGGCCATATTTGTTTATACTTCAACTTATTCAACATGTCTACGTAAAATACACATCTTCCTACGCAAAGCATTCAATTTGAATACTATGAACTTGATTGTCATATATGCTAACACTAACAAAGGGTATTAAAAGGTATATTAATTTTAGTGTCATGAAAGGTATTTTTACTTTCACAGGGTCTTCTTGGGAAGTCCTAAAACAATATGATGAGGTTACAATTTGATTTCATTTCAATATGTTCACAGTTTCTGTAGCATTACATATCTATCATATTCCTGTGTGACCTTACAGCATTAGGATTCTGCCTCATGATCTGATGCTCAACAATATTTTTATTTGTGTTACTAGTTCTGTTGTCACAATGGAAAATAGACTAGTGGCATTAACCTAAACACTTCGAAAATTAGGCTTAATTTATCTTAACAAGTACACCTTTGAGTACAAGAAGCAGAAAAAACATAAAGCATGAAATACTCTACTGAAATAATGTGTGCCATAAATTTTGTAGAATTATTTAATAACATTTATTGTTCTTGTGGCATCTTTGCAGAACAATGCTGCCTTAAGAGAAAGTTTAAAAAAGAGCAAACAACTAGTATATTTTAGTCATATATATTCTTTATCAAATGATATCGTTCATCTACTTTTAAAAAACAACATCTGTCACAGTTTAGTGTGTCTAATTCTAACTCCCTGCATAAACAGCTTCTTGAATTTTTTTGATGGTGTGATTAAGTTTAAGATCTCGGCTTTTGAGGAGATGGCTATGATAAAGATCTTGATTCTTTGTGAAATCAAAGTCTTAGAGAAATTCATGAATGATCCTTATAGCAACTTTAATTCTGACCTTTCAGGATCAACTAGAACTGTAAAATGTTATGGGATACAAAGTCTGTTGCAGAAAGACTTAAAGTGGTACTGTTGAATATGGCTTTGAGGAGTTTGCCACAGCGTGAATTCTGCCTCTGTGAGAGAGAGTACTGTCTTACAAGTCCTCATCGCATACCCTGAGGTCTATCTCCTGTTTCTCTTGTCCCAAGTAAATTGGTATGAGGTGATTTACTTTTGCTTCATTCTGTACAAAAAGCAGCTCTAAAAGCCTCTATTTAAAAGTCATGTCCGTGTGATCAGTTCAGGCTGTTACTGTTACCTGACCCTGGTACCTGCCTTGTGCATGGGCACTGACACTGCAGCCCAGGGCTGGTGAGGCAGAGCACTGGGGAGCACAGCTGATCCCAAAGAGACCACAGGCACAGAACAGTGCTTAGTCATCTGCTGTCACCTCCCACCTCAGATATAGTATCCAACTGGGAAAGTTTCTAATCAATTGTAATGTAGATTCAGAAATTTGTTTTAACCAGCCTTGACAATTTAATCTTTGTTTTGCAGTTATAGAACTTAAGATATTTTTTCGCAGTTTTCACAGAAGGTAGAAACTGTATAAGCAGGCCAAATGAGTACTGGTGCACCAATGCATGGTTGAATCCATGGTACACTTAAATTTTAGTTTCCGCCTTGAAGTACTAGACCTGAAATATTTGTAGTGATCAGAGAGAATGTCAGCATGGAATTGCATACTTAAAACATGACTTAAGTCACTTGGCACTGACCAAATGTGGCCCCATTAAAATGATATTTTGCAAATATTGCCTGATTAAGCACTAGCAGTAGCTATTTGTTGATGAAAAGATAAATCAGTTTCCTGGGAAAAGTGCCAGTAGATAGCTTGTATACTCTACTTACATGCTGGATTCTTGATAGATTTGGTGAAGATGTCTTCATGTTAGTATAATAAAAGCCTATTATCAGTTCAACAGCAGAAAACGGTTTTCATTCATCAAGAAAATAGCAGGTTCGACACTAGTTGCCTTTTTAAGTGAAAGATTGGACATACGTTATGAAAAAATTTCCTGCCATTGCAGAGAAGGATAGCACACTCAAACACATTTTTAAATTTAATTCCACTTCTCAATTCAGTTGTCAACTCTTTACAGTAAATTACATAGTTACTATTAAAAAGCATACTTTGACTTGTTCCCAAAGTGATTTTTTAAAAAGTTTGAGCAAAATTCTTGCCACCATTCTGGATTTATGAGAAGACTAAAAGTAACCCTCATTCCCTCAACTTCTCTGAACAACACAGGAAAAAAAAATTAGTTGTACTTTTTTTCTCTCCCCATGGGGATAATTCAAAAGCGGATGAACCTGCCATCTTCAACCCTCTATTATTGTTATTTAATATTAATATTCTTTTCCTACTAAGGCTGAGAGACAAATTTGGTGAGACACCAAAAACCCACATTACATGTCAGTCCCTGCTTTTTAAAAACATGATATAATACATAAGAAGAAATGAGGGAGAGTGAATGATGATGATAAGGCTTGTGATACAAGGGAGGACAAGAAAACATTAACAACTGTTTCTAGTATCACAGGCATTACTCAGAGCTTGCTCAGTAAAATACGTAATGAATGAAAAGTTCTTTGCTAAATTTAAAAATTAAAAAGAGTTAAAGGTATCAGATATTTTTCTCTTAAAAAAAAAAACCAACCAAACAAAAAAAGAAACCAAAAAAACAAACCAAAACCAAACCCAAAGAAATAACATATCTTCCTAATGACTCTGCTACATCATTTCTTCTATCAGTTAGATATGAGCACAACATATAATTCTCCACTTTCTATTTTAAATTCTGGAAAGGAGAAAAGAGATGAAAGAGATAAGAGACATCTGATATGCCTCTATCTTAAAAGTAGTGGAGAAGGGCAAAGATATCCATTACTAGTTGTGTTATCTCATGGAAACTGTCAGTTGTATTTCCAAGAAGGAAATGAGCCACACAGTGATCAGACGTTAAGAACTTTTATTTACTGCACTGATTCTCCACCAGCAAGCGCTCGCTTCCTACAAACCCTCTGGAGAAACCAGACCTGAACACCAGTACCTACATTTTTGGCTCTTGCACAGACCAATAAAACTGGGTCTGAGAAAAGAAGGTTCTTGAATATCTCAGTGAGGAGGGAGAGTTTAAATGTCTGTTTCTGGAGCAATTCTAAGCTCATGAAAGAGTTCAGCAACAGAACACAGAAGCCTCAGGATTAACAATAATTTAAAATCAAGAAAACTCCATCAAAATGGAAAATATGACCTTAAACGTATTTGAAGGTCCCTTTAAACAAGCTGTCAAGTCTATTTTGGCGTCTTTCCCCATCTTTGAAAAGGAAAGTGACAGCCTTTGCTGGTGCGGGGAGCCAGAGGCAGTGAGACAGCTTTGCTCCACAAATTTTAGTAAAGGTGTTTCTTTAGCAGTGAGAATCAGGTGCAAGTTAACATACACAGAATGTCTTTCCTCAGCAATGATTTGTGCAAGCTATTTATGGATAGGAGTAAAAAAATTTGATAGCAGTTATCCATTAAAAAACTGCCACCGTGGATTAAAGTATACATTGATTGTTCCAGCCTAGGGAGTCTTTTAATAAGGCGAACAAAAGCAGTGTAAAAGGTGTGTCTGCAATCATAATGCCAGGTTACTTTCAGATATGATATTGCAATTTTATCCTTACTATAAATAGGGTACTTAGCTTATGACGGACAACTTGACTACAATGCATTCCTTAGGAACTGATAATTTGTATTCACACTTTCTACTCACATCCTTTAAAGCATGCAGAGCAAGGATGAGAAACCTGTGACAGAGGCTAGACAGGGCCCAGACTTTCATCCTGTAGGGCCCATTCTGCAGCATTTTGTTGATCTGGGGATGCTGCTCTTGGCTAATGCTAATGCATGCAAGTGAGTGGTAGACAAATGCACGTCCGATGAAGACACATGGCAAGGCCAAACCAAACCAAGGACCAGATGCCCTCTAAAGTAACTGTATTGCTCTGCAGTGTTGCTTGATGATCTCCAAGCAGTACGTGTACCCTTTATTTTTATAGGCAAACATTTTGCTCATGCTTTGGCAGCAACAGTAGTGACGTCTTATGTGTGGGATCTGTAGTAAAGGCTCTCTATTCTCTTTCCTGTGCTGGAGAGAAAGCAAATCACTGATTGCCTACTGCTGTCTCAGGACTACTGATATACCCATAAAGTGACTGCAAGTCCAGCACTACTTACATTCTCAGGCAGGAGAATGAAGCAGGAGGAAGCCTTGCCTGGCTCCTTGGGTAATGCCTACAGTGGTCCAGCAGACGTAATTTCTGCAATCTATCAAAAATCAGGGAGAAGTCAGGCAAGTTCCAGGATAAACAGCAGGTTCCACATTAAACTACAGCCTCTATCTAAATCAATAAAAGCAAGATGAGTTAAGAGCTAATGTGCCAAGTTTTTTAACTGATATAATTAAATCAGTTTTAAAATGCATCTTTAGTTACATGGATGTATTCAGATCAGATCTCGGTCATCTTCTCCCCCTCACATACTTGAAGCCCGAATCCTTCTTGCCAAAGGGGCAATATGATAAAATCTACATATTCTAATTTTTCAGAGCTCATAATATGAAAGTTTTTGAGAGTTGGTGGTATTTAGGTGCCCAAGTATCTAAGCTAGTTTAACACTGTTGAATCTAGGCCAAATAAGTGCTTTTAAGTTTTCCCCTTAAGCTCTTTGGGCTTCAGTTTTCCCACTTCTGAAATCAGAGTTTTGAAATCAAGATTTATGGTGGGAAAAAAATATCAGCTGCCTCTCACACAGATATCTTTTCTACTTTCGCTAAACTGCCATGAATCTTAATTCTGAGCAAGAGGTTTTGATATCCTCAAAGCTGAGGATCACTGTTTTAGCACCTTCTGCAAGCTGAAGGGAAAAAAAACATTCTTAGTACTGTCATTTCAAACCAGTCTATAACATTTCCCTAAGAAGCTATTTGGGAAATAAAATTGTATCACATGAAACCACATCAGCCATCTTTCACTGAAAGACAAGAAAAATTTACTATTTAAAATATAAGTATGAATGTTTTAACCAGCATAGATCTTCGCCTATAATTTTGTGAATGAACAGATAAACAATTAAGCAAGAAACAATGTGAAAGACTGGTTCTATCTTTCACTTCCCAACCCAGTGACTTTTCCCAGTATTTTTATCAGACATATTTGCTCTGTGAAAATGCAATGTAGCTCTTCCTTAAAGTGCATCTGCAAGACACACATGAGAGTCAGATCTCAACTGGGATGTAAATTTTCCATGCTGGTTTTGCCACATCAGTATGAAATATACCATTTTTTTGTTTTACATTCTGCATATATGATTTATTTAGCTTACTTAGAACCCTCACTCTCCCTTGATATCCTGGATTTGAGAAATAATCACTTTGTGGGCTTTCAGGAAACAGTTTTCTCTCTTTTAAAACTGTTTTGAAAAACCAGTTTTTCTCTCTTTTTCTCTCATTCACGGAAAATGAAAATTTCAAATTAAAAAAAAAAAAAAACAGAGGGAGAAGTGAAGGTGTTTCTGCATGATACTTCTACCTTCCTTCTGTACTGCCCTGTGTACATACACCCAGACTGACAGGGGCAGAACCTAGGCTGTGGGCACCCAGCAGCAGGAACATGCCAAGATGCTGGCAGTGGGCTACACAGCAGAATTTAGTTTCAGGTGATCACCCCTGGGTATTCACCTGAGGACAGATCTTGTAAGGTGTTGAACACGCTGGCACCAATCCAGAAAATCATTTATATCCATGAGGAGCATACCCAAGTTGAGCATGCACTTCTGTCCTTTCCTCGATTCAGCTCAGATGGAATAGTATTACTTTTCAAGAGCTCTTTATTCTGTGGCTGATGAGAATGACCTTCACTCATTACTAGTATGTTCATTGTTTAGGGTCAGAAAGAGGATCATACAGGAAGGCTTTCCCTCACTTCTGGTTTCCAAAGTGGGGAGGAATAAATCCACTCTTTCCCTCTTTGAAACCTAGTAGATTGCAAGAAAAGAGAATACAGTTTGAACACTGTCTGTTACAACCTGACCTGCCTAGTGATTGAAATCTCTCACACGTGTCTACTTATCCTTGGAAGCTGGAAATATTTCTTCATATGTGTTAAATCAAGCAAGTTAACTTTTTAGAAAACTGCAGTCATTGCTCTGGATATAATAGTTAAACCACTTAAAAATTCTAGTATGCAGCCTTTCCCTTCTCAGTAGTAAACATCCACTGTCCAGTACTCTGATGCTTAATTGCAATCCAGAGAAAACTGGAGAAAAGAGGAGAGAGGCCACATTGCAGTCCCTTGAGTCTTCTCTGTATGCAACAATTATGTTCCTCCATGCATCTATCTTATTTTCCCTTTCTTATGTCCTTTCTAGACAAAAACATTTTGTCCTGAGGGATGGTTTTATATTTTGTTTTGCTTTAATTATCTGAAGTAGAACATGTAAAAGTCATTATTTTATAGTGTACAAAATAAACTTATTTTCTTTATTTATTTATGGTCAGAGAAAAGTTTCTGCTGAAGTTAAAAATAAGTCAATTTACCTGCAAGGCAATTAAAGCCCTATTTATATCTGAGTCACAAATATCATTGGTTCTGTTATTAAATCAGTGAATAGAAAACTACATGGCATGGGGCCTGGGAGAGGGACAGCATTAACAGTCATTTAGTGTGACCACAGTGAGAGTTGAACAATCTGATGCTTGGGCAGTACTGAACTCAGGGAAAATGCAGCACTGACTCTCCCTGCTCACTTTTTCGCCTTTTTGTCTGTGATGGATATATAATAATTATATTTTACTCGAATGCCAGTGGAAATGGAAGTGCTGTTGCTAATGTAGAGGCTGTAAAGCCATCAGAGGAGCTTTAAGCAAATGTTATCTGTTTTACTGAAGAAATCAATTACACACAGATTGCTTAAACCAGTGACAGGCATAGTAAGGAGTAAAATCTGTTAAGCAGAAAATTTACAGCCATCAACATGTACAGATTTGCATGATATATGAATATATCTAATCAAGAATTTCAGATTAAGAAAATTAAGAAAAAAACAAAAAATAAAAGAAAAAATCTAGAAAAGAAAAGCACTTCTTGATCTTCATCTCTGTATCTTATGGAGCTGACAGGCTTCACCTTTCTTCACGTCTCCTTCTATTTGCATGGAAAAGAACTATTCAGGACTATGCTACATAGAAGACAGGCATTTTTGAGTGACCTGGGCTTTGCTATTGGTCAGTTGTTAATGGTCTGTTGAAGTCTAGAACTGGTTAGAACTCTCTCCATATTATTCGTGCTTTGTCGTTTCAGGGTGTTGCTTTGGCTGAGAAAAAAAATTTATAGTGCTGGGGCCTCTGTATTTAATCATATTATCCCCTCATTGTTTCTGGGTACAAAAAAATTTCTTTTAATTCTAAAAGAATGATTTATAAGATGATATGCATGTTAGCACATATTAACAATTACAACAAAGCGTGAATTGAAATTGCTTGCCACAGAACCATTTATCTTTTACTCACAGAAGAGTGTTTGCACATGGTTGTTCTGGATGGGGCCACTTTGCTTCTGTATTTTCATTTTTAAGAATGGGAAGCTCATATCTCTACAACTTGTAAGAAAGTGGTGTGCAGCTGAGAACTCAAAAATAGACCTACTGAAAAAATAGCTACTGCTATTGAAAGTACTGGCCTTAATCATTCATAAAGTAAAAAAATATGTAGTCAAAACTCCTTTGACAAAAAATCCCTAGTCAGATCTGCCTCTGTCTTGGCTTTTGCACTGCTGATACTTAAAGCATTAAACATCCTTACAGAGACTATCAC
Organism: Pachyramphus minor; assembly: GCA_013397135.1. Lineage (NCBI taxonomy): Eukaryota > Metazoa > Chordata > Aves > Passeriformes > Tyrannidae > Pachyramphus > Pachyramphus minor. Next base: position 194,485 of record VYXB01000163.1, read on the forward strand.
TGTTCAAAAGGACTGTCAAGCCTGTTAATTACTCAGGTGGAGTTAGCATACAGCTCATTAAACCATGTCAAAACTTTCAGTCCTTCTCAGCTGTATCAGTCCCTTTAGGGGCTCTCACATCAGGATAATTTGATTCTTAAAAATGCATTAATTCAGATCATACATTACACCAACAAATTATTCCACTTTCTTTATAAAACAGGTCTGATCCAAACGGAATGGCTATTGCAGAAAAGACAGCTTCTGTAATTAATATGTAGTGTGTGTGTGGTGCAGGCAAGGAACATTCGCAAGCTGTACTTGAGGGTAGCACTTAAAGAATGCTTATTGGCAGACCTTTTGAAGAAATTTATTTCTTGCAGTAGAAATATAAAAATGTTTTGTTGTTTTTATGAAAGGTTTATTACAGGTGTGCAAAGCATTCACAAATCTGTGGTCTGAACCTTGGCTGGATGGGTTATTATATATTGAAGTGTTACCTCAATTTTGCTCCACAACAGTGGGATTTCTGTGAAAACAATCAAAAAATGGGTCCCACCTCCCACCCCAATGCCTGAGTTATCAAAACACGTTCCCTTCAGCAAAAAAGTCATTAAAATAAAAAGTAAAATAAATCTTCAGAAGTTGGTTTGTAATTTAGAAACCTACATCTCACTATCAGAGGTACTTCTGGTTCTCACAAACTTAAAGTACAGTTAATCAGAACAAACCTTTTGAGAACATTTCAAGTCCCACCCCTCCAGGAAGAACTCCAGGTATTTTGACAGGTTCATATGACAGAGTCTCAGGGTTCAAGTTATTTCTGAAAAAATCTTTAAGGGAAATTTCAAAAACTACACCAGAGAAAAGCTCCAAAGGTGTCAATGTGTAAAATTTTTTTTTTAAGGTTAGTTTCAGTTATCTTTTCTTTTTCTTCCTTTAAGCAAAATATATTTGACCTGGTGAGTAAACTGGCTGAGACTGGCTTTCTTCTAATGTCTGCAAACCAAAGTACAAAAATCTGGTTTGAACTCAAGCCACTTAGGTTCACAGCATTTATAATTCCAATGCATTCAGAATCGATTTACTGGAGTATGAGATTTTTCTTATGAATATAATTGCATTTGGATGCAGTTTGCCAAAACCTCTTTTTTAATCAGGGAATAAAAGTATGATTTTTATGACTCCAATGTGTAGAATAGAAACTAGGGAAGCTGACAGTGGAAAAATGTTTTGCAGGGGTAACTGGGATAGTTAGTGTAAGACCAGCTGCAAGTTTTAGAAAGAGGGTATGATTTTGCTCATTATGTTCAGTCACTCCAATTGGCTTTAGCAGAAAATCATTGAATGAAATATCTCGCTAGATCAGCACAAAGTTTACAAGATCTACGACTGAGGAGTAATCATCCACCACTGAGGAAGACCTACCTCTGTTAAACACATTTCTAAAATGACACTTTCAAAATGGATTTCAGCTCTTGATGAATGAAAGCCATCATCACGGTTTTAAAGTCTAGTTTGTTGTTTTTAAAATGTGCACTCCACAGGAGCCAAATGCTCACTCTTACCCTCCCTTGCTGGGAAAAAAAAAAAAGAACAAAATGTAGAGGACAATTAAACATGCAGAACACTTTCTCCTCCAAAATCCTCACATTGGTAGTACTACAATAATCTTCAAATTTATCATACCAGACCTCCAAGTGTGGTAATGCATCTTTAAAATATGAACTTCAAGCTAAAATATTAAACATGTGTTTCCTCCTCTATAGGATAAGTGCTGAAATGTCACACACTATTGGGGAAAATGACCCGTAAGTGTTTTTTTCCCTCCTACTGGAGCAGTTAGTGTGGCGTGCAGTGAACCAAATCAACAATGTGATTCAAGCTGTCTCTGCAGCGTCATGGTGAAAGAAAGGATAAACTATAAAAACTACCCTCCTACAGCTCTTAGTTCTTGCTTCCCACACTTTAACATCTTCTGTCACCCCTGGCGCTGTTACTGACCCATACTAAGCTAAACTAAAGGATGATAAGTTTGCTGCCTTTGCCCTTGTCCTAAGGGGCTGCACATTATCCTATCAAGCATCAGAAGCCATTTCTGTGGGATATTTGTCAACCTACGAAGTCCTTTTAGAACAAATGAAATGGGCAGCGAATTACAAAAATGTCATTCTCTAAAGGAAATGGATGAAGGCTTTTGTTCTCCAGTAATAAATAGATGCCATAGGCTTATAACACTATTTTTGTATTACATTTGACAGGGTTACTATTTCCAGTTCATTAAGGAAACAGCTTGAAAACTATTTTTTTCATATGCTTTTAAAAATAATGTTTTCCCAGTAATAAATATAAGAAATAGCTCACATAACAGCCGCTTCAACAACAGGATTCATTGAAAGGTACTTGTATTAGGGATCGCTACATATAAAATGGCAAGTTTTAAATACTTTTTTTCAGTATATATGCATGTCTATTTAGCAGACAGGTAATAAGCACATAAGCATTAATGCCTCTCCTTGATTTCTTAAATGTTTTAAGATTGTTTTTAACTTTATCTTTTGCTAGACTAATTTTCTTGTGCATGATGGTCCTATGGAACCTCATGATGTATACACCCTAGGCTAAGGTCAAGCAAAGGAATAATAACTCACTTCTTTAAATGAATGCTTCAAAGTAAACCTTCTATGTTTAATAGCAGTAAGCAGAGGTCAGGATGACACTCTCCCAGGCTTGAGAATAAAGCCTGTATGTTAATATTTTCCAGGAATTACAGATGAATCTCTGGGTGACAAAATGGTGTCCCCAACAAGGTATTTTATAGTGCTATAAATGTCATACATCTGAATTTTTACAAAAAGCTAAACTGAGACATTCATGTGGAAATACACATAAGTGTACTTTGATACTTTACTACTAAATGTTGTGCTAAAATGCTTCAAAGAGGATTATTAATTATTTTGGCACACAGAAAGTTCTTGCTGAAGATGCTAAATGATGGAAAAATTAAGTGATATATGATGTATTGAGAGAAGTGAACTTATCTGCTATGTCAGTCATAATATTTGATCTGTAAGGTGTATTTCTCTCATCATCCACTAATCAATTATTAAGGGAAAATTTTATTTACATCAAAGTGCTATATTTCTTATGTTTACAGTTTATTTTGCCTGTAAAATATTTCAACTGCTGTATTGCTGGCACTAGTTATCACTGATTACAAGCAAACATTTTGTTAATAAGAAGAGCTCAAAATTGATTTTGCAGGAAGATAAATCAGTAAACCAGGACATTAACTGGTCCCCTGCTTTGTAACTATTTCACTAATTCCAGACTAATTATATTCAGATCTTTATTAGTTAGATCTTTTCACAAAGTAAGCTGGACATGGACCAAATGTAGGGTGAACAGTAAAGAATATATTGATAAATGTACTCCCCCATTGTAGTGTATTTTTCAAGACACACATCACTGCACATTTCAGATTAGACTCTGTCCCTTAGTTATCATTAGTCAGGCAGAGACAGCTAAACTTTACGATGAATAGCTCCCGGCAGTCCAGTACATTCCCTTTCTTGCCCTGCACACCAGAACTGTGTCCTTTCATGCGTGGCCTCCCATCCTCAGGTGAGGAGCTCAGTCTCTTTGAGACCTAAAATAGCTAGACTGTGCCAAGATGTACTTCTAGTTATGGGACTAAGGGAGTTCATCTCTCCCTTTAGTTGGGGGAACCAGAATTATCCTGGTTTTAGACTAAACTGATAAATTTCTGCTGCTGAAACAGATGACAGTGGGCTTTTTAAGAATGACGAAATAATTAAACAGACAAAAATGTTTGAAATGAAGTTTGAAGTTTAACATGACACTTCCAAATGCTTAGCTTAAGCACTTTTAATGAGCCTTGGAAAAGCAGGTTAGACTTGGAAAAGGTTGTAATGAAAGGGGTATTGTGGTAGAAGTCCTGCCTCTAGACAAAGCAGATCTGTTATCAAATTTCTTTCTCTGCCTAACTGATACATTGAAATATTTCTCTCCCTCTATGATTAAAGTGGGACGTCATCAGTAGAAAGAAGATGACCTATATCTAAGGTTATGGCATCTTCTTCGGACACTGGCGATTGTTTGTTCAAACCTCTCAGAAAGACCAGGGAACAGACCCATCTGATCTGCAAGTTGGATGCACCATGTGACCATGGGTTTTACCAAGTAAGAGAGGAGTCATCAGCTTTAGTGAGGACTGATAACAAACACTGACTTTTATTTCCTTGTGTTGTTTAGCTTTTTTCAATATCAAGATAAAACTACTGAACAAAATTTTGTAAATGTAATTTGATCTGGGGAGAAAAATATGCTTTTCTTCCACATTATCATTCTTCCCTTTAAGTAAGACCCCTGTGAAACCATGTTCCAAGGAAATTTTTGTTGCTCCTATATTTTCTGGGGCAAAGCTGTTTTCACTGTTAATAAGAACTCCACAAAGGCATGAAAGAGTGTGTTAACTTCACACAAAGGTTAAAAATTTTAGAATGTGTTATCTGAATTATCTTATGAAGAATATTATGTCATGGTAAAGGTTACTAGCAGTGTTGAGATCAGAATTTCAGGATGAAGTTTCTCTGTTTTTTTTCAGAAATACTGATCTTCCTGCAGCTTTTCAGGTTAGATGCCAGCCCTTTTCACCTGCGAAAGCCAGGCCCACCTACTGGGATTTAGCTGCCAAAAACGTATTTTAGCTGATAACTTTAATACACTCAGTTTTGAAAAAATCTGACTTTGATTTTTTTTTAGCATTCATCACTGCTTTCTCTAAAGGGTTTGGGAATAGTACTGTATGCTGTCGAACAGCTGCTGCATTTCACTCCAGGCATGTATGAAGTGATCACCATACAGTTTTTCATACCAATTTGCTAGGTTTGCATAGCACTCTGGGATCCTGTAGATGAAAGGGACTGTATCAAGGTTAGATTACTGTTACAGTGAAACTCATACTAACAGGCACAAGCTAACCTTAATCACTTGTTCTAACACCCAGTAAAATTTCAGTTTCTGTGAAAGTTCCCTTCCATTAGTTCCGCTATATTATGTGACTACCTGTTGTAATGGTCAAAATAATACCAGGCCCTTTGGTGGCTGATAAGAGACTTTTACTTTGGTTAGAGCATAAAGCCATGGAAAGATGCAGAATCAGGAAAAGAACAGCTGGTGCTAAAAGCTCACCTTCACAAGCAATCACAGCACGGCTTTTGTGGATGTAGAACTGCAAAACTATTAGGCAAGCCTGGATTCTTTACAGGCAAAGTTTAATATGAACTCTCCCAGGAAAACAACCTGAACAGTAAATACAAAAAGCCATTTAAAGAGATATGCTTATTTTACTCTGCTGAAAGTTTCTGTTAAAAAGGGCCTTAAAACAGTGGCTGAAATCCCAGAGTCATCTTCAGTGCCTGCCCCAGTTACAGCACATGGTGGGCATCTCACAAACAGCTGCTCACACAGCACTTTGATAGATGGACTGACACACAGGAGTTCTTGCAGCTGGTAAAAATCAAAGATTTGGGGAGTTTAAACTAGGAAGTTCACTCATACCTTCTCACTCACAGTGTTCACACTTAAAAGTGTTAGAGATATTACCATATCTTGTGGTTTTACTTTCTTTAGCCATGGACCCAGAGAGCAGTGTAGTTTTTCCCCATCACTAAATAAAAATGTTCGGTTGCTGAAAATACACACAGAGTGTTTTTATACAGAACAGACACGGGTAAAGAAAAAATAGACATGTACAGGTGAATAAATTCATCAATTATTTTTCTAATGGCTATAGCTAATGCAGAATAGTGGGTATTATTTGTGACTAAAGAGAGAAACAGAAAACCAAAAGCAAGAATTTACTTATAGAAACATGACACATAACAATAAGTAAAAAACTCCCAAATTAAGTCACAGTTAACTCTGTGAAACCATAGTAATAATAGCAGTAGTAATAAAAATAATAATTAATTTGCAATCATACTTTTCTTTCAAGTTTAAGGATTTCAATGTGCTTGACAAACACTAAATATCTGAGAAGTGCAAGTCCTACAGATAAATAAATTAAGGTCCAGACCACAAACCAGACAAAGGTGTAAGACGCAAAAATTCCCCTTCAGTCCCATGCAGTCAAACTGAAGTCCTTCATTCCTCTGCAAAGAAGAGCTCAAAAATGCAAGGGATTAGGTTATGGTAATTGTTTAGTTGAACGATTTGCATACACTCAAGAGCATCTGAGAACAATTGGTCTTCATCATAGCTGACAGTCATGCCTCTTCACGACTTGTTTGGCAAAAAGGGTAAAACAAATTAATTTATGTCACTTCAGAAGGCAAGTTGTAAAATGTGGGGTTTTTCGCTACTGATACATGTATGCTGCAGCAGTGTGACATGTATAAAAAAGTGGGAAACATTTCCTTCCTCCCAAATCCTTTCACATCTCTAGATTACCAGAGGGTAATGACTGTGCCACGAAATCAAGATCAGTTCTTATCAATTCCACCGAACACTTTTACAAAGAGTGAGCCTCGTCCAAGAACTGCAGTTTTCATTTACCAAGACACCTAAGAAGAGCTAATATTTTGAGGAACCTGTGAATTCCATCCCCTATTTTCAGCATAAAATGAAACTTGACTAAAAGTGAGCATTTCACAGCATTTGTCACATGAGCCTAAAAGTGCAATTTTAATGCTACCAGACAAGGGGAAAGATCTACCACCTCACAGAATGTGTAAGTTAAAGAAATAGACATTATTCCAAGGATGCCATAAATGGCATATTGCTTACAGACTCAGAAAGTGGAAATATACTATTGACATTTGATAATCCAAATCTGGTTTTGTCTATGGCACTATCAGTGGCAACAAAAACAGAGGGAAAAAAATTTTTGAGAAAACCCAGTGCACTAGAGAAACTATGTATGCTCAGCTGTGTTCCCCTAACATTGTCACACGTTGTTTTTCTCACAGTAACTCAATGCCACAGGGCTGTTGGCATAGAAAGGTCTTGATTTAATCAGCACAAAACATCCCAACAAGTCTTAATCATATACATTACATGAGATAAACATTTACAAAATTAATATTGATGTTTCCCATGCTAGCAAGCAAACCTGTCAACGTAGGAGGAACGTACCATTTTAATACCAGTAACAAATGCTCTAGAGCCCATGTGTGACCTTGCTACCACAATCAAGTGCTCTCTTTTTCTCTGGTGATGTGCTCCTTTTCCATACTGAACAAAATTTTCTTCTCTTAGGAAAGGAAATCAAGACTAGTATCTTACAAAACTTGGTTTTCTCATGTTCAGTGTTGGGGTGCCTTAAGTACATACAGTGATATAGAAAAGTATTCTTTCCAATAGTATTTCTGGAAAGTATAAATTTTATTTATGCCCTTTTCATTGCTTTATCCTAATTTTGCTTTTTAGGACCACAAAGTGAAACCAAGACAGAAACCTGTCTATTCAGGACCATGAATGATTTGAACTCCTCCCAAAAGCTTTTGCAGTGGCTCACCTACCCTTATCAGGGTAATCAAGAAAAAACTGTTGACAAAGTAATCATACTCATAGAAACAGCAATTATCTAGAGGCAGAAAACAGTTTGCTGAAGCACAGTGAATGAGCAGAGACCTCCAGGCATGGAGGACATCCATGCCATTGCTTTAGTTCTGAAGAGGAATGTGCTTCTGAAGTCAATCTCCTAACTTCTCCAGTTGCTGCATTTCAGTTTGCATCATGGTCTAAGAATGCCTCTGTTGCTTTCCAAGTAAACCAGCAGCATGCACCTATCTGCTCTTACTCTTACTGGATGTTGAGTTCACAAGAACAGATGAGAAGCAGAACATAGTAAAAACTTTGGAGGGCATACACTATAGGAAGTCATGTCTTCAGCATCAATAATTTCACTCTATAAATTCTTACCAAACTGCATTACTTGCTAATGGCAACTTATCTGTTGTGAGCCTCAGCTACTCCAGCTGTTCGTTCACTTCCCTGATGTACTTTAACCATTTGAAAGTATAAGCGGGGAAAGGACTGAGAGAAGTCAAATAGCTTCAGAGGAAAATTATTAATAAGTTTCAGCTCATTATCCTCTTTATATATAAGATACAACCACCCATGGCAGAAATAGTGTAAATGAAAAGAAAACGAAAGGTGAACGGTTATGACATCTACAATAGCACAAAAACTTTTTTTTCTTTTGTTGTTTTCCCTATCCACTCTCTCTTCTTCTAATGTTTTTTCACCAAATCGCATATCTCCTAACTCAATGGGATTTGGGTTGATGCTATTGTAGTCTTCATATGTATGAAATGGCTGTAAATCTGCAGGAAAACACCTATCATCTACAAGGTCCCAATTTCTTCAGCCTCCAGACTCAGTTCTAATTTTAATTTCCTTTTGGCTCAATTATTAGGTCAACTTTCATTCTGTAGCAGCTCATTTGTTTAACCAACTCCTTCTACTTTGCACCCCAAATTTAACATCTTCAGGCCTCCCCTACAATGAAGAAAAGCAAGCAATTCATAAGGACAGGTACCCCTGCTATTCATCAGTCAAAACCTATAGAGTTGCTGTGGGACACATTCCTACAAAGATAAAATGGAGAAATATGACTTTTCTGTCACAGTACAAACACTGCTCAGTGTAAAAGAAATGCCGCATATGTCAACATTCATTTTTCATACTAGCCTAGTGTGATAGATAACAACTCACATTAACTTTAATGAACTAAACTAATTTACACAGAAGTAAATTTGGACTATAGGAACTATATTAAGTGTGACCTTAAGCTGATTTAGTCAGAATATGTAAGTTAATATGTTTTCATTTCAAACTGGTATTATAGTCCTCATACATTATAAAGGTCACCGAAATATTAAAATCTATTTATTAATATCAAAGAATAAGACATACGTTTTTAAATTGAGCAAAAAAGCAACAGAAAACATTGAAATTACTTCCAGCTACTGATGACCTACCAGATCATTTTCCATAAAAAAGAATGAGCCATGACTCTGTCGCCCTGTAATGAACTGCTAATCTGCCTAAAACCACGTCAGGACCCCCTTGTCAGTACTGTACTTACGGACATCTAACTGTCTAGGTCCAAACATCTCTCCCTAGACTCCCAGTGTTCAGACCATCCTCCTGAACTGATTGCAATACTGTAATTCATCCAGGCTTGACAACAACGTGCACTTTACTTATGTAATTTGAAGAGAAAGAGGGAAGAGAGAAAAGAAATGACAGTGCAGGGGGCTCAGAAAAAAATAAACCCAACCTGGAAAAATGCATCCAAGCAACACACTGTGATAAATAACGGGAGTGAAGTTGGGGGGGGGGAATTAGAAAGAGGTGCTTTTTTTTTTTTAGGAGACATTAACTCAGTATATAAATTAAAAATGACTCTTTTATGTAAGTGTATATATCTATGATATGTGTATGCATTATGCATATAAGGATATATGTTGACATGCAAACTGTCAGGTTTTCCTCATCCATCACATTATCAACAAAATCTATTACTATTAAGCATTCATAATCACATGCAGATACATACACACATATCCAAATAGTCCAATTAGTACCTATATGCACACGCTTACACATGCACATACAAACACTGCAACATTATCTCTATAAGGCTATAGCTCCACAAATATGCTGCAGGATTCACACAGAGCCACACAGTGCTGACATTAAGAAAAGCAGCAGAAGCTGGACCAGCTCTTCTTCCGTGGTAAAACCTCACTGCACTCCATGAGAGCAGAGCAGTACCAGTGCATCTAACGAAACATCCTGATCACATATAAACAGCTTACCCATAAAGTGTATATATGCATAAACCATCTACTTACTGCATGCCAGAGGAATGCACATCTGCATATAAATACATAAATCTTAAACACAGAAAATATATGGTGAGGCTATAAAAATTTGGTATGCTGGAACTAGATGGGATGCTCACGTTAGTGCAGATGAGGTGGGTATTGTCTGAGCTTTTGTGTGCTTTTGGCTCTACAACAGGCAAAAGACTGACTGAGTATCTCTCTCTAGTTTATTATTTTTACCTAAACAGGGTGTTGGGATGAGTATTGAACCTCCACCAAAGTGTAGAAAAAAACCCTTTTCAAACAACAAGTTCAGTGTTTTCACAATTTTCATGTCATTGCAGGTGATAAAATATACACAGTGTTCTCTTTGGATCTGTAAAAGGCTTTTCCCGCTGCTACAGCTCTAAAGCTTATTTTACATTTTAATACTTCAGACAGTAGCTTGTCCAGCTTCTTTTCATCTCTACCTTTTCCCCCTCTTCTTTATTTCTCTCTTTCTTAAGTATTGTATTACATGAAATTCAGCCCTTATTTGGCAGGATTTTATGCAGTCTGTGGTGAGAGCTGAATTCTGAAAATGTTCAGGAAACACTGGCTAAGTGGAGAAATTTATTTGCCTGAGCCAGAGATAACATCTTTCTTAGACTTCTTTTTAAAATACTGGCACTTGTCAAGCAGAATTCTCCTGTTCCCCCTTTCCTCTCTCTCTCGTAAACACACACGTGCACACTTATTAAGAATGCAGCAGAACTTAGCTGACACTATAAGCTGGAGTTTTTATTCATTCTGTTTCTACACTCAATAGAAAGAAAAAAAACACAAATTGGCGATGTTAAAAAAAAAAAAAATCCCTTTTTTTTTTTCCTTCCCTTTCCCGAACATTCAGCCCTTCTTATCCTCTTGTTTTTAAAAGATGATCTATGTCTTCTGTGCCAACCAGGCTTTCACATTTTTCTTCATTAGAAAATACACGTATAAAACAAGTCAAAATTTTGGCATTTATTTTTATGGTCACAGGGTAATGATCTTCATGAAACATAATCTAAAACATAAACAGTGAGGGTGAAGACATCATTTCTCATCCAGGACACAAGACAAAACTGAAGAGTAAGTGTAAGTACACTGATTCAGAGGTCTGCTTGCGTGGCACAGCTGTGTACTACACATTTTGGGGAGGACAGCTGGAGGCCGAGCAGGTGATTTGGCAAAATCATTTGGGGGTGGCCAGGGGCAAGGCTGAGGACAAAATTAAAGGCTTGGATCTATAAGGAGAGAAGTTTAATGCCTGAGTGCTCGTTTTGAACTGTGACCTAAGGTTTGGCTGGGCACTAACCACAGCATGCCTCATCAGCTTCTGTCACGGGTACCCCAGGGTATACCTCCAGCAGGGAGCCAGCTCCAGAGCCGCATCCTCAACCACCAGCTCACTCACACACTACTGAGATCCTGCCGAGAAATCAGCATGCAACCCGAGAAAGCATCCTTTCCTCTGGAATAAAAATTAATATTACTTGTCATATTTCATGTCTGAGCTCTTTTCATGCTTTATCCTCTGTAATGAGGGCTAAATTACCAATATTAGTAGATTTTCATGGCTAGCACAGAAAGAGCTGTTACCAGAATAAATGTTTGCATTGCTTCTGTTGGACACAGGCTTTGCTAATGCAGCTTTGCTAATTATTTCTAAATAGGCAATAATCTGCATCCCCTAGTGCTGGGTAGTGGATTGGCCACGTACCTGCTATTTCCCTTATTTACATGTTTTACAACTTTATCAACTACACTAATTACACTCTGAACACTGTTTAAAATTTTCTGTTAATAGAGATACAATGATGCACCAGAGGATGTGTATTTATGCCATAATTACGCCTCTGTTCCTGCGATGCAGTCTCCAATTAGCTGTCGACGGTGGCACAAGCAGCTGCCTGATATTCTAAAGCAGTGAAACATCTGCACGGCGGATGATACGCTCACATGGATTTTTTTTTTTAAGCCTAGAAATTTACACCCAAGGGAGTGCAGACAAATAGGAGCCTGTCATGTGTAGGGATGATTAGAAATCCTCACCATGGCAACATTGGAGCAGCCATGTCACAGAGTGAGGGGACACATGTCTAGATGAAGGCGCTAAAAACATTTGCCTTTTTTTTTTTTCTCCACCATTCCCAACTTCCCTCCCTCCCCCTCTCCTTTTCATATTCTTCTTTTTGCATCTAAAGCCAACCAAAACAGCAGGTGAAAAGGCCAAAATCTGCAGCCCATGCAAGGAATATCACACAGTAGATTTAGTGTCAGGAAAACAGCAAGCAATCAGAGGATGCTGCCAGGCATCCGCTGGATATTTTCTTTCAGGTGGGGGAGGGAGAAGGTTGAAAAATAAAGGAGAGAAAAAAAAATACGGGCATCATTCAAATAAAGCTCCAATGTCTTGATCCTAGAATGACATTTAATAGATAACTTCCATTTAACCCTCATTAACAATTTTTCTCTGACTAGTTGACCAGCCAGCATGTACTGATGGGAGGGGGGGAGGGAGGGAAAGAAAGGTGAAAGCCTGGTATAAGCCTCTGCTCCCAGCATACTGTTTCAGCTTTGAGACATTGTATGTATAGAAAATGTATCAGTTAATAATTAATCAGTTAATAATACTGTATTCTCATCTTTATACCTAAAATCTTAATTGTACAGATGAGGACATTAATTTTAACAGGCTCCTTCAAGGCCATTGCCATTTGCAATGTAACATCAATTTCATATAATAAAATCATTATAATTAGTCAAGGGTATCATTCTTGAATACAGGCTTGCCTGAATTGCAGGGGCATGGCATTGGTTTGGATCCAAATCTCTGGTTCTTATCCCATCTATCTACCCTTTCTGTGACTGGTCAAATAGTTATTTCCACCAACATGTTTGGGAAAGGCTCCAGAGCAGTCTAGAAATCTTGCAAAGCCAGCTTATAAGATGTCCTTTGTTCAACTGGATGAAGAATTTGAGATACCATCTGCACTTGTCTGAAGAGAGCTCATAGCATTTCATTCTTTCTGGATCTTGAACCTCAAACAGCAGCTCTAAGCTGCTGTCTCTATCCACTTTTAAATTATGGTGTTTTAATAAATATTTTGTTTCTAAACCAGTGGCTAACCTCTATGGTATCTAAAATATTTTGTGAGGTGTTTGTAATAAACACAAAATTCATGATTCTTAAAAGAATACATTTATGTGTTTAGTGTCCAAGGGTCTAATTGATCTCCTGAAAAAAAACCCCAAGCAGAGACCGTCTAAAAACTGGGTTAGAGGGCTGTGAGGGACTACTTTGGTAACACAATATCTCAAAAGTGAGGGTCCCAGTTGTAACATCAGAGTCTGCAACACTTATGGACACATCACAAACCTCAGCATCAGGATTTGTTTTGACAATCTCTGCCTGTGCTGTAGAATTCAGGCCCTTCATGCTACTTCTAATTAAATTCCAAGAAAAATAAGCAAATTAATTAACATTTGTTGATTTCAGAGCATGTGCTCCAAATATATTGAGAATGAGTAACTAAAACATTTTTGGAAGGTAATAAGGAAGTCTCCCTGTGTAATTACTGAGTGATGCAAAGAAACTGCCCAGTTATAGGGTACCTATGTCAACATGTGAATAAATTTCACTTGTTATTCATAGCGCATGCCCTGTTTTGCTCAGTTCTTGTACAGGAGAGTATGATATTGAAGAGCCACTATGTGTCAGTGCAAGGACAGAGTTTATCTGATAAACAAGTCATTTTTGGAAACTGCAGATGCTCCTACTGTGAAGCATTAAACGTGGCCCCTCTTAGATACACAGAATGGGGTTCTGGTCAACTGAGCACAGGCTGATAAGCTCTGCACAGCTCTGAATGCTGTTTGCCCACATACTAATGTTAAACAAAAGAACTGCAGACTGCAGAGAAAGCATGCGGGTCAGACAACTAAATTGCTTAAACCCTTAGGCAGCCTTCTGAAAAGAAAAGGCATGAAAGAAGCTGATATGAGCTTTTATTCAGAATTGTTCTGTTTATTATCCTTGTTAAGAAAATGATGGTAAGTATCTTGTTAAACTATATATTCCCAAATAAGACAAGAGGACAACCACCTAGTAAACAAGATACAATATGTCATTGGTCATTACATGATCAGACATACAGCTGCTTTACATTATTTTCAAATTATGAATATAATAAAAAGAAAACGATAAAGCCGTACAGATAATAACAAATGCTGTTAACTTGCATTTTTTTTTGCATTCAGTCATATGATTTGTCATTGGAAGTTTGAAGGTAATAACTGTCTGTCATTGTGGAAATCTACTTCATGTTAAAATTTCACAATCTTGTATTAAAACTTTGGTAGAATACAATTGTTATAACTCTATTTAGCTACATTATGTGACAACTTAACAAAAAATCTATGACAAAGTATATCACTGTGATAACATCTAAAGTTACCTTGGATGAAACAGTGATATGATTTTATCACAAGATTTCTCCTATGGCTAGAACAGTAAAATACTGAAAAATAGAGGCAGTGGGAAGCATACGTGTCTTAGTAGAATTTGTACTTTCCCTAAAACCTGCTTGGTTTGCTCACCCCACACATCACAGTAGTATCTTTGCCTTTCATTGCAGCATGTTTTCTCTCTCCATCTCTCTTACACACACGTGCATGCATCCACACACACATACACACACAGCACAGAAAAAAAGTAGAGTAGAAGGGTACCTAAGGCTCAGGATGCTGAATTCTACTTGTAGGTAGATGAGACACTGTAAAAGCCAAAGTGTAGAGAGGCTGCCCCTAAAATCATGGTAGCCTGTGTAAAGCAGACTGTGAACAGCCTATTTATCAAGAAAAACAGAAGAGTGCCTCACACTCTAAGTCTCATAACAGCAACAAAATTAAACCCTCTGTTTTTTTTATTAAAAACATATATAAGACATCACGGGATTCCATTTTCATCTTTCTGACATATGCCTCATCTGATTACACATGAAAACCATTCCTAAAGAGGCATTGCAAGAACACAGTGTGACTATCAGTACATGCACACAATGCCACTCAGTGTTAGAGCTTGAGGGTCTGAAAAATGTTGCTTTGTAAAAAAGGTAAACAAATTTATTACAAACCACCCTAGTCACCAGAAGAACAGCTTCACACCTGGAGCAACTTTGATGCATGGGAAAAGTGCCAAGACCCTGTGTTTCTGCAGAGTCCTGTTACAAAGTAGCACCTGCATGGAGTCAAGCCTCACTCCAGCCTCTTTGGTCCTTAATCTCTCAATGCAGCCCAGGCTGAATTCCAGGCCTTGCAGCGCTCCTTGTAGCATACCAGTGGTGGGATAGGGTGCACAGCAGATCAGTTCAAGCAAGGGGAGATTTTGTTCAGGAGCACACAGGAAATGTCACAGCTCAGTGGTGTAGAAGCAACAAGATCAGAATAGTCAGAAAAGAGTTACTGGACAGAGCTGGTGAGTAAACTACACAATTCTCAGGAGGCAGTAAAATATTGCATTTCTAAATATAGTAAAAAAAAACCAAGAAAGCAAATAAGGCTACACAAATACTGCTCACTGAAGTTGATTAACTTTTATGCCCAGAAAAATAGTCAATCTATCAACTCAGATGTTGCATCTGCATCAGAAGAAAAAACAAAAGGTGCTATACTGTTTTTAAAAATATCTTATCTAGTACTCACCATCTTAGTGAGAGTTATGCTTGCAATGTGTGGTGCATTTACCCTAAATAATATAGATTATGTCAATTTAGTGAATGTGGAAATTATTTCATTTGGGTGAAAGGGGATCTGTTTCCTCCCCCTTCTCTATCCCCTCCCCTATCTGGAAATAGATGAAAAATACTCAGAATACTTAACAATATTTTCGTTTTGCTTTGCTTTAACTTGTAAATTTACCAGTATTGATAATAGCACTGAAAAATACAAAATTGAAAGTGGTAATTTTGAAAAACACTGAAGTGTCACAAAATTAATATTTATGATTGCCACTAAGGGCTTTTTGACCTGAACAATTACACAATTCAACTAGATTTCAAATATTCTTGGTCAGCCCAAAGTAGGCAGACAAGTGATAAGAAACAACCTGCTTTTTCCCAACACCCCTGCCCAATAAAGTAAGGAAGCATATCTGTCAGTATGTTTAAAATGAGAAGCAGGATCAGAGAGATCAAGGCTCTCTCTGTATTGTACTTTAGGTTGCTGGGCCAGAGAGCAAGTTATATCCTTGGACTCCTGATCCCCAACCTGTCACCCGCATTACGGATTAATCTTGTACCTACAGTTTCTGAGTGTTAAGAGAGTTTGGATTTGAGCATGAGCTATCACGGATGTGTCCTCACTCATCAGAACTCACAGAGGCAGAAGGAATTGAGCCCTGTGCCTGTATTTATCAGAACAGATGCATGCAGAAAATGGATACTTGTGTACACAGGCTTATGCTACAATTTTTTTAATGCTTAGCACTTCTAGCTCAAGTTGTTTCTATGAAGTTTTGTAAATAGGTTCTATTCCTTCCAGAAGCAGAGATTTTCAAATTGTTTATGTATTCCCTATAGCTGGACTATGCAAAGTGAATGTTGTTAGAAGTGCTTTATATCACAGTTTTGACTATTTTGAGATTTCAGCTGCTAGTAAGTCTGTCTCCTTCCTACCTTTTGTAATTCAGTATCTAGCAAGGGATGAATTCACGCAATAAAAGTGGATGATAACAACATGAACTGGGGACTATACATACCTGCTGCTGTTGCAGTTTTATTGCGGAATGAATAGTCCAGTAAAGTCTGAAAGCTGCTCACAGCCACAACATCTGGTACCGAACTGTCAGAACTAGTCCTACCTTTAAATGACAGAGTACATGTACCTTGACCTCAGATTCTCTTTATTTTTAACAGTAGGTGGTTTCATAATTAATTTGAAGAAAAATTCTGTACAGTTAACAACCTTTTCCTGACACTAGAACCTTTCTTGATTCTACTTGTTGAGGAAGGGAATAAACAAAAAAAAAGACAAGCTTTAAGAATGTCTATCTTATTTTTATTGAGTCTTTCTTTCTTTTGAAGCATAATCCAGTAAAATGCAGAGCATCCTTGATATGTAATGTTTCCTGTGGGATTTACACCCTTCCATATCAGGAACATTACTTACCTGGTCAGAGACAGAATTTATCATCCTGTAGAATAATACATAATTTACTGGATTTCACAAATTTAGATCTTTGCTCAGTTGTAATGTATTTCACTATGTTTTTGAATGTATGAAACATTCTGTGGATCTCAATGATAGAACTGTAAACTAATTAATGTACAATTTTTTTATTATTATTTTTTTTAAAGCCAGATATATCCTATCCATTGCTGGATCATATGAACTTTATCCCTTGAGCAAGCCTACCCAGAAGAAAGACTTGCATAATAATTCCCAGATGGTGAAGAATTGTTTTTATATTTCAGTTCAGGACTGAAATTGGGAAATTTCTCTTTCACACCTCAATTTCTGTGTAGCTTGCACTATTATGCTCAGCTGTATTATAGAGCAAGAAGCCTTTAAAATATGTAAATTTCCAGATGAATTTCTGAACAGAGAATGGTCGTACAGACTCAACACATTCCAAAAACAGAAAATGTCAAAAGAAAGGAAACAGATCAAAACACTGTTTTTGACATTACTTTCAATTAAAGCTGCATCTGTGAGGTCCACATACGCTTGGTGAATTTTTAAGGAAAGAAAAGACATGAAGGAATTATTTTATACTGGATGGTGGAGGAATACCAAATAAATGGCAAGCATTATTTCCGTACATTAAAATCCCCTCTGGTATTGATTTCAGAAGATCATTTTCACTGCCTTAGTCCCAAAATTATGGTATCCTGAAAGGAAAATCTGACTTCCCAAATTTTAGAAAAAACCCCCAGAAATCTTATGAATTACATGAAACAGAATATTTCCTGCATTCTTATTGTAGCTCAAAGTCTATTTTTTTACACTGTATATGTCAATAAATGTATTAATTGATGGAGATTTTATTATTTCTTGTAAAATATTCTATGGCAATTGCAGATTTTAAATACCTGTCCTCTTTAGACAAAAATTGAGTGTCAACACAATCATATGTTTATGCAATAGAGCTCCCTCAATACTGCATGGAAATTATGCATTTTAACATTCAAATGAGCATTTAACGTTTTAAGCAGAAGTTTACACGCAAATGTCTGACATATGTATTCCTTTATATGTATATCTAATATGAAAGAAACTTATCAGCTCAATCTGAAGCCTATATCCTGAAAGTAAGAGGAAAACAAGCCTTGTGGGCAGAAGAAAATGAGAACAAACAAAGAAGAATGCTTAAAGGTTGGTCTCTCCGCGGAATAAGAAACTTTCAACAGGAAAAAAGAAAAAAAACCCAACACCAAAACAAAACCCACAAAAACCAAACAAGAAACTCACAACCACGACATACTACACATACCACCCCAACCCAATTTTTAAAATGCAGATAAAAAGCTTATTTATCTCTCTGTGATTTTATATTTTTGACACCTCTTCTTAAACAGGAGAGTTTTCCATGTTGCGGTCTTTGGTGAGGCATTTTCCTGAGGATCTGCCCCAGCTGGCACATTATTCCCATGCCCTGTTGCTGCAGTATACACTGTTCTTGCCAAAAGAGTCCCCGAGCATCAGTTCACATGAGTGGCAGGAATTGCCCTGGCTGGCTGTAAGATCACCTTGCCAACAAATTGACCTAACATTGCCAACTGGAGTTGATATATGTGCAGTAGTTACTCAGGCTAAACTGTTGATCAATATGTCAGATTTTAAAAGTGATTGCAACGAAGTAGACCCGGGATTATGAGGCACCTGCATTTACAGGGACTGTGGAGAGACAAGTATCAAACACTTACATTTTGCATGTCATGCATGGTGAAAGATCTGAGTGTAAGTCCAATGCTGCCTCACGCAGTTTAGGTGTGATCCATTAAGGAGACCAAAAATGTACAATATGCATAAAATGCAAAAAATATAAAAATATAATGCATACACACTCACTCAAGGTTCAGCTACCCAGAACACCAGCACTTTTTGAAAACTACATGAACTTCCCAAACTGCACCATAAACAACAATTAACATGATAATACCCATTAATCCAGCCAAACACAAGTAATTTGTCATCTTTCTGTTGCAACTCGTCTATGAGCATGCAGAAAGGGAAGGGGAAATTCACAGTCTTATCTCTTGGGGGATTAACTTCACAAGAAGGACCAATTTCAAGTAATTCTGTGGTAGGGAAAAGCTCATTTATTTCTATTTATTGAAGGACCTTTTTAGTATTACACTTTCATGATCTTATATCTTAAGTAAAACAGATAAAATGGGGAAAAGAATAAAAACGTTATCCAGCATTCAAATTTTAGTTACTTGCATCATAACTTCCTTATATACATTTTTTTTTATATATTTCCTTACTAATTAAGAGGTGCATTTTAGTTGCTATATTGATGTCTGATCTAGTGGAAAACATTACAAACGTGAGAAATCTGGTTTTTTATATTCTGGTGTTTTGCATAGGTCTCCCCTTGGCTATGAAGAGGTAAATCTGTAAGGCTGTAACTTAATACAAACTATCCTGGCTCTAGAAAGATTGTGCGTGGCAAAGTATAGTTCAAGTGGAGACAATCTCTAAAGAATGTAAATTACATGTAACTTAGTCTCTTTTTCTTACAGGTGTTGCTTCTATTCTACATTATCTACATTATCTATTATTTTCTGTTATCTACAGTATCATTCTACCTTCCTCTGTAGGTCCCAGAGAAGGAAGAATCTTAGATCGAAGAGGCAGAACGTAAACATTCAGTTCAATCTGAATGAGACGTAATACTGGTTAAAACTATCTGAGAAAATAAAATCACAATAAAGGACAAAATAAACCCCAAATGTTTATTTTTATGTTTGGGAATTTAAGCATGAAAAATCAATGTAAGTTCAAGTCTTATTTGACTCCCACTGAAGAATGCTAAGGCTACAGAGATGGTCACTGAATTCTGATTCAGTGCCAGAATTCTTATATAACTCCATGTTAGTCAAGAATAGTTAAGGCAACCTAGCTTTGGAGGAGTATAAAAGTATGCTACAGAAGGACTGAATTTGGTGCTATATAAAATGCCATGTAACCTCATACGCTGAAGCTTAATAGAAGCAAAATTTTATTTACCAGCTCAATTTCAAAGAACTTAGAAGGGCATTATTTCTCCCTCAATTCAAGAACAAATTTTTTTTTTTTCAAATATTTCAAATAACACAGTATGAAACTGAAACAAAAAGAGGATATTTTTCATGAAGTTTTGAATGTAGAAACAGACTGTGAAGTAAGAGCCCAAATCTGATCTTATCAATGGCGGTCATGTACAAGAACAAGAACTTTGTAGACATCATCCCAAAACCTGCTGCGGAGACAGGACTGGGTGGGAAATTAATAAAAGTGATAATCAGCTGAAATATGACATATAGAGTCATCTTTTACTCATGGTAGTGCTGTTAGCAGTTTTGAGACTTGTTCCTTTTTCTTCCAATATTAAGGACATTCAAGTCCCTGCATGGCTACTCAGCTGTTTTCACACAGATCTGATTGTAGGTATTGCTGAAATGGGCCTGAAGGAAATGATGCCTGATGCAATATTCAGAATTTAATTATTTGTTACAGAAAGACCCATTTTTATAGCTGAAAACCCATGTGAAATTCACACCTCTTGTTGTTTGGGGAAAATAAAAATACATGTCCAAGTGTAAACACTTTATCTTAAATGGTGCAAAAAGATCTGGTTGGTCTCCGACATTTTACCTCTGAAAAGTAATAAAAAGAAGGCGTTTGTTTGTTTTCTTATTTTTTCTTTTTTTTCTTCTTTTTTTTTTTTTTTTTTTTTTTTTAAGATTGATAGTAGTACGGGAGAGTAGGAATAAGTTAAAAAACCTAAAATTCCGAATTATCATGTTTTCAGCAATCTCATTTGATATTTCAGTTTAACCTCTCATTTGTGACAAAATAAAACCTGAATTAGTCTAAATTAATAAATACACCTGATTATCCATACCAAAACCTATGTGCACCAAACCAGAAAGTAAAATAACCAAGGCATCATTTTTATAAGTAGCAGGAAAATCAACTGAGGAGAGCAGCAGGGCAACATTTAAGAATGATCCTTTTAGTGATTAGGAGTTTTAAGGGGGAGATGATAAATAAGGGAAAGACGTGATGAGGGAAAGGTTCATTTGTTTCAGCATTAAATTTCCTTTATCTGCCTTTCTCCCATACCCTTGTACATTCCCATCTTCCCCAATGTAATAAATTTTTTTAATCAACAGCTATCTAATTCTTAAAAAGCAGAAAATTCTTTAAAACCAGGAAATTTCCCCTAATTATAGTCCCAAATTCACTGTAGAAGTAATTTTCATATCTTTGCAGAGAATGTGAATGGAAGTAAAATCTCCCTTTTATACTAAATTGTTACAATGATAAATTTACATTGTATTCATACATGAATGCAGTTCCTGCTTAGTTTCAGTGTACTACATGTATTTCTAATGGAATTGTTCCCATTTCAGTACTTGTGAACAATATCCTTTATATCTTTCATATGAGAATAGACATTATGAGACCATTAATGGGCAAGATTTGTCCATACAATACTCCAGGGAATTTTCATGTAAATTTGCATACTTTCTCTAAATATGTATGCGAAGTTGAAAGATGAGGCTCTTAGATATAGCGAATGTAACATTGGAGATAGACAGATGAACCCACCTCCCATCCTTCACAGACCTGATACTACGCATGTGGTAAACTGCTTTTGTTGTTTTGTTTTTTTAGTATAAAAATCCTAAATTACCAGATTTCTAAAGTTTAGTCAAAACGGATAATGATCATGAAGATTTTATCTTTTCTCAGTCAAATAAATTCAAGCTTGCTTAAGTAAACAGCAACAGTAACTTTCTAGATGCTGAAGAGAAAAATGGATCCTGTAATGAACACTAATTATGAGACATGGCCAACATCTTTGAAAAGAATCACCTCTCTTTGAAAAAAATAATCCTCTTTTGATTGGAGGTTTAAAACTAAGCAAAATGTATGCAGGCCAAAGAACTGAAGTTTAACTTCAATAGCCTATATTCCTTTAACAGTTTTCATTCAAATGTTCACTGTAAAAGATCCTTAGAAAGTATCCTGAAAAACACACTTGAGCATCATATGCAAGTGCCTAAAAGCTCCATTTTCATGTTTTCCTTTGAACTACTGCCTCATCTCCTCCTGTCTCTTTCCTCACCCTTTGGTTGCTCTCAGTTTTAAGCACAGTCCGGTCTTTCTGTTCTGTGTATGACTTCTAATGTATCTGTGTCTCAGTCCCTGAACAGTACTCTTAAAATACCATTATATCAGAAATAATGAGAAGTGTGGTTATCTTGCAGGTGAACAATCCTAAAATAATAGTGCTTTAGCAATGTTCCCAAGTAAAAATGAAAAGTACAGAGTAAGGAAATAAGTTTTGCTTTCAGTTACCAGGGGAGGTACAAAAGCTGTCAGCCTGTGCTCAAGCTGATAAATAAATGAGGTGAGGGATAGCCAAGTGGTAGAGACAAGTTCAGATTCCCAGTAGTCAGGGCTAGGTGGCTCTGTGACCAGTGGGCACACTTCCATTGCTCTGCACATGGCACTGAGATTTCTCTGTGCATCAAGTGGCTCTTCCAGTGCTAAGAAATAAGATTATTCTGTATGTCTGGTTTTTCAGTGAGTTCACAGTATCTGGAAATACTGCAAGGATTGCGATACAATCCATCAAAGTGGTGTTTTCATCTCATCAAACTGAGTACACAATGTTGCAGGCCCTGAGACATACTCTAAGTTGTGGATGAAGGTTGAAGGTGTCTTAGAGCGATGAGGAGAAGGACTGTGGAGAATAGCAAGAACCAAAACTGATGTTACCTGGCCCGTGCTACATTTTGGGAACAATTTTAAGAATGAAGTATCCCATGATATACCCTAGTTTCTCTAAGATGGAGTAAATTGCAGCAATCCAAGCAGATACAAGCAACAAATTATCAGTTAAAGCCATATGGCTGACCACTGTCATATTTGGCTTCTTTTATTTAGCAATGTAGATATACCAGACTTATTTAAGAATTTATGCCTATAGAGAAGGGATAACTACTTGAGGAGATTCCACCTTTCTACTGGATTGTACATTACTGACATGATACATTTTTTTCAGTTACAACTGTTTTTTACTACAACCTGCCATATATTTCAGAAAGAAAACAGATGCTCTCAATAACAGTCCCATAACAAAGATGACACAAATATGTAAAGAAATGCTATGGACAACAAGGAGAAATATAAAAGCAAGTATGAATATCTGTAAACAGTTTGTGGTGAGGTTTGAAAATGATGGTAGAGAGAAGTAGGCACAAATCTTGTTATTTATTAAATGGATTTGTACGCGCACCTGTTGCACACATATTTGAAAATACCTGCCTTTGCAAAATGTAGATAACTTTTTCTTGGTACTTTTACACTAAGAAATGGATGTATAGTCTCTCTAAATTATGTATTTCCATACATTTGATAAATTTTTTTTAATGGTCTTGAGTCACACACATATATATCTCATTGCCTGTTTTTTCAAAATTCTCAGCTATGTTACTTACCTTATTGTATTGCCTGTGCAAAGCAACCTTGAGCTCTTGTCTCTGTTTCAAAGAATTCTCATGAAAAACACATACGCACTGGCAGAATGCAGTAGGCTATGTGTAGGGGTGTGCACAAAAAGCTCAGATAACCCAAGTGAGAGAAGGAGAGCAAAATCTATGTAATTGCTTAATTGGTTGAAAAAAATCTGGTCACAAAGCATTTTTAGATGCTCAAATCTAGTCTAGGATTAAGAACACCTTTGTACCTGAAGGAAATTAAGTCAATGCTTTGGAAACTAAAAATTTTAACATGGATTAGTAAGTCTGCTATCTACAACCAATTAAAAACATATACGAAAGTACACTTCTGTGTTTAAAACAATGAAGAAAAAATAAACAGTGGCCAATATGGAGGAAAGGGAAAAAAAAGAAAACAGACAAAGTAATTGCAAAAGCTATTTATTGGAATGAAGAAAGATAACTTTGCTACATCACATGAAATTTAATTTTTAAGTTTAATTTTTGCAGATTGATTATTTTGTTTACTCTTAAAATAAACCAATCATAGACATTTACCCTAGGAACAGAAAAGTTGCTTATTTCTATACTGTAAAGTTCAACAGAACTATGGACCTACGGTTTCACAAGGCACCAGTCACACTTCCACAACGTGTGCTGATACAAATATAAAAGCTTCATTTTAAAGGATAAATAAAGCAACACTATTATCTAAACAGGGTAAAATTTAACATCCTTGTGGTTTGTGGAAATTTTTGATGTGCCTGCTGGCTTTTCAATAAAAATCAATTATGCCTTAAATGCGAGCGGTAGTCAACATACTACAGACTATAAATTCAATTTCATACTCAGAAATATGGATTAGCTGAACTTGATGCCCTTCCATTGATTTCAGAAAGCAAAAGCTGATAAGGTAAATAATAGTAAGAAGCTCTCTGACATTCCACATCAAGTTCCGGATTTCCATATTATTTTTGTAAGAACTTTCCAGCCACCACAATATCCTCCTTGTGAAATATGTATGATGAATAGATATTATATGGATTGCTGATTCATCTCTATTTACAGAATGGATATCTGGCTTTTATAATGCAAGGTGGGAAGTGGATAGGAAATGAATATACTTATTTCTTTTAGCACCATGCAAAGAATATATCATCCAGGGTGAATAAAGCCAGTGAGTAATTACAGAGCAGTCTGATTAAGCTCATGTTCTCTAGACTGCAAGCTTTTCTAAATAATGTTTCCAGCCACAAGGTAAGCAAGAAGAAACCAGCCTCTAACTCACAAGTAAATTTAAAGCCTCCTTAAATTTAAAACAAAACTGACTCTCTGGTCTCTGAGCAGAAAATCCAAGACTAACGTGAATTACAGAAAATGGGCTGTAGTTTGAGGGGGAGAGAGGAAATAATGTTAGAACTGGGAAATATCGGAGAGAAGATGGTTCATGAGCCAAAACTTTGAATTCTTTCTCAGAAAGATCAAGCCATCGATGAAAAAAATTCTTCCCTTCCTGAAATTACAGACCACCTGGGCTGTTAGGCTTATGTTCTTTGGCTTTCAAACAGGGCTCAGTCACTTTACTTTTCAATAAAAAAATCTGATTCATTCGGGTTAAATCCAAAAGGCAGCTTAAATAGTCTTATCCTGCAAGGACTTCTTCTTACCTTCATTTAAAGGTTTGTCATTACTTTGACTCCAACTTATAAACACTGCTTTCTTTTGTCACACATCTAGCATGTTGAAAGACACACTGTCAACTTATATGGGTCTTTTTCAAGGAATCATAAGGAACATCTGTGATAGACATATGGATAGTAAACCCTTTTTGAAAAACCCAAACTACTGCTTAGGACCTACTGACACAAATAATGTTTACAGAATTGCAGAACCCTCAATGTTTAAAATAGCAGCACTATTTAACTGAAAAGGAGCTTAAAATGCCTAAATCCTGTGATTTTGGGAACTATTTTAGAAAACCCAGGGTTTAATTTTTCCCCAACACCTGGTTTACACATTATACGCCGTCAACTCTGTTCCATGGGTAGCTTTTGCCCTGACTTTTCCCCAGAGGGTCTGTGCTGAATCACATATTTCTCTGGCTGAAGAGCACAGTTTTTAATGATTCACTACAGCAATTGGTGCAATCTTCTGCTTTTACACACATATGGAACTTAAAGAGCACAGTTGCCTGTCTCAAACATTGTCAAGGCCATAGGACAAACTCGCCATAAGTCACCACAGTGGGAACTTGAGATAACCACAGAAGGAAAAACTATCACAAGAAGGCACTAATTCCAGGCCTGGCAGAGGTGAGATCTGGTTAGCATATCCTGGTTAATATATCTGCGCAAAAATTAATTCACACTCAGGCAAGCTGTGGGAAAGGAAGCAACTGCTTATAGACATATCACCCCAAGTTATGGGAACAGCATCTGTAACCACCTTGAGTGTTCTGGAACTTGGAATGTATAAAGGTGGTACCCCCAGAAGAACAACTCCAAGACCCACAGCACTAAGAAGCCCAGGATGAGGAAGGACCAACAGGACGCAGCTGGATCCATGGGT
This sequence comes from Pachyramphus minor, assembly GCA_013397135.1. Taxonomy (NCBI): domain Eukaryota; kingdom Metazoa; phylum Chordata; class Aves; order Passeriformes; family Tyrannidae; genus Pachyramphus; species Pachyramphus minor. The sequence goes on from VYXB01000163.1 coordinate 220,631, forward strand.
GGGGACTAGGTTTGCTTGTTCTGCTTGGTCTCTCTCTCTCTCCCTTCTCCTTTTTTCTATTTCTCTCTACCTCACATTTACTGTTAAATAAAATCGGTACTATTGACTTCAGTGTACGGTTTCATTCGCGCCTTAATTTGGGTAGAGGCATCTCTGACTAATCAGATCATAACACCTCATGGGTAAAGCATCTAACTGAGATTTAGGAGATCCAAATGTTATTTTCAACTCTCCACTTGGCTCTGACATCAGCTTCCAGAATGGTACCACATTACACCAAGCTGAGATGTCTTTAGTTTATGAAAGCATCAGCCATTTCAGTTGTGTTATTCTCTCCTGCCATCCTTTGTCATGTGCTGGGGTTGTGCTGCCTCTGAGCTGGACAGAGAAACAAATTGAAAAAATGACATTGGGCCAATGGAAAGGACCTCATGCCAAGGCTGTGCTCAGAGTCACTGCACCTTGCCTTTCCCCTGCACAAGATGCCAGATGTGCCATGCAGCTGTGCCTGGTACCTGAGGAGCCATCTCTGGAAGACAAGCAGCAGATATGCCAACTGCAGGCATTGGAATGGGAACTGGGAGACAAAGATCCCGAGGTGAATCCCATACTTAATGGGTGAGAGGCAGTCTCAACAGGGGCACCGGCTAAAGCTGTTAGCTCCCTAATATTCACTTACTTAATTCTGATTCTAGTTCTAATTCTAATACTAATTTAATTCCTTCTTCAAATGCCTCTGCAGAATTTATTTCCACACAGGCCTCTGTGGATTCTGCCTTTTTTTTATTAACTGAATGAGTTAATTTACACACCAAACTACTTTAGAAATGATTGAAAGAAACTTGCATTATGCTTATCTAACAGAAGCATATCAACTTGTATTGTTATAGATCATTTGCTTTCCTGTAATTTCCCATCTTTCCCTCTGGTCAGTTTTAATGCAAGTCCCAATCTTAAAAGTCACAGCATGCATCAGTTCTCCAACAGAACCAACTGAAACTTCATTTTCAGGTATTCTGCTTTGGAGGCCTTATTCCGTAAAGCAATATATTCAACACATGTACCCTGCTACAACACAAGCTTTTAATTTTCATTTAAATGGAGGTATAATTACATGCAGTTCTTGCACTGTAACTGCTGCAAATCACATCCTAAATGCGCAATTGTGTTAAGTCCTGATTAATGAAATTTCTTTGTGAGCTAGACATTCCCTTTTAGATTTATATAAAAATGACAAATAAATCTAATAAAACCAAAAAAAAGCTCCTGATATTTCCTTATACTGTCCTGGTGTACCCAAAGTCTATACAGGAAAAATATACAGCATTTATTATGAAAATATAATTCTTGTAGATACACTCAGAAAACTGCAAACATTCATAAACATCTCTCTCATTAGGGAAAGAGAAAAGTGCCATTTAACAGGTGTTAGAATGTAAATGACATCTCATTAGTGACTTCCTTTTGCAGCTCAGAGACAAATAAAACCTTCATTTAAAAGCATTAGTGTTGCTCCTAAGGGTTTCTGGTATCATAATGTTTTGGTTTATGATGATATTTAGCCTTTCTAACATTCCCACTTATTTCTGCAGAATAAACCAGCCTCTGTCTTTAAAGTTAAGACTCAGAATAAAACCAGGGGTGGAAGAAGATGACTGTAAAGCTTTTCAAGCCTTCTTCCCTTGCAAGTAAGTTGCAGGGAATTATCATCTGCATTAACATGAGACAAAAAGAGCAGCTCATCTTCATTCTGGACACCAGCTGGATTCTAATTTTCCTCTGCAAGATGTGAAAATGTCTACAGGTTTCTTATGTTTTTAAGGGGTTGTTAATTACTTCAAGTACTATCAAAATATTAATTCAGTCATTCTAGATTAGGTGATTGCTCCATACCAGTTTCCCATTTTATTAAAAAAAATAAATAAATCGCTTCTGTGATAGCAAGAGGAACGCCCACTGGACTTTGTAGGAATAAGTGTGGTCAAATAGTATATTAAAAATGTGGGTGACTCTTTGGCAATGAGACTGACAGATTCAAGTACCATGATGATCAACAAGGCTTCTGTGCAAGGAGGATGCAAGGATGTGGTAGAAGATGAATGGTCTTCTTTAGCAGACATGGGAAGGAGTATGAAAATCCCCTGAGCTGGTCTTCAGAGTCTATTTATAACCAGCTGGAACCACAAGAAAGTGTATGGCCTTCCAGTCAAATGCGTGACACTGTTTGGAGTCAGAGACTCTCCCCGTGGCTACTGAATAAGTCACTCAGTTAACAGAGGTTTTACATTTTTCACATCATTTAATAGTTAGGCTTATTTGCTTAACAGAGGTTTTAGCATTTATGGTTTAACTGTTGGCTTGTGTTACCTATATCTGCAATGATGTACCCATTTGGGATATTTTTCTGAAGATCTCAAAGATCATGGATGAACTTTCCCGCACATTAAATTAGCTGTAAGCACTTCAGATAAAGCCTGAGGTATTCTCTAAAAAGCTCGAGGTCAATATATGCATAAATGCAAAGATAGGAAATAGCAGTCAAAATGGTAAAATAATAGTATTAATAATGATATTGTTTTATACTTTTTCATTGTTAGTTTTCATTCCTATCTCTTTTCACATATCAGTTTACATCCTCAAGGGGATTATTCTTTTTAGTCCTAAGTATTCCTAGGCAAAGAACCTTGCAATGAAGGGAGTGGGGACAGACAGGGTGATATTCAACTTTACAATGAAAAAGGGATGCAAAGACTTTGTGAAAAGACATATGAGAAACTGACTCTTAGTGGATGGGAACAGATTAACCTGGAAGAAAATTCTGAATGCTGCAGGGAAGGCAAATAAGGAACTTTATTTACACTTGCTCACAATAAAAGAATGAATGGGACATTCTGTGGCTCTGAAAAGCAAAAACTAAGATGATGATTTTTCAAATGTATCGTCAGAGTTCTGTAATTTGCACCTGTAGAACTCATTATCACACAGTATCGTTACATTTTAAAGTAATGCCATTTTGAGAATAACACTGAGCACTTAGATCTGTAATAAAAAAGGCATTGCAGAGAATCTACAAACCTGTTTGCAAAGCTTATGCAAAAACATAGTAAGTTTTAGTCATTTTTTCAAAATACTTTTATTTTAAAATTCTAAAATTCTTGATCTCATTTACTCAAATCCTTAGTTATTCAGTGAGCTTGCCAAATAAAAATTTGTGAAAGATATGACAGTTTTAAAAAAATTAAAATTTAACAGAATTAATCATATTTTCTAAGGACTTTGACTAAATATTTTGTTTTATAAAACTCAATATATATTATATCTCAAATTAACAAAAATCCTTATATCTAAGCATAATTTTCCTGTGGCTTTTGTGTGCATAAACAAAGCACTTCATAAAATATAAAGTGTTTCAGTAAGAGCTTTTTGAAGTACCGACATTTAAGAAACACATAGTTATCTTCTGAAAACCATAAAACCTGCCATCTAGAAATTAGCTAAATCCTCTAGTCAGATCTAATCGGAGTATATTGTTCCGAAATCTTTTGACATCTTTCTCATTTTTTTAATCAATGTGATTCCGTGGAACATTCTACAGCTTGATAGAGCACAATAAAGTATTAGCTAGTGAAAAAGATTTCACTGGATATCAATCAATAATAAATTAGAACAAACATTTTCAGAATAAATGCACAATAATCCTGTGACCAATTTATTCCTTATCAGTTTGCTACTCATCCAGTGTATCATCTACAATTAATCTGGAGATAATAGTCAGTAAAGGGACACTGGGTGAGGATTTTTTTTGTGTGTGACAAAGTCAGACATAGTTCTGAGAAAATAATCCATTTATAGAATGAAGACTATTTAATGATAAAGTTAAATGATAAATAAATATTTTAAATAAAACAGACCACACAAACAAAAAAACCCCAAATTTTTCTCCTGGGTTCAAAAATGATACTGTGATGTTTTGCAGTTTGCTCACAGGCTCCATTTTTCCAGCAGTGGCTTGGTTTGTCCCAGAAGAAAGAAGCATCAATTCCAGGCAGTAAGAGAGGGAGGTGCAGCACACAAAGCTCTGGCATGATGTAAGGGTTTTTGCATTTTAATCTCTGTTCTCTTGTAATCTCCCTCTCTGGTTCAAGTCAAACCACTTACTCCTTTTCTGCCACTGTTTCAATTTCAATACAATTTACTTATTTCCCAGGAGAAATTGAATGCTCATTTGTTATATGTAAAGCTGACTATAAAGCAAATACAACTCTCCAACACCCACTCCCTATTACTTTTGGAAATATCTTAAATTATTGGCAAGTGGGGGAGAGCAGGGAGGTGGGGCAGAAAGGACAAAAACATTTGTGCTCTGCAAGTTATCCTGCTGCATCAAGGATTATATTGGTTTGCAGAAAAAAGGCATCTCTCTCATCCCAATAAGCTCTTATTGTCTTTTCCCATCATCCTATGGCAGGACTGCAGATACCTTTGTGATTACTGTGGGAAGAGGTCTGTGACTGCTAACCACAAAATCCCTAATCTTGTCATCCCTTGTGGTTCCCCAGCCATCCTCTTGCTTGTCAGTGACTTCAGTAGCCTTTTGGTGACACCTTCAGCACCTGTGACAAAGTGCCCCAGGTCAGGCACCGTCAGCCCTCTCTTCTGTCTTTTGCCTAAGGTAAGAAGTTTGCTTCCCTTGTCCCAAGGACCAGACTGTAGTAAATATTCCTCCAAACAGTGTTAAGATCTAAAAGAGTCTTCAATAAATTGATGTTTATTTGAAAAAACAAGAAAATACCAGAGCCAAATCAAAGCTAAACTGTTCAAAAACACCTATCCCAGACTCCCCAGTGGCAGAGATGGGTCCAAATAATTGAAGTTACTGAAAGAAAATCATAAAATTCCTTCCTTGGATTTCCACAGTCCTGCATCTCTCTCAGACTAGGTCCTTGTACGACCCTCAGCACTCAGAAGTCTCTGAGTCCCCAGTGTCACTGTGCTCAGTCTCTTGAAGCTAGATAGATATCTGTCAATTATACTCTTCAGTGTACTTTGATGTGGTCAGGTATGACCTTACTCATTACCATACCAGGCATGAAAACATCTTTTGTGTAGTCAATAAGATTTGTTCATGCCAATTGCAGCCTCCTTTCTTTGGCCCGGCATATACTGTGTCGTCCAACCCAGTTTAATGTTATATTTGCAGTTTCTGTGATTGGTACAGTACTTTGTTGTAATTGCTGCTTTACTCCCACATCAGAGTTCAGGAGTATGTGTTTCTTTAGTGTTACAGTGAATGAATATGTTTGTATTGGCTTCTCAAATATGGAGAATATCCATCTTCAAATGTAGTTATTTAATGCCAGGTAGATTTTTATTGACATGGCACAGCATGTTACTTGAAGCTATGTCAATCAGAAGTGCAGAGGGATCATATTTCATAACAATTCTCAATGAAATATTTCTATAACAAACATAATACTGCCACTATCCAAAATTAAAATTACTGAAATTACAAAAAAGACAGTATTTCTCTCATGAAATGCCTTTGCAGGCAAAGTTATACACACACACACACACACACACACACGCACACACCCCCCACTTCCTTCCCTCACAGCCCCCAAGTAGTATATTCTTTAAAAGAGAGACTTGGTATTCATGGGAAGCTGGTTATTTTAGTGTCATCTTATTTCTGAGACACTAAGCAGAGCCTATATAGAGACTGGTTCTCCAACACAGCAGCTTGTTAAGGGGAGTTGAGTGACATCCCAGCATACATCTAGCTTCCTACTGAGTCTCCAACATCTGTTACTGCCTAACTGCCTGAAATGCGTGGTGCTTTCTAAGAAAAAAAAGTAAGGTTTGTTTTTGTTTTTACACATATGCTCAGCTGAAAAGTGTGTGAGCTGGTCCCCGTCACATCCTTGGACATCTATGTCATCTGCTCACATACTGCAAGATATAGACTGATTTGGTGTGAGCTTTTCTCTGCTAATGTTTCTTTAAAGACACAGGAAAAGGTAAATAAAGCTGGAAAAATGTCCATTTATATAAATATATATATATATATATATACTCTGTGCATTATTATATAGGCAGAAACTATGTCGATGAAGAATGTGGGTGTTCTTTCAAATAAACTTAGTGATGGAAGCTTAACATAGCTGTAGTGGGTGATAAATCTTGAGGGCAGATCCCAATTCTGGAAATGGGCACAAAGTTTAGGCTGAAATCCAAGCATACTACATTAAACCTAAATATTTTAAGTCTGGTATGTATCAGACAGCTAATTTGTTGGATCAAGTCATCATCACTATAAAAACCCCATATCCTGGAACTGCCAACTTCAAGTTCAGAATTTAGCAGGGAAATGTTTGGCTCCTGTTCAGAAATACAGTGCAGAAGTGCCTGTGCTCCCAGAATCAGTCCCTAGTGCATGACCACCTTCAGGTAGAAGCAGCCAGATGGGAATGAACAGTGCTCTGCATTCCAAGTCCTGGAAATATTCCAGATGAATGACGGGTAGGAAACAGCAGTAAAATTTAAGCATTAAATGCCACCAAAACATATATAATGTAAGAAATTATTGAATTAAAACTGAATCCTTTACAGAAAACTCAAGGTCAGCTTAATAAGTAAAATCTTCTAACCTATAAAAACTGGGATTTAGAAGATCTCAAGAAGCAAAAAACCAATAAATTTCACAGTGTATTCCAGTAGATAAATAATTTTGGAAGTTTGCTTAGGAGTAGTTCCAGCACTAAGAACAAATTCCAGCCAAAGCCAGAAAAAAAAGAACTGTAAGATACTGATTGCAGCTGTCTAATCATACTGTGGGTGATATAAACATAAGAAGATCTAGTAGGTGAATCTATAATTGTGTTATATGAACAAAGTTAGGAAAACATCAAGCTTTGTGTTATCTTATTGAATGATGCAACTATACTTAAGTAACTACAACTTTTAGATTTTTAAAAATATTTCAGTTAGTTGAAAAAAACCACCCATCATTACCAAAGAAAAGGAAAAACTGTTTGCTTAGACTATTCCATTATTTCGTGTGGCCACATAATAAGTGTAAACAGTAATGTTTAAAATTTAACAATTTTTATTGAAATAAAGAGTGCTCAAAGAGGAGTTTGAATCTGATAGCAGTATGATGGGAGTACAATTTTGGTAAAAGAAATATTATTTAGAAGGAGGCATTTCTTAGTAGCAAACTGAGTCACCAACAGCAAGTCACTTCTGGATTCAGTATTTTTTTAGGTTTTTAATTGGTATCTAGTGCCAATCCATGTATTTTGGGCTTATCCTAAAAGGAGGCATAAATTAGGGCTTTACATACATCACTGACAGTCTGTCCCAGAAGAGTGTTTCTCCCTGGTAAGGCAAGTAGCAAAGTCAAGGGCAAAGGTTGTAAGAGAAGTAAAGCATAGCCAAGGGAAGAGAGTAGAACTACAAAGAAAATGTAATATTAATACTGTAGGAAAAAGGTGTCAGAATAGGAGGAGAGGCAAGAACAATGCAAAAAAGCTAATGCATTAAGTCAGTTATCGATATGCAAACAGATTTGTCCCATTCACAACTCCAGGCATCTCTGTTTATTGATACATCTAGTTACCAAAAGAAATCTAGTTACACTAAAATTTGGCTGGTGAGAAGGCAGACACGCAGAAAAACTATTTGTTTGCTTCAGTTTTCCCATAGGTGATATTCCAAATATTTCCACAAAGCTATAAAACCATCAGCAAATATAAAATTCAGAAAACTCAAAAATTTCTGTGATACAGCTGCAATATATCTTCTCACTGTTTATAATAACAAATAAATCAAATACAAGACCTGAGTATTTTTAAAATCTGTTCTCAAAATACACTCAGCTTTTCTTTGTTTTCCAGAAGAGCTACACCATCTAAAGTGGCCTAGCACAGAAGCCTCTAAGAATTAATGAGAAGAATTAATACATATGGTTATGACTCAAAGCATTTTATGATTAAAAAAGAGCCCATTTAAGCATAATGATTCAAATTCAGATGCAGCAGTAGCAGGAAAAATTCCCATTGATTTAAGTGAGACTGAATTCAGTCCTCATCTCTTTTATACCTTAATAACACTGTGGGCTTGAATATGACAGTGTCTCTTACTTTGTGTTTAACCAAAACAAATGTCTTAAAGGCCACCATTCATCTTTAACCCTCAATAGAGTGCTCCCCCTACAAGGTGTATTTCTTAATTCAAATGTATGCAATAAAAAGCATTCCCAAAGTATATCATACCTAGTTAACCACATTAAATATTCCCTAAATGGAAAGGTCATTGATACTGGATGGATTTCTCAATTGAAACAGAAGACTATATCTCTGAGGAATTTTTATAGATGACATCCATATGTCTTAATTCTGGATTGTTTAATACAGAGTACTTTTTGGTAGATACATTAAACAGCATAAGAAAAAAAAACACAACAAAGAGAGAATTAAAAAGGAGAGTCTCTCTCTTCATTTGCTTCATATCTTATTTTAGATTTGCTTGGTCAGACACTGCAAAAAAAATTGTATTAGGTGGTCTGTGATAGCATTTCAAAAATGCACAACAAATGTCTTGAAATCTGAGTACGTTGAACACTATCTAGGGAAAAAAATAACTGAAACATGTTAAAAAAAATAATTGAAACTCCTGCTGTTTGGCTGAAATTAAATAGACATTTATAAGACTTTATGCAGGCACTAATTTTGACTTGCTGCACTGTTGTATAAAACAAAATATTCACAAATTTCATAAAGTATCAAGGTATCTTCCGAATTACTCATTTTTCACTCCCAGAGATAAAGATTTATTTCAGGGAACATGAAAACAAAAACATTTTTTCCCGAGAAGTGTCAGATCCCACTTAAGGCAGCTATTATCAGAATATGTTTTCCTGTCATGTTGTGATTCTGTATCTCAAATGCCTCCATAACACCAGTCGTGCCTTATGTGCTCCTCCTGCATAGCTCTTATATCTGCTTACCTTTATATGGAAAGCCCTGAGGACAGGCCTTAGTGGCCTTCAGCTGTCCCAAGGAGGAAGAAGGAAACAATAGCGCACAGGAGTGCTTGTTTTAAAAGCATTCCAGTCTTCTCTTGAGAACAAAGCCCTGGATGCAGTAGGGTGAGGAAAAGGCTACAGAAATGTAGCACTTTGAAATTACAACTGATTTTCACAGATCTCTAGAAATGCTACTACCACCGCTAGACTTATATCACCACTTCTGAGCAGGCAATTATCTACCTTGATGATGCTTTGAGTATGAAAATAACGCGCAATTTGTTTTCACCTTTATTTTCATGAATAAAGGAGAAATTGCCCAAATAGAAAACAGAAAAATGTGTAGGGGGAAGTTGTAGTAGTGGTCTGTGGCTCCTTCTCTTATATCCAAGCCTGAGCTCAAGTGGGGCAGCACCCCACTGGTCTCGGGTGTCTCCTTCCTGTGTTACTTTCTCTATGAACGGGCTTTACCCATACTAGTCAAACAGTCCTGACTAGGGAGGAATCATTTCACAGCTCTCAGACTGCCTCAGATTACTTGCACTCAGACTACAGTGCGCAGAAGTGGCAAGGAGGTTGGTGGGGGGAATGGGAGGAAAAGGCAGTAGCAGTCTTAATTCAAGTTAATGGCAACCTCATAATGAGATGCTGGACAACTTCAGCACGGAGATTGAATAGTCTTTTCTCCATGCTTCTTGAAAAGACTGACCTGGCTGAAATACATGCGGGGTTTTTTTTGCTTTTTTTACAAATCCAGACTGACTTGAGTAAGTTAGGTTTTCATTAAATCATTTCTTTTGGATGTGACTGTAACATCAGTTTGAGAAAACTGCATGAAGTATGCACCAGGTAAGAAGTGGTCTTGTGTTTCAGATGAAATGAGACAGTTTGTGCACAGTTTGGCATTAATCTTCGACCCTAATGGAAAATTTGATCAGCAATGTCTATTTCCTACCTACTTTTTAAACAAATAAGGAAAGAGGATATCACTGTGCTCCTTAAAATGTACAAACAATTTCTTCTTCTCCTGAGTTTGCATCCTCATTGATTCTGCTGAAGAGAATTTTGCTGCTGCTGCAGAATCACACAAGGGTACCTTTCCCTGCACAAGGGTAGCGGCAACAGCTTCCTCCGAGCAAGACCTTTCCTGCTTCACCTTTCGGGTCACGCTGCCTCAATGATATTTAAATTTTTTTAAATGGCTTAGCATGCACTTCTGAGTCTTAATCTTCAGACAAACTCTTGGTTCACCTTCTAGCCCTAGACTCCTCCAAGATCAGCCTTACATAAATATTGTTAGTTAAAGCTACTCAGATCAGCAGAGACCTATTCTGTTCAGCCTTTTTTTCCCCTTGCCTTTTTTTTAAAAAAGGGCAAACTGTTTTATATTGACAACCATCTGTGAGCCTGTCTTTTAGGCCATCAAACTCTTCCATCCATTACCAAGAGCCTTCCTCACCTCCGCTGCATGACAGCACAATAAAGATGACATACTAATTCAATGACTTGTAATTTCAGCTAAACAAAGACAAGTGCTGCAGCTTCTCCTTTTGTGTTTCGGTGCCATATCGGTGAAGCCAGCTATGCAAACATAGCACTGGGAGGGTTTTATGACAGCAGTTGAATGGGAAGAGTAGCTTGGTGTTTCTTTTTTATGGGTTTTGGCTTCATGATATTTGGCTCAGTGTTGCTGGCCATTGCCATTGTGTTTGGATTCTATGTCAGCAGCAGCTAATTGTTCCAATAATGTTTATCATGAGGATCCACCAGGGAGCTGTATATGTGGAGATAAGCTACAGGGCAATGATACTCACTATCTTACTGATCTCTATACACAGTGCTTTTGCTTCATGCCAAAAAGCTCTTTAGGTTTCCTGTTTAAAAAAAAAAAGTGGGGAAAAAAAGAGAGAAAAAAATAACAGCTTAATCATTGTGCCAACAATAGTGTCTAAGGGGATGTAATCAGGTTCCTCTGATAATCTTAGCAACACACGAAAGTCATGTGCAAAAGCCGTAATTGAAGCAGTTGGTTTTTTCTACCACCTGCTGTTGAAGTCACAGGTTAATCTAAATGAGGTCCCCTTCCTATGAAGTAGGATGCAGAACACTTTTTAAACCATGAAAACGTCTTATGCAGGCTTTGCAAAATAATAAAGAAACAGTTCATTAAATGAAAAGTATTATGTATCCAGTGCTTGCTCAACATTTCATGCTGCTATCGGGTGTCATATCCAAGTGGAAAGGCCATTCTAATGTTTAAACCCCAGTGCACACTTCAGTTTGCATGTGGAAGTAGGCAAAAGGAGTTTGTCAGGCAGATGCCCCCAAATAATTAGACATTAGGGAGACTATGTAACAGGTATTAAGAAAGCGACTGTTTTTTAAGGCTTGTTTTTGACCCTCAGGAATAATACAGAGATAAATGTCTAAGGGCACAATGACATCTTTTATGTATATACCAGTAGATAATTTGCATTCTTAATTCTCTCACAAGTTCTTCACATTACTTTAAGGACTACAAAAATAAACAGTTGAAGATCTGAGCTCTGGACTGGTCAATTTGCAATGTTTTCCTACTGGTTTTTTAACCCAAATATGGGACAAAAGCAATAAAATGAAAATGTCATTATGGGTAAGAACCACTATAATTACAAACACTCTTTGTACCTTTTACTGTAATAAATGGTTTATAATTAAAGGTTCAATGCTGTGGCTGTATTACCAGCTAACTATTATTCTTACTGGCCCTGTGAAGTTGCCCCAAGATCTCTGCCACACACATTATTAATCTGCTTAAGTATTAGGTGCATAAACTCAGCAGAGTTAATAAAATGCTATAGCTTCATCTCCAAAGTACAGAAATCCCTCCCTTATGGAAAAGTCCTGAAGGATTTAATAAGGATACCACTAGTTATTTCCTATAGAAATTACTCTGAAATAATTTACATAATTTGAGAAAATTATATACTTCCTACAGGCTTTTGAACCATCCTAAGGGATTCTGTAGCAAAGATAGCAGACTTTCTGAAATTCTATTGGATATTATAATATTCTACTATATTCTAGAGAAATCTTCCATGAGTCTTCTCTGAAATTAAATGGATCCTGTTCCTGAAAACAGCAAGATTTTTAATATTTTCTCCTTTTTGTTTCTTGTCATACACAGTGTCTACATCAGAATTACCAAGTAAAACTGTACATTGGGACTGGATCTGTAGAGCCAGACACCTGGGGCTAAGGATCCAGCATTGACATTATACACATTTTTTGGTAGTGGCTATAATGGGCTAGGTTTAGTGTAGTTCCATGGAGGTGTGCTCCTAGAGAATGTCTTTTGCTTTCGTTTCACATAAAATTGCAGTATGTGGGGATGTTTCTCTTCGAAAAGCCCACTCTTCAAAAAATAAACATACTGGCATAGCGGTGTCTTCTGTGTATCATATAAACCATATATCATTGTTATGAGGAAGTGTTTCTGTGGGAAAATTCAAAGCCAGAATATGACACACTAGAAGTATTTCAAAGACCAAGTAAGAAACAAGTCTTCAAATGCAACTAGCATCTACCACAATGACTGAAAACATAACAAATTAATATAACAACAAAGTTCAGAGAAATGTGATTAAAAATGGAAATCCCCATCCATAAAACCCATGCAATGTTTTTATAGTTATTCATTAATGAACAAAATGAGCAAAACAAAAATTAAAATAAAAGAACAAAACAAAAATGACACCAAATCAACAACTTCAAAGTAAAGTTTTAAGTGTTTTTCAAGATGCCAAGATTCACCAAGATTCTTAGAAATTTTGGGACACCTCACTTTTCTATGTGTTAGAAGAAAAGTCAAGCACAAACTCAGAGCTTCTGCAACCATTAAAAATGATGATATGTAAAAGCAGAATGTAACAGACTGGCAGTTAATAAGGAATATGAAGATGACTGGAGTTGTGCAGTCTATACGGGCTTCTAGGATCTCCTTGCTGCATAGCCCAAGTGATTTATTTGGCTTTCATCTTGCTTTTTGTTTTAGAAATAAAGGTCTGATTCTGCCATCATTAGTCACAATGAGTAGTACCTGACTCTGCAAGTAATCCCTATTGATTTTAGTATTAATTCTTTTTAAATGCTGTTCATACAGGAGAAAAGGTGCCACTAAGAAGTTAGAAGGATTGATGTACTGTTTCATATTATTGGCAGCTGTCTTTTTCCCCCCTCCATATTATTGTGTGTGCATTCTACCATGTCTCTATTTCAATCCCCTTTTCAGCCCTTTTCAGATCTTACTTACTATCCTATATCTTCCTGTCCCTTCCTCTTTTCCAGTCTGCTGTGAATCTCAAACTCAACCATTTACATTTCCAATTGTCAGTAAAGAGACAGGTCAGAATGGGTCCAAGTCCACCATGCTTTTTGTTGCCTGTTTCCAAGCTACACAAAATGTTGCTGGACCTCTGTTTATACTTACCAAGTTCTAGGTATCCCTCATACCTACTTGAAATGGGCTGCGAAGGACAAAAGTACATATAGAAGTTTCTGAGGTTCACTAAAGTAGCATTCCCAAATCTACCTTCCATCTGTACAGAGGAGCAAGATGTTACTCATTACCTGCTCTGCCTTCCTGTATCTATACTCAATGCAGGGTAAACTCCTGTGACCTTGCTTTCTTAACACATAAAGGAATATGCAAATTTCAAATAAACACAAATGCAACCTTCCAAAACAAAATGCTCATTCATGTTGCCTCGGGGAACGGTGAGAGAACACACTGTCTTTGACGGCTAAGTCAAGTTAGAGCAATACAGGAACAGATATTCCATAGCCTTATTCTCCCTTTTTTACTGTTCAATTAGAAGTGAGTACAGATTACATCCACTGTATTATGCTTAGAGGAAAGAAAATACTGAAAAAGGGTGAAAAAATTACCAGAAAGACCCATCCTATTCTAACTGCACTCAGGAACTTGTATACAATGTGCTTCAGAAAGCTTTCCTCTAGGACCTCACCATTTTATCCTGTGCATTTCATGTGCTATGCAGAGGTTTCTAAGAGAAGTAGCAACTAGGTTTGGTTGTGCAACTCAGATTCCAGCTCATCTATATTCTTGACTGCTGAGTTAACTTTTTAAAGATCTACAACCATTAGGAATAATTCAAAATATATTGGCATCTCCTATTTCTCGTACTTGGCCTGAGTTCATTCTTCTCCTTTGGGAGATGAATCTTTCAAGCTTCACTTTTCCATTTCACTGCTCTAGTGGCTCACTACAACATTTGCAGAGCCAGGACGGTGGATTTGTAGCTTCTGAATGAACTATAATTGCTTATACCATCTTCAGAATATCAATCTTCAGGACTTCTCCTATTTACTAGTTTATTCCTAAAATAAACTTTGCTTTTAAACACCAGATGGCTTTTCCACAGCAAGATGGCTCAGGGTACTAACAACATTTATTCCATGCTCTCAGAGAAATTTCTGGTTAGATTCTACTTAAAATAGGTTATTGATTCTATTGAAAACATGGTTTTGCTTTCCTCCTGTTTAACACTTTACTGTAATATGGCATCTAAATACTAAGAAACTTCTAAATGCCAGATACAGATAATATTTATTCTAAAAAAAAATGAAGAGTGCCCTTACCTATGGGCAAAATGAATGAAATACATGCTCAATTTAGAATAAATGAGAAAAAGTCATGTGTAACCACCGTGCAAATTATTTTTTATAAGAGGAAAATACAACAAAAGCTAGTGAGCATTTATATTAGATTCTAGAAGTGTTTCTGAAGGAACAAATGGTAGATTTTTAGAACAAGTCATTTGTGAGTAGACAAATAAATGCATTTTTTAGAAAAATTTTAAAGTGAACAATGAATGCTATAGGAAAGAGCAGATGTTGGCCCCTTCTACTCTGTAAACCAAAGAACCCCACGATCCACTTAAGCCCAATAATAGCAGTAATTGTAGAGGAAAAATAAGAGAGGTAGCCTTAAAAACAGTCCCAACAGCACCTGAAAAATTTGTGCAAAATATTTAAAGAGTTCTTATGTATACCTGTTTAAGAACTGGATGTTTCTCATTCCAATTTCTGCACTATTACAGCCTTTGCCAGCTAAACTCTGATGCCAATATTGTTATTGTTGAAATGGCAACATGCAGAGCTGCAGGAACTATTGCAAATAAATATTTATCTGTCAACCAGTATTCTGGGGTGAAGCATATTTCATTTAAGAAATGCACATAAGAAAATTCTTACTCATCCTAACAGCACTGAATTGCTGAGACACAGGAATATTTTCTGATTTCTCGGTGTGGATCTATCTCCTGAATTACACCTAGGAATTACATCACAGAAAATACAGACTTCCATCAATCATAGAACTTCCTAGGAATACTTTTGATAACCAAAACCGACAACAAAGTGAGAAAATAATAAATACTGGAAAAAGTCCATTAAAGAAAGGTAACAACTTGATGTCTAATGCAAGTGAGCATCACATGTGTAAAATTGCTTTAAAGTTGCCGCAGACTTTCAGGTGCAGGTCTGAGCAGGACTGGGCCTCCTACCTTCTCTAATTTATTTCACCTACAAATGATTTCCAGGTTATTTACTCCAGATAGGTGTTGTCTTAATGCCAGGACAGACCGAGGTGTAAATGATAGCTCGATTAGCTTTATATTAGAGCATTCTTCTATAAACAAGAGAATCCAGAGGACAGTCTGTAGTCATGACCAAATTGCAGTGAAAGAGGTATTTACATAACCATCTCATGCTGTGCATGAACCCCTTTCAGTTTAAGTTAGGTGACTTATATCCATGGGTCCTTCCTATAGGGAAGTGAGAAAAGGAGCTGTTACTTGGACTTCTGAAAACTTGCAGAAAATGCAAATGTCTACATTAGCTCCTGTTTGTAGTCATCTGGAAGAAATGGGAGCCATAAAATAATTCTATAGAAATTATAAATAAAATCTTCAATGCAATGTCTAATCAAATCAGAAAAAAAAATGTAAGAATTGCAGGATTTCACTAATTTCAGCTGCTCCATTTTCATAAAATCATGCTAGTCAGAAGAAGAGAGATATGAATTAATTTCTTCAGTATAAGCAATTCCTATTAATTTCTGTGAAAGCTGCATGAATCAAGGGTAATAGACCACCATTAAGATATATGAAACTGAAAAGCTGTTGACTTTCAGAAATCAGTTAAACTAGGCTAGCTGAAAGACAAGTTAATATATTTTTAATTAGATCTCCATTTGCTCACGATAAAGATTGCGATCTCAGTGTGAAATGTATCTCAAAATATCGAGCCAAACATGTGGTCTGAGAAAAGCTACTTCTTAATGTGCTAAACATCTGCACTTGGACTAAGGGGTCTGACTAAATAAGAAATCCTGGCAAGACTGATTACCTTGATGGTACGATATCTGGGCACTGTGTGCCTATTTAGATCTATGTGATGTCTAGTGTGAAAATAACATACACAGTAATAACTATAAATAGTCTAAAATTACCTTGCAAAGCAGAACTGCTTGGTATTGGTTAAGAGAGAAATCCTTTGACTGGTAAATAACTTTAAACATTAACTAAATTAACTACACCATTAAATTCTAGTTGTTGCTAATAAGCATTCCAAGGCATGTTATTCACACAAATGCAACTTGATATGTTGTGATTTTAAGCAAGTAGAAAATAAGGAACTATTGGCCCTAGTTCAGCAAAACTGTCAAAAGCCAGTGATGAGTCAAAGGCAACTCTTTCTCACTCTGAAGACTGAAACACCTCCTCTTTGAGATGTGTTAGGAACAGCAGGCTATCTGCAAAAGTCACATTGTCACGGTGAGAAGAAAAACCTGGTGATATGTGATATCCATATATTTTCATCCCTTAAAGAGGCTAAAAAACCCATCTGATCTACCTACAATGCATCTGGAAATGAGATGACAGATCTCCAGTTCCTGTGAGACCACATCCCTGTCTCATGGGGCAAGCCAAGAGAAGGTTGACCAGTTTCAGGGTGTGCAAACAAGCAAGTGCACTGTTCTACGGTGACTAAGGAGTGACCCCCCCAAAAAAATCTTTTTATACCTTACCTCTTAGAAGACTGTTCTCTGTACAGGCGGGGTGGACCAGAACTGAACTCCGCACCGGCGTGTTGGATTCCCAAAACCTCAATGGCTGTGTGAGATTACACAACTGGCAAAATAAAACTGATGCAGATTCTTGAATTAGCTGGCTGTGAGGCAAGGAAGTAATGATTTATAGTGTTCATGCTTCTCATTTTAGCTTGGATTTTTCATGAATTTTAAAGCTGTCATTGGCTTCATTTGGCATTTGCTCTTTTCTCACTACATACACTCAACCAGATACATAATTTAGAATTCCGCAACCACAATTTAAGTAAAAAAAAAAAAAGAAAAAAAGAAAAAAGACAGATTCATTTTCTTAGAGCTTTGTTAGAGACTTAAAACAAAGCTCTGGGTTTTTAAAAATCTAAATAAAAGGAAAAAGGAAGTATTTTTCAAATTAAAAAAGTGTATAAAAAATATTAATTAAGCTCTACCAAGGAAAATACATTGCCACCCTCACTCTGTTTTAAATAGGTGCAAACAAAATATTTGTAACCAAAATTTTCAGAGGACGAAAGGTAAATCCAGCCAGTCTGCATTTATCATCGGTTGATTTATCACTAAATCCCTTATCTTATGCTTGAATCTTGGTGCGTTGAAGACAGATAAATCCTTCACTATAATAACTCTTCTGACTCCCAATATGATCCAGAAAACTAGAAATATGCTGGTACCAAAACTACCAAATCTCTGGAGCTAGGGTTTTATATAAGATCCTCAGCCTTGAATTTGTCTGATCGACAAAGCAATACTTTGCAGCACATTTTCAGCTTCTTTTGTTCCGTATGGCAGGGATATCGAGTCACAAGGAATGCTGTATGGAGTTCAGGGCCAGCAAGCAGAATGTGGTCTAGTGTCTACTGAAACAAGATTTGTCACTGGGATACATTGAAGAAAGTTCTAAGAAATCCCTCTAGCACATGCTAGAAAAGATCCACACATGCCAAGCTTATTAGATTTAAAGGAAAAAAGATTTTACTCCCTGAAGACTGGGGGCAAAAGACCAAAGTAGTTGCATTGTGTCTGTAGGTTACAAAGGAAGTATATTTTATCAGAATAATATATTTGAAAGTCTGACCTTTATGAGCACAAGTACAGGTCTGGCACTAACAATTAGTTACACGTAGTAGCAGTTCTGCTGTCATTATTAGATGGCACTTTGAAGCCCACCTTGAAAGACTTGGTCCTTCACACTTGTCAGTCTTTTCTCCAGTAGTGTAGTTCAGCCTGGGACAAATGTAAATATGATTGATCACATTTCTGAGTCACAGAGCTTTTATTATTATCACTGACTTATAGAACCAGCTATACTGAATTTGCATCTCCGAAGAATATTTGGGATACCATGTGGTGAGCCTTGGGCAGAGTGATCAAAAGCTGGAGGTATTTTTCACACAATTTCTACATCCTTGTGATGGATTTTTCTGGCATTTTCATGTGAGATTTGGAGACATTTTTCTGACTAGACGACAGGACCATGTATTTAAGGATTCTGCCCAAAAGTGACAGTTGGCAATGTAGTTGCAACAAACATCCCACTGGTTTGGGCAAAAAATTATAGACACTTTTCCAGTACTAATACTACTTTGAGAGAAATTGAGATAATCCAATGAGAAAGAATCAAGATGGAAATAGTGAAGATTGCTCTTTAGATGACCTTTTCTAAATAGTAGATTTCTCCCATTAAATTAACATATTTACATAAATATTAAGCTTCCAAACTGAGCAATAATCAGTTATCTTCCTCTGAAGCAGACAAACGGAGTTATTAAAAATACATCAACTGTTTGGGGGAAATGGAAAGGATCGGCTTCCTCTTTCTAAACTACTGGAGCCTCTTAGTTGCTGTGTGCTACACAAAGAGAAGTGTAGAACAGAATCTGAGCATGGAATCCAGTGACCTCAGAAGGTGAGGTCCATATTTAGAAATTTGCAGTGCAGTTCTCCACCCACATTGAATCTACCTATTTTTTTTCTGAGTCCTGAGGAAACAGCTTTTAAAAATGGTACTTTTTCAACTAAAACACACTTCCAAACATGTTGCAATGTTTTATGCTTGGTTCTGACTAATGTGATTAAACATCAAGTACAATAATTTGATTAGACTCACTTAACAGCCCCTCTTAAATTTAAATTCCTTCCTCTGTCCAGAAAGTATAAAATATGATGTACCAAGTTGCATGCAAAATTTCCCAATTATTAATCCTCTTATTATCTATATGAGAGAATACTTACTATGAGATCAAGATAAAAGTCCAAAAAGCTGTTCTCTTTCACTGCCACTATAAAAGCATCTTTTTTGTCTACAGAGCCTCAGACAGCCACTGGGGCCAAGCCAGAATTCCTGTAGTGAAACAATCGACTTGGCATCATGTTGACACATATAAACAACAGTCTGTCAACAGGCCTCACATTAGTGACAGAACATTTTTGGCAAAACAGTAGCATCCTTCTGGGCACTGTGGCAATAGCAGCCAGTAGCATCCATTCATGCCTTCACTCTATAGCACAATATTAATTAAAAGATTATAACAGTGACACTTATCCAAAAAGCCAAAAACCCACAGAAATATCTATGCAGAAGAGGAGAATGTTTATTGAATGGGAATATGCCTCTAGCTGCTTTTTCATACAGTAATTTTAAACTTATGCACTGTACGTAACCTCTGACCATTCACAATTAGCAGATAAATGTAACTGTTTGCTTGAAAGTAGCTATATGAAGTCTATATACACACACATGTGCTATCAACTTATGTAAATCAACTTCACTCTGGCCTGAACTAAAAAGCACAAAACAAATAACATTGCTGGTGAAAATAAGTAGTGCTGCAGGCTTTTTTCTTCTTCTTTTTTTTTTTTATTTTTTTTAAAGAAGGGTAAAATTAAAAAAGAATCACTAGTTTAGACGTTTTTGTATTTTGCCTTTTTTAAACCTTCTCTAACACTTAAAAATATGTGTAGGGGAGTTTATATGTGTGCTAAATATCTGTCAATGAGTTAAAAGATGGTATGATAAATATTTCAGCTAGTTAATGCCTTTAACATAACCACTCTGCTTTTTAACTTATTACTAAGTCCTTTAAATACTAGTCATGTTTATTAATAATCTCTTAGAGTCAATGGATCAAAATTAGAGGTAAAATATAGAAGGGAACTTGGAAGGGTGGAGAAGCATCAATTACCTGCTGGCATCTGGATCGAAGCTTAAATAGTTAGAAAATGTAATGTGCAGAGGAAAGTGGATGGCATCCAAGAATCCCAGAATAAGCATAACATCAGTTCTGGAAGCTGTATATGCAAATTACAGTAGTTTGTCTGGCTAATTATCCTTACTGAGATACCCCACACTGTGTTGCAAAGAAATGCCCTGAACTCATGTGACAAGAGGTATAATGTAGATGGCATTCATAGGCCCAGCATAGGAACCTAAAGAAACATAGGTTTTTTTGAAACTTCTTTCTGGAAAAGAAGTGAGGAGAGGCTTTAGAGATCATATGATTCCTCTGACATAGTATTTTCTGACTAAAGCATCCTAGACAGATATTTGTATTTGCCTAAGTGTTTGGTGATGTAGATTCTGTAAGGTTTTTTGTACATTTTAGTTCAGTCCCTGAAAACTTTTTGAGTAATATCTCATCTCTTTCCTTAGTCCCATGGAACAGTGGACTTGATTTTCTTATTATTAAGCATCTGAAGGGCACTGAGCTTCTTCAGGTTAAATCAAACCACTTATTCTAATCTCATGGGATTCACAGCAAGAGATATGTGAATGTAAGGACACCTACTGCCAACAGCATCCAGACAGCTGAGCTGTCTCTGAGGTGTGACTTTTTCCTTTTTCAAGGATGATAATTTGAGCTTTCTCATTGAGTTAAACACATAAATCGTCTCCTTTGGAAGCTGGAAAAAGTTAATTTTCTCTTTTAAAACAGCTGGTGATAAACTTACAGTTAGAGCGTTTACTTCAGAGTGTGTCCCTACTGTCTGAATACAGTTTAGGCAGGGTCTCTAAGGCAAAATAAAGAGAAAACAATCAAGAGTATAGGATGCTCCACATAGGAGTGTTCAGTTTAAAAAGTCATCACCTGATTTTCAGAGTCTGCTTGGAGGTTTATTCATGAATTGCATCATCTGATTTTTTTTTTTTTAAAGTAAAAAGAAGAATCTAAGAAGAAAAGCATTCTCTTGGAGGTCATATCCCTCACCACCAAGCTTCATGTGCTCTCCTGTGCAGTCCATGCACCTGGAGCTGCCTAGCAGCCCTGGTTCTAGAGAGGTAGGAAAGGGTGTGATAGCCAAACCTGGTCATAGCCTGGTACTTGAGTCCTTTACTGAGAGGAACTTGTTGTTAGAGGGTTTCAATCTGTCTGATAAGAGAAACTCAGATAGGACCTCTTCCGGTTTTAGGTGCAAATCTTCTAACTATGGGAAATATTAGTTTAGTTATTTTTCTAAATCTGTGTCTTCAAGACTGATAATCTAATTTTTAGTGACAATGGCAGGAACAAGGCCAAACATGCCTCTGAAATTTTCAATTAAGAGTGATAAAATTACAGTTTCTGGCCAGACTCTTCACCTCCTCCATGTGCAGATACTGAATTCACTATATCCATGCTAGAAGTGTGTGATGAGATCTAAAATAACACTTCATTGAAAAAAAAATGCTCTTTTGTGTATGGGAGATACAAGCTACCTGCAAAACCATGCAAAGAACCTCAGCACAGCACTAAAGACAGTTCAAATGCTGTGATAAATTCCTTTTCTAACCAGCATCCTGTATCATAACATTTCCAAATCAAAACCAAGGAAATAGTTAACTTAATGAGGGATTGTAAGACTTGCCTATGTAAATATCTTTATAGTGTTTAAAACAAAGAATGAATATTTAGACAAAAATAACAAAACCATTAATATACAAAGAATGATTATATCTTTTGCAAATTTAAACAGTCAGGATGATATTAACTGAGATCTACATTTTTTCTATGCTGCAGGAAATCTCAGCATTTCTCTGATTTCATACTGAGATTTTGAAATTTCAATATTTTTATTCGAAAATGTCAAAATCAAACATATATATTGGATTTTTTTAATCAACATAAAAGGTTTTTGCATTGCTATGTTTTACATTGCTAGTTACATGGTGTCCCTAAACTGCTTAGCTAAAAAAAAAAAAAGCAGCATTTTTCTGTCAGTGATGTAATCAATGGGAGATCTTTACCTCTCAAAGTAACAGTGGTCTGACCTACAGCTGACATATCATAATAAAATACTGTGGGAAAGCAACAATTAAGTGCTATTCAACAGATTGGAGCTGCACATTTTCGTGTCCAACCTTTAAACTAAAATGAAATATTTTGATTTTTCAATTAGAAAATTCAGTCAGGAAACCATGCCACAAAACAAAACAAAGCCAAAACAAAAAACCACACGACTTTGTAGAAATTTTATTTCCATGGAAAAGTAATGATCAGTCAAATGTGTGTCAGAGGTGGTTGAATATTGAAGTCTGGCAATTGTTGATTCTTCCACTATCCAGAGGGGAAGGAACAAGATAGGAAGTGAAGAAGTAATTAGCAAAATATACTAAGATTTTTCTAAGGTACATATCTAGAAAAAAGCACCTAGATATCTCTAAAATTCAGCTGCTTGGCTTTCACAGGTAGCCCTCTTAAGGTCTGCAAAGTCATTCTCGCAATAAATAAAAGAAAATAAATGAGTAACTCAAGTTTAGGCAGGTCTCTTCTGGGCTTGCAACTCCTACAGATAGAATGCTGTTTATATTTTTTTTTTTTTATCCACTTTCCTCTAAAAACCAAAAGAATATAAACATGCTTTTTTGTTATAGGATTTCAAGTTTACTCTCCTGCTTCTGGGTCTCAAAGGAAAACGTCACAAGAAAGGAATTAAAATGACTCTTCAGGGGCTCAGAAAACATGAAATAAAAAGGCTTCAAATGATGAAATGTGTAGAGTGATTTGTGGTGGTCTGTGAAAGTTTTATTGAACGTTAACTAGCAGAGTGATACTGTAGCTTTCAGTCTTGATTCACCCCCTCCCAGCCTTTTCTCTCCCCCGTTGTTCAAATGTCATAAGCTTTTTACATTTCAACTGAGTTTCTTCTGACATGGAACAGACGTGAGAAGGCTGAGAGAACGACTTCTAAAACTATTGGTTTTCTTGTCTCACTGTCCCTATATTACACATTGATGGTTCTTATCCAGGGCAAGTTAGATAGAAATATGGCTCTGAGTCCTGGATCTTGGAATTACTTGATACAGGGCACTGTTGGGAATGCCCCGTTGTTCTTTGTATTTGCCTTTAGTTGTTTAGATACTCAAAAGTCATTGATTTTATGAGGGTCTGTACAGGCCTACATCCAAAATAAAATTAGACAATGAGAACACTATGAATGTGGGTTACCTTTTTTTGTTTCCCTATACTAAAAGAGAATATGAAAACAATGCCAATTTTGTGAACAATCCCAAGTTCCCTTACTTAGCAACCCTAAAAAGAATTGTAGATATGGTCCAGTTGACTAACAAACACTTGTTTACAACCTAGCCTGAGAAAAGCTACAGTTGGTGTTCCAATTGGAACAATTTATTTATCAGAACTCAGATTTTCAAACACAGATTTTCAAAGATTAAGAGGAATGTTTTCACAGCAGCAGGCATAACAATGTAGTACATATGGGACATATTATGCACATGATTCAGCATATTTCTTGTTTGTGCTGTGATATCCAAAAGGACACCACCTACAGTTCTCAGAAATTAGTTTCAAATGTCTTAAAATCCTGTTAGTTATACCTAAGTGACCTTCTAAGTTTTGTATACAACTTTAAAAGTTCTGGCAAGCTCTTTTATGTAATCTTTTGTGTAGTGAGTGTATGTAAAATTTAGAATACAAACAATATTATATTAGCATACTTTAAGTACACGTACATAATAGCTTAGGAAAACATTTCTAAAGATCTCACTGGAAGCTACTGACTTAAAAAAAAAAAATAAAAATGCCACTCCCATCCTCTTCCAGTTGTTTTAAAAAGACAACAGAACAGTTCAGAAGTTTTTGGTTCCAAAGATTTCACAAGATGCATTTTTTTTTTTTTTTTTTTTTTTGTTAATTTAGAACTGCTACCATATCTCCAGGTAGTTGTACAGTTCAGAAATGTGTACCTCTCTCAATGTGTGCTAGGGTTGCCGAATGAGCAGAATAGCATGTGCAGCCAGTTCAGTCAGTTGTAGCCTGGGCAATGTGATTGCTCTGCCACTTTCGAGGTCTGGCACGAGCCCTGCTTGCCCTGCCAAGCACCACAGTGGCATTTACAAATGAAAAAAAATAGTTGTGCTTTCCGTCATAAAACTCTCAGCCATGAAGTTTCCAGTTTTGTGGTACATTTTTCTGTGATTTTTTTAAGCTGGAAAACAAAATGTTCAAGAGAAATTAGTATAGTATTCATAGTAGATAATATTGAAAAAAATTCTGTCATAAATTTTTTAAAATAAAAAGTAGTAAGGCAGACCTAAATGAGTATCATGCTCAAGTATTTGTAAAAATAAACATTTTAAATGGCTTCTATTTCTGAAGAAATTTTAGAAATAATAGATACGGATTAATTAAGGGATTTTTAATTCAAAATGTATTATATTTTCCAATAATCATGTCAGTTGTACATTTTAATGAAATAAAGTCTTTATAAAATTGAGTTAATCTATATTTATTACAAGTGGAAGTATTTTTCTAGTGTTCCACAGGAAATGCTGAATTGGTTCTCCACACTATTGTCCAAGACTTTGCTCAAAGTACCTTTGAATTTTCACATAAAAATTCTGAAAAATTCTGAAAAATTAAAAAGTGTCCTAAAATCTCTTCCTTTTCAAGGAACTCTAGGGAAAAGTAGAACTCATTTTCTTTTAATGTTCATATGACACACACAGCATGCTAAATGCATATGCACAATATGTGTCATTAAATATTAGCTGTTAGTTCATCAACAGCATCTTCTAAATAAGGATCAGAAGGGACACAAACAGTTGTTTCAGCTGAGGTCTTTAGAAACACCCAAGGCATCTAGGCAAAAAATTCCCATTTAAATTCACCAGAAGTTGGGACTCTGACTCCCTTGAGCTCTATTAAAAATCTCCCTTCCTTCTTGATTCACAAATGCAATTGCTCCATTAGTTTGATTTTGATTAATTAACAGTGCTTTTAGGCTTTCCATGCATGAATTTATCAACTGTTACCAAACTGAAATACATCAGTTATTTCCTCTTTTAAACATAAAGGAACTCGGCGGTATTTCAAAGTGTTTGTAAATGATGGCTTAATAGCTCCTAATGCATCATGGCCCAGTTTTTACAAGTTGATTATGAAATGCTCATGCAGCTTAGAAAATCAAATGGCAGCCCTTACAACCATGGCTCACATTAATTGAATAGGTAAATTATTCTCTTTATAGCAGGTTAATACATATGACAATAAAATCCTAACAATTTGCCTCTCCACAGTTGGGGCCAATGTGACAACTTGTTCTGTGGCTGGGTATTAGAACAGGGAATAACACACGGTTTTGACAAATTCTCTGTGGTACAACTCAACAGTGGTATATCAGCACAGACTGCCTCTGACAGACAGATATTGCTTGTGAAGGCACATCTGAGGGTTATTGATCAGGAAGAAAAAAGAATATGTGTATATTATCCTTTAGTAACAGTGAAAATCTGATAACATATAAGCGTATTGAATCCAAAACATGGAAAAATGGACAGCTGAAACTTTACTAACAAATACTTATGTAGGTATTAAGCAGAATCCACCCCGTTCCTCAGCTGGCACCAAGACAGTCAAGCTATGGGGACAGACTAAGGTGGATTCCCATTACACCTTGTAATTTAATGTACTACTCAGGGTTATACTACCTTCTAATAGTAGAAAAACTGTGTGTTGCCTAATAAGAGCCCAGCAGTTCTGGATGTAATGCAAACATGCCTAACATGCCAAAAAGAAAAAAACCACAATGTTTTACATATAAAGTCAAATGCAAGAGTGAGAAAAGTAAATGCAGATCCCATAATCAACATTCTACATTTTATTTTCTGTAAAGACTGCAAAAGGGGCAAATTCAGTTTCTAATGCATTAATAAAAGAATCTACTGGGAAAGGTTTACTGTCAGAATAAAATGGATAAACTGTAGGTCTGAGAACCTTAGATGTTTTCAAAAGTTAAATGACTACCTGTGCTGTAAGTCCTACCATTACAGAGCTCCTGAAAGACTTAGACCACTCTGGAATTACTTCATATTTTCCACCCGAACTTTCATTGAGTGATGTTGATAGGCTTTTTGCCTCACCAGTGAGGTAGCAATGGTATTGTGTTGGGTTACATCAACATCAAGTAAATAGAAAGGACTTTTCCTTTATCTTAGTGCATTGTCTGGGCTGCAGATAAACTAATCTGTGTAGCTGTTCAAAACAAATAACTTCAGGCAGACTGGTACATTTTTCAATATCTCTCTTTCAATATTTTATTTTGCTGTATGAACCTCTGACACACCCATTAAATAAAATGTTATTAGCAAAAGCAAAAAGTGGGAACACATCCATTCCTTTTATTAATTATTTCTACAACACCATTGGAGTGATCAGTGTTCAGAAACAGAAAATTAAATCAACTGGTGCCCACGCGTATTTAGCCAACAAAAAGTATAAAAATTTCCACAAGATATCTGCCTTATGGGGTTTTTTCACTGAAGAAAACAAAAATTTTACCCATACTTTTTCCCATTCTACCATTGAAACGAAGTCACAACAGTGGTATAAAGATGTATGAATACATTTGAAAATTACTATTGAAAATTACTATTGAGAATATAGTATGAAAATGAATAAGCAGAAAGGAATTACTCAGCTGGAATATGACAGTTCACTGTGGCCAATGACTTTTAACTCTCCACAAAAATACCGCATGTTCTTTTTTATTCAGATATGTTTGCAGCTTGAGTAGCTTTTTGACAAGGTGCCTTGAACAACCCAAATTTTTAAATATAATGCTCAGAAACTGGCTTAGATGGGACTCAAAAGACAGAGTGACTCTGCAACTGTCTCTTGAATAAGAGACGGAAAGGCTGCTTGACTATGTTTCAATGGCAGCCTGTAAGTCAAGTTTGTGAGTAAACGCGAATATCAACATCTACTGAGGCAAACAACTTATAGAAACATCAGTGGAGATGTGCTTCCTGAGTCCTATACTTTGCTTTATTCTCAACCCTGTGCAGAATGAAAGAGGATGGAAACTTCTCAGTATATGAGAAGAAAAAATAGGTCTGTTTCTTTTCCCTGAGTGTCCTAAAGGTCAGTAACCTGTGTCTGACCCACTCAGGGTAAAAGGACTGTGTGGGAGGCAGCCTCCCTGCTCCACTTCCCTCCCACTGTCCCAGGTGAGCATCTCTAGTTCTTCTCCCGCAAATCTGAGAGCAAACTTCTTCTCTGCCATTGCAAATCATTCACATCTTTTATGGTTCTGTTGTTCAGCATGCTCTACATCTACATCAACTGGTAGAGTTGTCTGAGAAACGATGTTTAGAACTTCTCAGGAGAGTAAGGTTTTTTAAATTGCATTGTAAGTAAATTCTGCTCTGGGAATCAGGAAAAAACTATATTTTATTAGAAGGTATAGTCACGTTCCTTATTATTTTTCAGCAGACATTCACAGAAAAGTGTTTAATGCTTTATTAATGGAAAATTTAAATTATGCTTTAGAAGGTGTTTTACAGGTGTCTGTTTTTCAGGCATGTGATATCAGTACAGTCTGTAAGTGGAAGTGTTAAAACAGTCAAATCTCGGAAATGGTCTTCCAACACACAATCTTCTAAATTTTCAATGCATTACATCAATGTAAACTCTCAGGATCTAATATGCAGTATCTTTTAAATACTATAAAATAGCTTCTTTCATAGTCAGATCAGATGGTTTCATGGCACTGCAATCTAGAGAAAAATATAGTGATTCTAAAACAAATACTGATATCTAGCCAAGGACTTATTTATTCTATCCATCCAATTACTGAAAACTGAAACACTAAACTTATTTTTGTGGGATATGATTGGGACTTTCTTAAAGATAAAAACCTCAAGGGAGAAGGGATAGGATAGTCTTTGACTTTGAAGGAAGAAAAAGGAATTTAGCAAAACTAATTTGAAAAAAAAAAATCTCGTGACATAGAATGAATTGGTATGCTTCAGCTAAAATGTAATAATATCCGGTTTAGAGAGAAAAGCCTCTTACCTTATTATCTTTTAAAATTACCTCAAAATAATTGCTTATGTCTAAAAGTTGAATACTCAACTACATTTAAATGGAAGAGCATTGTGTTTTGCATTACTGATTGATGTTTATTTTTTTTCAATTAGTGGTTTAATTTGTTTTCTCTTTATAGTTTAGTTGATATAGAATGCGCTATACCTATCTTCTGAAAAGTTTTACAAGACTAATTGAACAATATGGACCCTAAACTGAAAAGGGAGGTAAGAAGAGAGAACATTTTGAGATGACTTATGGCACTGAAATATATACATTTTCATGACAAATAGTCATTCTTTTCCCCTTCTTTGAATATACATGTATTGACAAAAGCAGAATTGTATACATTTTTAAATTATAGAATTAAATTTGTTAAATTTATTTTCCTTAAGAACAATCACTAAATCAGAAACTGATATCTCTTTGTGCATCCTACAGAAAAAGATCTTAAGTATTAAGGCTTGTAGTTGATTTAAATAAGAGCAGTAACTTATATTAACAGACCCAGATATTAAAATTAAAAATAAAGTAGAAATATCAGTGTACCTAAGAATATTCTAGTTGATTCAACTTTATTTGCAATCATGCATTAAGTAGCAGGGAAGACCTAGTTAAGGGAAAATAATATCTTGTCAACATTCATTTTTTAAATAAACAAAAAAAGTCCAATTCTCTTTGGTGAAAATTATGGTTGACTATTTTGTTCTTCTGCCTCAATGAGCCCAACTGCTTCACTGTAAGAAGGAGAAGCCTTTTTTCGTGAAGATAGGGACAAGACCATAAAATAAATCCCTTGGGAACCAAGCACTGCTATCATTTATTTCAGTGCAAAGCGTGTATCCTACACAGTGACAAAGAATCCAAGAGATCTCTAGCTTAGTTTTTCCAATGTAAATTGACTTTTCTCTTGTAATATCTATCTGAATGAGCATAGCTCTAAGTTTTCAAGCACAGAATCTCATTACACTTTATTCTACTGGATCACAGAATCTTCTACAAGCAGAAATATCTTCCTTATACAAGTAATCATAGATCACAGTCAAATCATCCTTACTTTCACTCCGACAAACTAGATGATTTTAGCTTGTTAGTCTCATTATAAAATGAGCTTTCAAGGCCTTGAAACATAGTGCATCTTACTCTCCAATTACTGGCTGGAAAATAGAAATTACTCCTCTCAGTTGGCTACACAACAAACTTTATATAGACTCTATCACAGTAATATTGTTGAGTTTCATTTATGTCTTCAATGCTGCTAACACTGGATGTATTTATATCAGAGGCATAATAACCAGACAGTGGGGTTAAACACCACTGTGAACAGAGTTGAAGTCTGAGCTGCAAAGTGGTTCTAATGTACAAAATGGAAAAAAAAAAAAAAAACCAAAACCCAAAAACAACAGCTTTATTTCCCAAAGGCAAGGCTGCTTTTTTACTGCATTTTTTCACCATGATCCATCACTCATTAACTCAGCAGAAATCAATTTCTAAAAATTATTTAGGTTTTATTTTTCATTTAGAAATAAGTAAAACAGATAGTCCTGCTAAAATATTGTGAAAGGAGTATTGACTACTGAAGAAATGACTAAAAACTATTTACTTCAGATATGTCTAAATTATATATTATAAATATATATCATGTACAGTATATTTATATCTGTGCTTACATATGGGCTGAAATTCAGAAAGACTTATCTCACTTTTGAAGCAAGACAATATTCCTTATTTCTGAAATTCCAATTAACATTTGAGTCTTATATATAAAAAAATAAAATGAGGCAACTTTACAAGTTCTGTGCTTGTTATAGAAGCAAAAAAATGGCATGCAGAAAGAAGAAAATGTGGTAAGAATCTTGGGGAAAATCTAGTACAATAATAAATGAAAATAGTTTTATCATCTGATATAGATATTAGAAATATTTCTCTGCAGATGATAAGTGTGACTAGAATAGCATCCATTTAAAAGAAATTACATTACTGGTTCATCTCTGATGGCTATTGTGGGACTGATATTAGAGTAGTGCTATCTGCAATTTACCTTTTTTAACTAATAGCTCTTTGTTTTCTATATGGATCCTTTTAAAATCTCTCATATGCTTTTAAGATATCACTTTCCATTTAATCACTTTCCACTTATTCTTCCCTCTCCAAGCTCTTTAATCTCTAGCTACATTATGATTTTCTTCATGTATATTTTTGAGCATGTATACAGACTAGGTTTCTTACCAGATCTGTCTATCTTGACAGATATACAATATTTTGCTTTAATATTCAGTGTATTACCAGAAAGATCAAGTTATTTGTTGGATCTTTAATCTGTTACATCTCATAGCGAAGGTAGTCACAGGATATCCTATGACTTGTGGCATGGTCAAAACAGAGAACTGGGGCAGAAGAGTTCTGGGACAGAAGGGATGGTGAAGTCAAAGGACAAGAGAATGGAGATCTCACAAAATTCCAGTTTAAATGCTCTGTTTTATTCACTAATACTGCCCTTTTTTTTCTTTTTTTTCTTTTTTTTTTCTTTTTTTCTGAGCTAAAACTGTACAGTGGTGGGCAGCAAGCTGTGGTGTGGCCTTCGAAATAAACCACAGAGAGCTGTATAGGTCTATATATCATTTCCTCAAGGGCTATAAGCCATAGCTGGCTTCTCTTGGGATGGTCAAACCACCATAGCACAGGGATGACCCCAAAAAAGAGTATATCAAGTTATTCCAGAACAGTATGTAAACAACTCTAAAACAGTCCTCCAAGAGGTATATGACTCCCTGTTTATAAGGCCCACCAGTGCTTTTGCCCCAGCTTTGCTGCTTCAGATCATTTACCATAAATGTGTGCTTAAATGCTGTGTTAAATGAGGATCTTAAAAGCTATGACTACTGTAAACCTCTCAATTGTATTGCCAAAATTGGTGTCTTTTGCAACACTGCTATTACTGCTAATATAAAAGCAGATGAAACTATTAGCCACTTTGCAAAGAGATATTATTCACAGAAAGACATAAAATCCTTCTGAATATCCAAGGAAAAAAGGTAGTTTATTGAGTCTTTAGCATATGGATTTTGGATTAAGGTATAGCAAATATCTTTGTTGTGATGAAAGTGAAAGGTTAAATTAAATTCCAGGGATAAACTCAGGAGCAAAATTTGCAAATCCAGAGCTTCTCTGAGGCATGAGGCAATATCTGTAAAGAACCAGCAGGCTGATTGGGGAGGAACTGAGTCAAAGCAATGCTGAAAAGATCATTTTCCCCTATCACTGTGATCACAATTACATCAGTACTGTTAGGAGACTCATTCACTACAGAGTTCAGGAAAGAAGTATTCAAAGTGGCTGAGTCCTTTTTGCCCCCCTCCCCCACTCAAAAGACAATCTCTTAGGCATGAAATGAAGAGATCATATAAACCTTTTCTCAAAGCAGAAATGAAAGTCCAGCTCAAACAGATGAGTATTTCTCAGTATTCTGCCCTGTACCCCTACATTTTGCAGGTCAGGTGGGAAGGAACTGTGGAAAAAAAGAATTATTGCAAATATCTTTCCTTCTATCAAACAGCGATATTCTATTGCTCAATACAAAAGACTGTGGAGAGATCATGAACACCTGAAAACCCAAGTAACAAACTGCAAACTCTTTTTTGGACCTTTGTTATGCAAGATGCTATACAATATCTGGATTACATGAAGTCTCCCAATTACAAATGCTTATACATATATAGACTAGTAGCATGAAAATGCTTTTCTGTCCACATTGTGCTTTAAAATGTACTTCAGAAACTCAATACAATTTGAACAGAGGGGAAGTAAAATCATTACCTGCAATATCACTATCACTAAGAAAATCAGAAAGCATTTTGTACTTGAGAAAGATAAAAGCTGTCACATACACCCAAATGTACAAACATATGCAGCACATATCGGTACAGTAATAAAAAAAACCCCTAATGCATACATTTTCTCTAGGATTCAGCACAAGAAAAATAATGTTTGAGCCTCTTTATATTTTCAAGTTACTCACTTTTTAAATTTTTACGTACTAGCCCTTCCAACCCCACAGCCTCACAGTTCTCCGTGGTAAAAATTGGTGAGTGAATACATAGTGACCATCTGCTAGCTTCTGTGATGCTGAGCTTCACTAGCGCACTGATCACAGAATACATTTCTTGGTTGAGCTTATCAAGGTATTAAGGAATATTTATCAAGGTGCTTTTCACTTCCTTCTATTCTCCTCTTGTTCCCTTCCTTCCTTATGACTTCCATTATCAGCTGACCCCTGCGGCTGGTTCCTTGTACATAACCAGGTCCTGCTGCAGTAGCCCAGCAATTCAGCATGAGCTAGCAAGCAGGGGCATGAAGACCCATTTAGCAAGTTTGCAGAGAGCTCTTTAGTTCCTGGGGGTGCAGCAGGGATAAGCAAGCAGGGGAGCAGTTCACCTTCTCCTTGCTTCCCCACCCCAAAGAGACCTTTCAGGGTTCAAGCATCTTGCAGGCTGCACAAGCTGCCTGGTTTCCAGAAGGTTGACACTGAAGTGGTCAAAAATATCATAGAATCATAGAAACGGATGGGTTGGAAAGGACCTCTGAGATCATCAAGTCCAACCCTTGATCCACTACCACTACAGTTACTAGATCATGGCACTAAGTGCGACATGCAGTCTTTTCTTGAACACCTCCAGGGATGGAGAATCCACCACCTCCCTGGGCAGCCCATTCCAGTGCCTGATTACCCTCTCTGTAAAGAACTTCCTCCTGATATCTAACCTAAACCTCCCCTGGCAGAGCTTGAGACTGTGCCCTCTTGTCCTACTGCTGATTGCCTGGGAGAAGAGACCAATCCCCACCTGGCTACAACTTCTTTTCAGGTAGTCATAGAGAGTGATGAGGTCTCCCCTGAGCCTTCTCTTCTCCAGGCTAAACAACCCCAGCTCCCTCAGCCTCAGGAAGATCTTTTTGATATGCTGAGGAGGGATATGGGGTAGTGCAAGGGGAGGGTGGGCAGCACTCCCTCTGTTTGATTCCAGACTGCAATGTTTTAAGTCTGTGCTGGGCAGACAGATAACCTACTCTGTGGTCTGCCAGAGAGGGCAGAGGAGCTGCATCAGGATGCATCAGTGTACAACACATTTCTCTTTACCAAGAAATTCCCAATTACCAAGAAATTAACAATATGATTATTAAAAATTATATAAGCTGCACTCATAAAGTCAGAAGGCTTTGATACTGTGATATTTCTCTTGCAAGAAATCTGGAAGACAAATGTGGCAAAAGAAGAAGAAATGTAAGGGAAGTCCAGCCAGCAGTAACTCTATATATTTGTACTTCTAGAGAAAAAAGACAACTACTTCAAAAAACACAATGGAAAGGCACATGGTACTGAGAAGTTTACATTCAGGGTAACCTTTCCTTGGAGAAATTTGGACAAAGCCTTCCAACCAAATGCCATTCCATGTGCTTATTATACACAGTCATCAGTACCAGAGACTAGTCACTAAAGTGGGTTTTTAAAGAAATTTTTCTCATTAGTGGGGCATTTTTATTTTTGTTGCACTCACAAGCATGTATATCGGATTCACATAGGAAACGCAGTGCTGGGGCCTTTAAACCTGATTAGGTAACTTCACAAGACCTACACAATTTCACAGAAGCTATGAGAAGAATATGGCATTGGAAATAATAATAAATGGCATTGGAAAAAGCCCCATTTCTTACAAAATTAAAAACTTTTGATAGAGTTACTAAAATATATTCACAGAAACATCATGTATTTGGAATTGATTTTGGATCACATGACGTAAAAGCAGCTTCATGTATGAACAACTAAACCAAAATTTGTTAAAATTCTGGGATGAATAGCTGAGGATAGAAGACTGCAGAGGTAGCAGTTAAAATTTTTAGGCCTTTTAAAGGTTCCCTGTGATACTAAAACAAATTGTCTACACTCCAGCCTCTTTGAGTTGGTTTCTGTAAGAAGAACAAGGAAATATCCAGCCATTTATCTCACCCAAAACGTAAATGTCCTATGTAAATTAAAATATTGATCCTTACTCTTCATTGGTTCAGCATTTCCCATTCCAACTAAAATTTCACGTAAAAGTGGCTTCAGTAAGTGAATACACTAAGACAGTTATGAAATTTATGTTTTATTTCTTCATATGCATTTAAAAGGTTTTAACATATTGGGTTTCAGGTTTGAAGGTTATTTGTTTTCACATTTCTTAATAGTGTTCTCTGCTTTCAAAAATTCAGAATGGACAGGAATCAGGGAAGGGTTTTACCAGACTGTTCAGTACCTCAATTATCAACTTTGAAATAGGTAAATAATATTAATTTCAGATAAAAGAACAATTAACACTGGAGCAGATCTATTTGGGATAAGAAAGGTACACAAGAAGGTCATTCTGAATGCCAGTGGTATGATACTTATGCGCAAGTGTAGCAGATACGCTGAGATGCGTCCATTTAGGGATGGTGGAATTTGCCTGTCAAAGGTGGATGTCAACATTCAACCGACACCTGAGTTCAGCTGGGAAGAAAACAAACGCTAGAGAATGTAAGTGCAACATACAATGGAGCTAATTGTTTGCGATTCTAATGGCGTGCACTATTAGAGATGGCAACTAAGAGATAAAAGGTAGAAGGGATTCAGTAAATAAACTGTACTTCTGGAAGTGAAGTTCTGAAGAGGTGCCTGATAACATCATCCATGTTTTCAATCTGGCTGGCAAAATTCACGGTGGAGGAGTGAGGTGAGTAGGAGCAGACCGGAGTAACAACTTTCATTTGATTTCTTTTATGGCAGACTACGTTTCAAATATAAAAATGGGAGGAGTAGCCCTACAGGTTACTAATTTGTACTACTAAATTAAACAATCTCTGAAGTGTTACTGCGAAAAGAGTCACAGCTCTCCAAACTCTAACCTACAAGAATTATTCACATCAACCAATGCTTTCTCAAGGACTTCATGAGTGCCATACAGAAGCTGGACTTCTCAATGGCCATAGCTAGCAGGTAGTTTGGGGGCAGTCAATCTGTTGTGGAGGGTAGCAGCATTTACACACTGAGTTTATTAGCATAGATATAGTCATAATGCCCCTGTTACTAATAAATTTTGGACTGCCTCTTACTTTCATCTCTCTACTATTCTGAGCCTCTGACACAGCATTTTATCCTTATGTGTTGACAAGAGGCATGAAATATTGCTCTGAAATTCCATCTAGACTTAAGTACTGTCTTTAGAAAGCATGCTTATTTCAGTCTCCTTTTTTAGGTTTATTACAGGAAAGCAGGTCTTATGAATAATCTTTTTAGCACATCAGTTCTTCACAGCTGGAAGAGAAAGTTTTCAAGTATTAGTATGTATGGGATAATAACTTTAGCAGCATTTAATGGGTTTTGTGTAGGACTCTAGGAATCTGAGAAGCAGCTGAGGATTCACTAAAGAAGACAAAAATAATTCTAATCAAGAGAACCATCAGAACAACTTTTGCAGTTCTTGGAAACAGTGCGGCATGCCATTGATTAGATATATTAAAGGCATTCCTAAATAACTCCTTTTAAGGACTTGGTATTTCACCACCTCAAGACTACTATGTGTTTCACAGAGCAATTGGTAACTATTTGTAAAACTCCAAGACATTGAGGGTAATTACAAGAAATTACAAGGAGTAAAAAAAAAGGGCAAAAAAATCAAAACTTTTACTAGAAAGGTGTAAAGTTTACTTGTTGGTACCTGTACCACTTTGGAGCTAATACACACATATGATCTTAAGAGATCTAACTACAGAGTGGCTGTGGTTTTGGTGGTAAATAAATGGTGTCAGGTATGCTTTTCACTCAGATAGAACCACTTAAATGGTGGTTGGACCTCTAACACCTCCTGCTACACAGTGACTTTAAGAATCACTGTCCCTAATAATTGATGAGTCTGCCTTCACATATGTATGCATGAAATTGTCCATAGGTAGAAGAAACAATTGTCACATTTCCAAAGCAAGTAAAAGGACAAAATTCGATGGTTCATGTGGATAAACTTGCTTTATACCAAGAAAATTCAATGTCAATTCATGTTATGAGTGTATCACAAGTGAGCTGATGTAAACTATCTTCAGTTAGTCATTAACCTTGTGCTGGCTTTTCTGTAGTCCTCATGTTTGGCAGTATGCATTACCCAGAAACACCATCTATTGTAAGGAATAGAGGAAAGCTATGTGATTCACAGCATCCAGTACATAATGTATTTTGTCATTGCTTCATGGATATTTCAGGTTTGCTTAGGAAGGTATTTAGGAAGGACCAGCTAATTACCATGAGCCTATTCAAACACAGGTGTTTAAAATCTTGAAGTCTAGCTTTGTTCTTAAAAATTACTGAAATGTCTAGAGTTGCAACATAAAACTGTAATTCATACCTTTGAAATAGCTTGATTTTGTACAAACTAGTATGCAGGCAATTTAACTGCATTTATTCAAGAAGGTTTAAAAGAAGGTGGAGGGGATGATTCATAAAGGATTTGCTTTGCCTTTCTAATTGAAAATTTCAATGCAGTTAATACTTTTCACTTCTTGTCCACTCTAATCTTATTTATTGTGCCTCTGACACCTTCCATTATTCTTCCCCTAACTCGTTGTTTTAGATGAAACTGTTCGACTGCTTTAAGACTGAAAATCATATATTTCTTGCTATCAGTGGCAACTTTCTGTGCCTTTATATATACAAATTAAAGAGTGGATTATCATTAATTATGCACTATAATTTTTCCTGGCAACAGTCTGAAAGTGACAAAACATTTGCTTTTGTCATAGTTCTATTAGGTGAACCCAAATTGAGCTGCTGAAATTTATGACACTTAACTGTGTTTTTAATTTGCAACACAGGGTCAGGATCATGACAGTGATTTTATTTTATTTTGCATTTTATTTTCAGTGATACTTGTAAGGATGTTAATTAAATTGTTTGAACTAAACAGTTTTTATCATTCCAACAACCTATATTTAGTGCATATTAAGGAGAGATTTCTTGTTAACATTACTTAATTTTCTAACAGTTCAGTTTAATAATGGAAAAAGCTCCACACTAGAAAAGACAACTGCTTCAACCAGAATGGTAATGAGTCTTTTCCTTAGAAAAGGAAATGAAATTTACAGCACATTCAAAGAATAGTTATGGGAAACCCCTAAGTATTTGGAATTTTCACATATGGATATTAGCTCTGGACATGAAAACCACTTTTCCATTTATCAAGAACACTACTGAGGATTTTCCATCCCAAATGACAGCTATCACAAACCCTGTCCCTACTCTGAGAAAACCATATTAAGTTAAACCATAATAAGGAACCTGTAAGTATGAAAGAAACATTAAAATAGTGGCTTATCTTGGGAATGTGACCAAGTGTGCCCAGCAGAACCTGAGTGATGAGGTCTGATTTGGCACTTGACTGCCCTCATGTAAAGCTTTCCTCACTCAGTGCCATTCATGGGGAGACAAACAACCCAGCAGAGACATTGTGAATAAGGACTTGCAAAATTATCCACAGTGATGTGGATAAATAAAGGTGAAGTACAGTCAGTGCTTCACCCCCCAGGCGGTGTGAGAGGGGCAGCCAGGCTTTCCTGCAGCATGCAGATTCCTCTACACCTTCTAGACAAATATTTTTAGAAGGAGAGAAGTAAAACTAAGGGCATTTTTAACTTATTCCCTATGTTCACTAGGGAACACTAGCATGAGTTTTGCAAACAAGACTTGAGTATGCCAACAAATGCTGGGTTAAGAAGAGCTTGAATTATTTATACAGATATTATACATTGTGTAGTTGTATTAATACCTATATATATTTAATCAAGGCAATTACTAATATGATAATAAATGTATGAAACCAGGTTAAAGTATTGTTATGCAGGTATTAATATAATTACACAAATATATAATTTTTGGCCAATACAAATGAACAAAAACATAAAAAAATTCTATTTCTATACATGAATATGTGAAAAACAAGTTACTGAATCTCATTCAGAAATATATTAAATTCCAACAGAAACTTACTTATTTTCTTTGAAAGAAAATATATTTAATAACTTGTTTTGAGTGTTAAGCATGTGAGTTAGTTTTTTGCTCAAAATGACAAAAAGACTGCAAGCCCATCTTTCTGACCTGTGACTGTTTATGAGCTCCAGCGGCTGTAATGCTTTATTCTTAATTAGATATACAAGAAGAGTTAATTAAGAATAGATTAAGAAAATTACATATTATTAAAAAACAAGAAGGTGAAATACTTACCAGAGATAGAAAATTTGTTTTCATCTGTGCTCTACAGGAATCAGAGATCACTAAACTTATGTAATATAAAAAGGGGAAAACAACATTAAATCATGTTCAAGTTTTTCTTTTCTTTATACAGTACTTACAGGTGTCAGAATAAAATATATTTAATATATTTTTAATTTGGTATACAAAAATAAATGATCCTCTCTGGAGCAACTGACCTCTCACCTTGGATTCTTATTTCTGAACACTGACAAAATAAATTAAAATATTTCTGGTTGGTAAATGGAAACAGTCCTTAATAAAGGTTGCAGCTACTATGCAGAAGTAGTAGCTGTCTGGTTTCTACAAGTGTGTTTAAAATATTCTTTGCCCTCTCCATACTCCCTAGTATCTTAATTTCATATTTTCTATTGGTACTTTCAAGTTGTTCTGTCATTTTAACTTTCAGCACTTGAGGCTAGAAATAGAATAATACATTAACAAAGTGCATAAGGGTTTCATGAAATGGTCAGATGCTAGTCAATGGTCTTTGGCACTGAACACTCCTTTTCCACTGAACTACAAAATTCTACCTAGATTCTGTTTATAGAAATGTAATGCACTTTAACTTTTTTTTTCCCTCCCACAGCAATAGTAATTTTACTTTGATCTCATAGCAGCCAAACTACTAAATATAAACATGCTCATAAGCAAGGTACAAGACAGGCATAGCCTATGATTTCTAGTAGAAGGTCATAACCCAGATTTTTTTTTAAATAACTATTACAATGAGGAACAGAGTATAGCCACAAAAGGAATAGTTATAATTTATGCCTGACTTACTTCAGCAGAATATAGTTTATTTATAAACTGCTTATGGCAAACTCTGTATGCCCCTGTTCTATGCATG
This sequence comes from Pachyramphus minor, assembly GCA_013397135.1. NCBI lineage: Eukaryota > Metazoa > Chordata > Aves > Passeriformes > Tyrannidae > Pachyramphus > Pachyramphus minor. The sequence goes on from VYXB01000163.1 coordinate 260,243, forward strand.
TGCTGAACTGTCTTCTGGTAAATTATTTAAATTACACCTAGCAGTAATTCCTGAGGACTTTCATACTTCATTTTCTCTATTAATGTAACAGGGAAAAGCTGCTTTGCAAGGATTGCTCTAAATTCCCAGAGTGTGAGTTCCAAACTCTGTATGTGTTGCATTATGCCTGTCAAAAAACTTGTCTTCTCCTGAAATTTATTACTGAAGTCTCTCCACTAGAACTACTCATTGAAGCCTTACGGAAAGCTCATACATGATTTAAGAAGCTAACAGCACTGAAAGAAATAGGTCAGGTAAAAAAACCCTGAATTTAAGCTACCTTCACTTATTACTTATGCAAGATTATGCATAATTTAGCACACTGCTGAATATGCAAGGGCAGAATAATTGTTTACCAAAATATTTACTCTGTGTTCGTACCTGTGTTTTAGTGAGATAAGGTGATTTCTCAGCCCTTGCTAATCACTTTAGAATTAGAAAGGGATTAAATAAGTTTTTGATTATGCTGATAACTGCATGACATTATATGTAAACAAAACTCATGTTTAACAACCTTTTTCAAAGAGGATATCTCGTACATTAGGCATATCAGGTTGTTGCGAGTGGAAAGTTTAACCTTTTTAAGAGGACTTTTATATTACCTGTTTAACCCTTCGCATACCCAGGTATGAAGGAATATAAGAAGGAATGTCCCAGTTCTACAAGCAACCACCCCACCAAGAGTGATCTCCTGATTTTCTAAAAACTAGATAGGGATTCAAAGAAATTTGGTGGTGGGAAGTTTTCAAAACTGAAGCATACAGAAAAGTGTACCTCTTAGTTTACCAGAAAGATAAATGTTTAACAACTCAAGTTAATAATTTGTTTTTTAAAAAATGCTACTTTAAGCTTTATGCTACAGAAAACCACCTGTGTTCTTCAAAAATAATGTACAGTATGTGAATATAGATAACCATGACAAAAGTGATAGCTTATTAAAACCTCTATACAAATTCATGTTAAAGATTAGGACAGTTAGACAGCCGTGAGTTTTTTTTTTATTTATAATGTGCATTACAAATGTAATACTTCTGTAGTTTTAAAGTTGAGGAAGCTTTACAAATATGCACTTGGGCTCTATCAAAAACTTGGCCAGAAGATTGAGATTCTGCTCCTCTACTCCAGTCTCATGAGACACCTCACAGAGTACTGTGTCCAGTTCTGGGCTCCACAGCCCAGGAAAGACATGGACCTGTTTTAGTGAGTCCAGAGGAAGGCCATGAAGATGATCAGAGGGCTGGAGCACCTCTCCTATGAAGACAAGCTGAGAGAGTTAGGGCTGTTCAGTCTGGAAAAGGCTTTGAGGTGATCTAAGTACAGCTTTTCAGTACCTAAAGGGCCACAGGTAAGATTCTCTCCTACTAAACTCATGACACCTAAAGTACAGCTTCGGAAAATGATGCTCTTTCTGTGATCAGAGAACAAAATAGTAAAAGACTCAGAAAACATGCAGAAAGAATGTCAACAAAGAGGATTTTTGGTAAAGAAAGATTCCCCTGATAGGATACATTTTATACTATACAGAAAAAGACATTTTTGTTTCTAGGAGAATGATATAACTAGGTCCACTCTGTATTCCAGGCTACTTGTTTCTTCAGTATAGGCGTAGCTTTATGTTAAAATTTACTTGAAAAGCTTAAGGCAAACCATAGGATTTCTCACTTCAAAAAACCTTCTTTTTAAGATTGTTTCAAGAAGGAACATTATACTTGGTTAAATCTGTGTGTTTTCTACTTAAAAGCTTCAGAATAATTTGTTGCCCATACAAAGCTAAAAGAAAAGACCTTTTCTGGATTTAAACATTAGAAAAAACCAAATAAAAGCCAAATAAATATTACGACTAAAGCCAGTAAACATATTCACCTCATGCCTGTCTGCAGTCAGAAAACTTATTCATGTTTTGTCCCTTTAAATTCTTCAGAGGTGAATTACAGATATAGGATAAGTTTTATTGCTGTATTACCACTATTAGTATTCAAAATTAAAATCTATGCAGTACTGTCAATGCAATTAGGAAAGTTCATTTTTCCTCTGACTAAAAAGAAGACTGTTTCCATAACAGTGTCTCAAAGTCAGACTTGACGAAGGCAAGAAAATTTGCACGATAGAAATTGAACCAAATATGTATTTTGAGGTTGAAAGTCAGAAAAAGAAATGGAGCTCAAAAGAACAAAAACATTGCTTTGAGCCATAGTAGATATAAACAGCCTAGGTGAAAGGCAAAATCCACCTTACTTATTGAGAATTCAGCAAGAATTTTTCCTTTCCTTAGAAGGTCTTATTTTTCTTGTGTTTTAGCTTAAATGGTGGTGGAAAGTCTGTCTTCATGCTTAACTCTGAGGTGATCTGAAAAAAATAAAAATCAAAAATCCCTCATCCTCTTAACTATAAAAAAAATTCCACTGCAATTAACTTGATTATTCATCCCAGACATATACACCAAATGCATTCATATTTCTTCTGTTGTAGACTTCACAGACAGTTTTACTCTTCTCTGTCATTCAGCTTTTCTTTTCTCAGATGTACACAACACCTACTTGTAATATTTGGTTAGATCACAAGCTTTTTAAGTTCATTGAGTTTCAAAGCAATGCTTGGACATGTATCTATCCTACATGTTTACCAGCTCTTGTAAAGAATTCAAAGATGTTCTGAAGGGAACCCCCATCTTTACCAGCAACACAGAACTGTTACTGCCATAATTCTGTGGCTTCTTCTGAGAACTGGTCATTCAAGTACTGCTCATCATCACATGGACACTCCTTGAAGAAGCAGAACTGAAGTTCCTGGTATCTTAGTGTGAGATCGAGCAACATAAATTAGGATTTGGACTTTATCATGCATGAAGCTTTCCACTGACTAGCAATGTCCATACATTAAGAAGCTATTTCTTTTTCAATCACCCACTTGGGAGGCTGATAATTCTTCTTAGAGTTTTGAAAGGAAGAAAAAAAATCAACTCTAAATAGAGTGTTTGGGGGGTGGGAGGAGAGAGGGCAGAGAAAAGAATAATAAAATCTGAAACACTGTTGTAATAATAGGGATTCAGTTGGTGCAAAACTGCATGAGCACTTTCTCCCACAGCTTGTGACAGTTCTGGTCTGTTGAATGAAGAGAACAAAATTTACAACAGCTTGAGAGAAACAGAGCAGTGGCAATTAGTTTTCTTAACAGTGCAGGACTAGCAAACAGGGCTTGGAGATACTTGTCTCTGTCTCCCACTCTAATTCAAAAAATGAGTCAAAGGCCTTTAAGATAGCATTTACCTTGTCCCCAGATGCCTGGAACTTTACCTTCAAGGCTGGATACACAAGAGCTGCCCTTTAGGTCTGGTTTGGTTGCAGGAGCCATCTCACTTATCCACTCCAGAGATATATTTTTCTGGGACAGACTAAATATGACCAGTGCGTGTCCAAAGAGCAACGGAGCTGATGAAGAGGTTAGAGAACAAGTGTTATGAAAAGCAGTTGAGGGAGCTGGGGTTGTTTAACCTGGAAAAGTGGAGGCTGAGGGATGACCTTATTGCTCTCTACAACTGCCTGAAAGGAGGTTGTGCCGAGGTGGGAGTTGGGCTCTTGTTCCAGGTAACAAGTGATAGGACAGGACAAAACAGCCTCAAGGTCTTTTCCAACCTCAATGATTCTAAAAGTGCTCTGGAAAACTTGAGGCAGAGGGAAGTATGACATAAACCTTGTCTTGTCGGTGCACATTGTCTGAATGTACTTTTCAGAGTTGATTAAAAAGCTGAAGTGCTCCTGCACACATGACAGTCCATCGGTGAGGATGTTTCATCCCTCGCTTGGGTCCTTCCAGCAGAGCTTGTGCTTGTTCAGTGTTCAGACATTGGAGGGACCTGCACAGAGGGTGAAGGACCTAGCCTTCAACTGGATAGGCTATTGAACCCAGTAATAGGCAGATGTAGGCAGTAACTTAAATAATCCTGAGTCCTGAGTATTAAATGGTCTCCTATATAAAAATAATTAGTCTTCTTGCATGTTATATAAAGTCTGTACTTATTCTAATCCTTATCTTTGGAATCAATCTCTTGAGCAATGCATGTAAATGCAATCATATACATCCCAGCTGCAACCTTGCCTGAACATTTTGGGTTTATTTGGCATTGTATTAATTTAAATATGTCTTGAGGACTGGTCTTTATAATATTAATGTTTAGACTTCCACATCATTCCTCATTTTTAACCTTCCCTGGAGTAGATCAAAATATTTAGCACTCCAGGTGCTGCATAAATTTTCTGGAGTCCTATTCAAAAGAACAGATAATGAAGTGTATTGCAACATAAGTTTGCATTTAAGAATTCCTAGGTCTGCTTCTATCCCTGAGAAATTATTGAAGTAACTATGTAATCTCTGTGCAATGATACCACAACAGACATTGTATCAGATTCAACCAGACAACCTTTTTGAGGAAAGACAAATGCAGCCCTATTGCTGTTATATATATATATATATATATATATATACACATATATACACATAAAACCAAAAGTTACAAGAACACAAAACAAACAAAAAGTTAGAATATTTATCACTGGCAGGCACTAAGTAATAGACTCTGCTATTCCTCTCTTTCCTAAAACAGTGAGTACTTAATGAACTGTAGCTTTCATAGGGACATTGTTGGGAAAAGGCAAAGGCCCTTTTCTAGCACTTATTGGGGGTAGAGGGAGAAAGTAATGCTTGAAGATAACAGTTTGTATGTTGCCTATGTACTGTTCAGCTTTGCTTCATTATACTGTAAATCATAAAAATCACAATGGTTTCTCTTGATTGGGAGGATTTTCTGCTATATGAAAGGACCCATAAATCAAAGCAGGGTATCTCTTGGGTATAACTGCATATTCTGCATCAAATCTACTTAGAAAGGAGGGAAACAATGTGCTGTTTTTAAATGCTAGTAATTAAATATTTCCCCCTCAATTCTTAGAGAAGACAGAATATAATCACTATAAAGAAGCACTTAATTTTGTCTTTTAAACAGTACTGCACTCAAAATGGAATTGCTTTGGATACAGAGACATTGCATTAGATTACTGTTGACCCCATGGTGCTAAAGAAGGCCATATTATCTTCTACATCATGCAGTTCTCTGAATTTCCGAGTTAGATTACCAGCAGTAGTACCCTCAGCTTTTGACACTTAGGTCACTGGTTCAATCCAGATCAGAGGCTATTCAGTGACCTGGCTTAAATACATGAGAGGTCTAGTTAGATCACAGTTAAAATATATTGATGGCAAAGTACAGTATATGTCTGCAGAGTTCTTTTACCATTTTACCTAATTTCTTCTGTTCATCTGATAATGTCTGAGTTTATTCTTACCTTATGACAGTATTAACCTATACCTCTGTAGTGATTATAATGGGAGGAGAAACACAGAACAAGGAGAAAGGATGAAAAAAAGGATGCTTTATGTTTATTGTGAAATTGTTGTGATGGTTTTCTTATTTTTTGTAGACATAATATTACTCTTTCAATAGCATAAATCCTTATACTTATGGATATGATTTTTTTAACACCAGCTTTGGTGAAAATATGTTTGAATCACAGCAAATTTGGATATAATCATGGATTTTATGAAAACTAGTGACTTCCATAATTTTTGTTCCTCATGAAAAATTCATATACAAGTAATAATTATTCTGCTTCATCCACCATTGCTTCTATATATTGCTTGCTTCCATATATTTAGCATAGTTATATATGGATGGTAGTCCTATATACCTACTTTCTGAGTTCTTTCAAAGCAAAAAACTACAGAAATTAAGAAATACAAAACTTCTTTTTCAATTTCTTGAGATAGCAGAAAGATTTCCCATTATTATCTGTTTCTCACAATCACTTATTCACAAAAGTTCATACTCTTTAACAAATAAGCCGTGTTAACTTCTGAGATTATATTGTAACTGCTCCTCATAGTCAGTGGAGGTTATTTTGGTGACTTAAATATGTTATAGCAAAAACAAGAAGATCTTGTTAAAATTTTAAGTAAATAAATTGGTGAAAAAAATATAAAATACTAGAAATACATTACTATCTGTATCACATTTTAAAATATAATCCTCAGGATGGAAGTCACACACTTAAATGGTATTTCATATATACCTACATAGCTGCCTAGGTTTCCTGTTTCCAACTTGGATGATTTCATTTATAAAAGATGTTCATACAGTCTAAAATCCTCACATTTATGTGACATCTATACAACAGTAACTCTTTCCCTTCTATACTGACATAAATTGTCAGCATATTTGCAAATTAGCTAGATAAAAATGAATTGTAACCTTACAGACAATGCTCAGGATTTTGATGCTCCCCATCCACTCTTTGACTGGTGTACCTACCTTGATGTATAAAGACAAAATATTTAAGAAAGAGAGTGCATGACCATGAAGAAGTTGAAATGATTGGTATTTATTATAGCATATTTACTGAAGTCAGATATATATGGGGGACTTTTTGGAGTCTCAGAGGAAAAGAAATTAGCTGATGAATGAGTGTTCGTTTTCTACTTTTACATTTGTAACTTTTTTCAGAGAAGAGTTTTATCATTTTTTAAGAAGGTCTCAACATACTTCACTCCTAGATGTCAGCATCTGATTATATTTTGTTCTTAGGTTCCTGTACACTGTCTGCTAGCCTCTAACATATATTTCTGTCATTTTTTTTTATTTTATTAATATGTGTAAGGTTTTCCATATACTGCACTCTTCAAAACGGAGAATGTTTTTTAAAAAAACATAACCACCTTCCCAAAGCTCCTTGGACTTTTTGAAGCTTATAGAGGAAGACAATATGTATTAACTATACCTGTTGTACCACAATTAACATGACTCCTCCTTTATATCATTGACTTACAGCTCTATATTGAAGACTGCAGCAATATTTTAATATTTTTAATTATTTTTAAAGATTTGGCACATAAATTACACTAAATCTGTCTATAATCTCCAATTTTCAGAAATTACATTTTTGGAATCGCTTAAGTAACTTTTGCCATAGACATTAGTTGCCCCAGACAGTTATCAAAGTTACCCACCCATCAAGGACATGAATGATGCCGAGAACATGAGTAGTTGTTACATAGCTTTCTGAAAATCCAAGCTTATTTTGCCCACATTCTTCCCTTAACCAAAAAGTAAGCCTACGTTGTAGGCAAACCTCAACTGACACTACTTGAACTGAATTGAGCATAGAAGGTAAATTAATAATTCATTGTGCAAATGGACTCCTCCTTCAACCTTAGATTAAAATGACCATTTAGCTCTCGAGTCCCCAGATTTGCAGCATCAGAGGGATTGTAGCTAATGGTGTGGGTCTCCAATACTTTGGCTCTCCCAGTTACTGTCTGGATAAGCCTTTGTTCTCATTGATGGTGCCAAAACATGGGCTCCTTGAAAAATTTATTTTGCAATGTGCAGCCAAGACAATTTTGGTTTAAAAAATAGTATGTTGAAAGTAAAACCTTGCTACCTAGATGCATTACATTTACACAGCTCAATTAAAGCATGTAGGGTGTTTTAAATATTTGGAGTTTAGATCAGTCAGAATTTTGCAAATAAATAATGCTTATTCTTCCTGATTTGCTAGAATGGGATGTTAAGAACAGGTTTTCATGCAGCATATGTCTAATTTGCTCCCTGAAAAAAAAAAAAATTACCGGAGAATCATGATTTCAGAACACCATGTCTACTGAAAAAGTATGTAAGAGTGCTTACCTCCACATGAAGAGTTAGCTAATGGTAGTATCACACATAAGATGCACAGTCAGGAAGGAGTTGTGATGATTGCCCCCACATCCTTGAACAAAAATACCTGCTACTCTCAAGAAATGTTACATTACAAACTCACAGAAGACACAAAGCATACAGCTGGGCAATTTGCAATCATGTCTTTATCTTTGAAACATATCCTCCATCAGCTAACTCCCAAGGAGAACTCATTCAGAGACACTCGTGCCTACATTTGTTACCCTCTTTTATTGTGCCTCCCCCTTTCTTGTGTGTCTGATGTATGCATTTCTGTTTCCTTCACAGAATCATCAGTGTTGGAAGAGACCTTCAAGATCATCTAGTCCCACTGTTAAACCAGTACCACTATAATCACCCCTAAAAAAGCATATCCCCAAATGCTACATCCAGTTGTATCTTGAACACTTTCAGAGACAGTGACTCCATCACCAGCCTGGACAACTTATTCCAATGCCTAACCACTCCTTCAGTAATTTTTTTTCTAACATTTAACCTGAACTTCCACTGACAAAACTTAGGGCCATTTCCTTTCATCCTTTCCCTTGAAAGATGCCAGAAGAGACCAACTGCCTACCTCATTACAACCTCCTTTCAAGTAGTTGTAGGGCGCGATGAGATCTCTGCCTTTTGTAAACCCATGCTGGCTGGGCGTTGTCCTGTATGTGCCGTGTAATGGTACTCAGGATGATCTGCTCATGACCTTCACTGGTGCTGAGGTCAGGCTGACAGGCCTGTGGTTCTCTGAATCACCCTTCTGGCCCTTCTTGTAGGTAGGTGTCATATTTGCTAATTTCAAGTCAACTGGGACTTTTGTGGTTAAACAGGACTGCTGGTAAATGTTTTGAAGTGGCTTGGTAAGCTCTTTCACCAGCTTCCTCATTACACTTGGGTGCATCCCATCTGGGCCTATAGAGTTGTGGGTATCTGATTTTCTAAACATTTCCTCCTGGATTGCAGAGGCAATGAATGTGGGCAAGTTATTGACAGCTCCCTGTCACTAACTTCCAGCTCTGGCAGCCAGGTATTTTGAGGACGACTGCTTTTGGTATTAAAGACTGAGACAATGAAGGCATTAAGTACCTCAGCCTTTTCCTCATCCCCTGACACAATAGTAGTCTCTGCATGCAGCAAAGCATGAAGACTTTTCTTAGCCCTCCTTTTGTTGCCAATGTATTTATAGAAACTTTTTTTATTATCTGTAACAGCAGTGTCCAAATTAAGGCTGGCTTTGACCCATCTGATTTTCTCCCTCTGTAACCTTGCAACATCCTTGTAATCCCCACAAGTTGCCTGCCTCTCCTTCCAGAGATGATACACTCCCTTTATTTCCCTGAGTTCCAGTCTAACTTCTCTGTTTAAGCAGGTCATTCTTTTTCCCTACTGGCTTGTCTTGTCATACATGGGGACAGCCTGCTCCTGTATCTTTAAGATTTCCTTAAGATGTCCAGTCTTTCTGGACTCCTTTGCCCTTCAGGACTGACACCCAAGGGACTCTGTCAATCAATATCCTAAATAGGCCAAGGTCTGCCCACTGGAAGTCCAAGCTGGCAGTCCTGCCGGCACCCCTTCTAATTTCACCTAGAATTGAACTTAATGATTTTGTGATCGGTGTGCCCCAAGCAGCCTCCAACCACCACATCACCTCCTAGACTGCTTCCTCTCTGTTGTGCTGTATTTCCAGCAGACATCTGGCAAGTTGAAATCCCCCATGAGTAGAGGGGCTGGCAATTGTGAGACTTCTGCCAGCCTCCAGTAGAATGCACCATGCCTTCTCATCCTGGTTAGGTGGCCTGTAACAGATTCCTACCACGACATCCTCCCTGCTGACCTTCCCCCTGATCTTTATCCACATGCACTCAACCTTGTCATTATCATCATCACTGATATCAATACCATCAAAAAAATGGATATGTACAGAGCCACTCCACTGTCTCTCCTGCTTTGCCTATCTCTTTGAAAGAACATATAGCCATCCATTGTAGCACTCCAGTGATGAGATAATTCTACCACATTTCCATGACAGTGACTACATTCATAACTTTCCTGTTGCACAATGGCTTCCAGCTCATCATGTTTATTGCTTATTCTGCTTGCATTGGTGTAGATGCACTTCAACTGGGCTAATGATTTCCCTGTCAACACAGGCCTGTGACATCTAGGATCATCTCTATTGGGCCTAGACGTATTCCCTTCCCCCTTCAAAATTCCCCCCCCAAATTTAACGCCTTCTCAGTGAACCCCACCAACTTGGGGTTGTAACCCTTTTATCCTCTGATACAGGTGGACCCCACCTGTTGTCAGTAGGCCCGGTGCCCTGTAAACTGCCCCATAGCAAAAAACCCCAAAACAAATAAACACCAAAAAATGAAAAAAACCACCAGACAAACAAAAAACCAAACAACTAACCAAACAAGCAAACANAAACAACCACCAGACAAATAAAAAACCAAACAACTAACCAAACAAGCAAACAAAAAAAGCAAAACAAAAAACCAAGTTCCCACCCATGGCACCAGTCTCTAAGCCATGTATTAATCAGGCTAGTTTTCCTGTTCCTTACTGTATGCAACACTGATACTGAAAGAAATAAGAACACTAACTATGCACCTATGGCCAAATGCTGCTTTACCCTGAACTCCCTTTTGATTGCCTTAGGACTTCTTCTCCAATCCCTCACTACTAACCCGGACAACTAATAGAGGGTAATAGTCAGAGGGCTGTACCAAATGAGAGCGTTTCCTAGTAGTGTCCCTCATTGTGGCCCCAGGGAGGCAGAAGACTTTCCTGTGGAATGGGTCCTGTTGGCATATCGGGCCCTCTGTTTCCCTCAGAAGGGAGTCACCTATGATGATTACCCTTCTTTTTTAATTTGTAAAACTAGGTCTAATAAGTGGGGTTGGCTGATTCACCCAAAGCAACCCTCCAGATGGTCCTCCACCTGCCTCAATGGTCCTTCATCTACCCATCCTTCTTGCAAGGACAAGGAAGCAGGGAACTGACTGAGTTTTACTCTGCCTTCCCAGGCACCACTGACAATCAAAGCCCAGAGACAAACTCTGTCTAATTGTAATGGGCAAATGAATAAACTTCTGCAGTTGTAAATTTGACCTCGGGTTATGTATTGAAAAAATATAAACCAAATCTCCGAACAACAGGAATGCTTAAACAACCATGCCCACAGCAAGGAGATTGGTACGGCCCAAAATTTGCAAGACCTGATGAAAAATATGTCATCTCAACCACAGAATCATAGGATGGCTTAGGTTGGAAGGGACCTTAACAGTCACCTAATTCCACCCCCTCTACCATGGCCAGGAGCACAGATTTCAGGATTCTGAGAGTATAGTCTGGAAATAAATCCCAGGCATCTCTTATTCCATATATAATAGTCTTTTACGCACAATGCAATAATGTTTTTCATTCAAAGACTGAGATTTGTCTGTGTTTCCTTAATAAAGGAAACAGACAGTAATGGTAAAGTTATGGAACGAACAAAGTTGATATCTAAGGGCCACATTTATTGTGCTGCCTTTGGTCCTAAATAAGGGTACAAATGAGTTTTTCTCAGTTATTCATGGTATGATGGAACAGTTATAAATATATAAATATATAAAGTATGAGCTTGATTAAGGACTTTATACTGTACTGCACTATACAGAAAATATGAACCTGACGAGCCCTTCAGCCTCGAAGATGGAGGAAGGTGGATGACCATTAGGTATCTCCACTGACCATGCAACTGGACTGAAACTTCGGTGCATACCTCTGAGATGGTGAGTGCATATTGCTATCCTACTCTGCCCTTTCTGAGATTATCAAAGAGCATTTAAATGGAATTAATGTCACTGCTGAGTTTTAGTCAGTTTACACTAGTCAGACTGGTGAACTATCTTATATCCTTTGTCAAATTCCTTTGTGTCACATGACACCAGGCCAAATAAGAGTCTGGATTTTTTTTTCCCAAGTGAAAAGAAATGTAGAGGCTTAGGGAAAAGGAAAGCCAGAGTTTGGGGAGAGATAAATTTTACTATATAAAACCACGTATCCCTATATATAACGTACCCTGAAATGTGTGAAATAAAATCCATTTTAACCCAAGTCCTGTCCACGTTAGCCCATATCCTCACTATAAACTTAGTCTTTAATGTGATGTTTCTGCTATGTGATTATTAGCATGCAGCTATTTAGAAAGAATTAGTCTTACTTGCTGAAATGTTCAGGGAAGCTGTCCAGTTACACTGGATGCTGGCTGGAATAATATGTTGTGCCAGCATTTCTGGACACATATAAAATACATTATCTATTAAAACAGATGCAAGTGATTGCAATTTAATGTTACTCAAGTATAACTAATTAAATAGTTTAATTAGCTAATAAGGCTTATATTGAAATGAGCACTGTTTAATGAAATGGACAAAAATGTTGAATACCATGTTTACATTGCATTAGATAAGACAAGACTTGAAAATAAGATCCACTTTCCTACTGAAGTAGTTACAGAAATAAAAGGGTTTCTTTTTTGTGTTTTCTATAATCGTATTTGCTTTGTTAATTACTCTATACACATAATGGTTGTACATGCAGTGAATAGATAAAATCAGATTATGTTGGCTGTAGCACAGATGAACACAGTAGTGTTCACACCCTGTTTGAGAGGAGAGAACAGAGAAAGGTAGAGGGTCATCATGTGGTCTACCAAAGCAATGATACTCTTTGTGGGTCAGTTAGGGAGAAATTTTGCTTCTAGAACTTAATGTAAGTTTATCTTTCCTGATATTTGAGTGAGAATCTCTACTAGCTCAGATTTTGTACTTTGGAAAATTATTACAAGTGTAAACAGAGTGTATTGTCTCCATGTACACAGTTGCTAAACCAGCATCTCTAACTGATGAAGAAATGTACCTTGACTTTGGCCCACCCATGAAAGATTACACGGGATCTCTCTTCAACATAAAATTCATAAAAAATTATACATCCTCTGTCTACTGAAATCAGTAGTGAGATGCCTTTAGATATCAATGAAAACAGCATTTGGCTGTAAACACTACTGATATTTTGTCTTTCCATTTTTGTGATTGGGTTTGAAATGTCTGACACTTCAGGTCAGGGAGCTTTCCATTCAGTTTATTGAACCTGAAAAGTGGGTAGAAAAATAATACTGAATTACAAAAAAAGGTTCTAAACAAGGATCCCTACTGGGGGATACTTTTCCAGAGAACACAGCTCTCTATATACTTTCTGAAGGTGCAAGCCCATCAGCAAAAGGCTTTGGATCCCCAGGCAGAAAGTTTATTCCCTCCAGAGCTAGTAAAACATTCTAAAATAAAGCTACTGTGTCTGAATGATACAGGCATTAAGTCACTGTTCTCAATTCATATGCTGTCTATAATTCCTTGCCTGGTCTTGCAGAGTCCAGATATCTTTCATGCCCCAAGAACAGTCAAGACTTTATCTTCACCATAGGTAGACCAGAGAGCACAATTCAGTTTATACCATTCCAAGGATGTGTTATTTTCAGCTGCTTGTTGAAAAGTAAATAAAAATAAAAAACATTCTGAGATAGTGTTTTAATTTATTTTTTTTAATTATTGTCACAATCAGTCACTGGGTTCATATTCCAGGGATCCTGAAACAATTAACCTGAGAACTATCTTGATTCACACAATTGGGGGGATGTATTTAATTGTCATTCTTTTGCTGTGCAAATGATATCTGCAAAAATGTATGTAATAGAAAAGAAATTTTTTTTAAAAAATATTGGCTAATCAGAATGATTTGTGCCAAGAATCCAACTCACAAGTTGCAAATAATATCCTGTTTACCAATTCATGCTAAAATAAACACTAATTATGGAACATGTTTTCTTCATAAATGCTCTGGTTTAGGTTGTTAAGAAATGCTTTGTGTAATCCAACTGTTTTTTATTTTGCAAATCAATTGCAAAACTGCTTGGTCCCATAGAGAAGGCAAAGCTGTGCCACACATTGTGACTAAACAGCATATGAATTAAACTCCATATAAGCAAATTTCTTTGTAAGTAATTTATATTGTATGGTAAACTTGTATCCAACTAGAACAGCAAATTAAAACATTAATCACATCTGTAAAATTTAAGGTCTTGTGCATACAGAAAAAATATTAGGGAAATACATTTTCCTGTATTGCTGAAATAAATATTCTCCATATGGAAGCCAGTCTAATCCTTCTCATTATAGTGTGGATGAAGATGAACATTAAGCCCATATAACATTTCTTTCAGAATTAGTCGATAGCTCATTTTAGTAGGTAGCATGTATTTCCAAACCTGAAATGCCCACATTCAATCAGATTTGCAGTCTCTTTTCCTTGGCTGTTGAAGCTTTTCATCACTGTTAGGTAACCACTGTGATTATTCCGTATCACATACTGATGAGAAGACAGAACAAGCTCTCTCCCCAGCACTGAGCAGGTTGTAAGCTGTGGCAAACTAACTTGCTCTGAAATTATCAAGTGTTCCAGCACTCCTTAGCATTACTAACATAGGCAGCCTGCCAGCCCCCTCTCAAACATCCAAATCATCTTCCTCTCTTAACCACATTTTTATCCATCTGCTTCACAAAGCAGCCCACATGCTTTAACTTACTCTTGTATTTGAGAACAATGTGAGTTTTAGATCTAAGCCTTTCTGTACTATTTCATCAAATGTGGTACTCTTCGTGGATGGCTACCTAATTATCACTAGAGCAGGAATTTATACCCAAGAAATGTCGCTGGCTTTATCACCTTATTAATTAACTCCTTAATACTGTATTATTGTTTTCAACCATCCATGACTGAAACCAGCCCGGACACTCCTCCCCGTTTTGTAACCACATGGGGATCCAAAACATAAAAACAAAACATAAAACGTTAGAAGACTTTGCATATGAATAGGAGGCGTAGCAAACACCTAATGGTACTCAAGAAGGAACCATCAAAGTGCATTTCCTCTGTACCCTCCCACCTGTCTGTTCGACCTCAAACAAAGGGAGGCAGAGCCCAGGGTGGCTATGAGAAAGAGATAGCTAAGTACAGGTTCTTGGCAGTTCAATTGTGAAGGGGATCTAAGTACCCCTCTGACAGGACTGGGATCTCTGCACTGGTCCTATGACTTGTCCTAATTCATTTGGCAATAAGAAACAGTTGCAGACAATTGTACCTGTATCATTGGTTTTCCCGCAGGCCAACCCATCCTTTGTTTCTGCCATGAAAAATTATATTTATTTTACTTTAGTTTGACTTCCAATCATACTGTTTCACCATTTTCTAGGTTTGCCAACACATTTGTTCACTGATCTCTTTCACTACCAGGGTGCTCTGAGATTTGTTACTGTGTGCAATGATCAGTCTATGGAGTTCAAGAAAAATCCAGAACATTATGTGACTAACATTTCTTGCCTGGTTGAAAGCTGGAAAGATGCATCCCTTAGGTTATATTTGTAGGTATATTCTAGCAAATAAACACTTCCAATTTCTTTTGTCCCATTTCTGTGTTAAAGTGTTTTCTTTAAAACAAATTTAAAATAACTTATGCTGAAATGATGATTGGTTATTAACTTTAGAGAAAGTCACAAGAGAAAATTCCTCTGCTCACATAAATGTAAACTGATAACTCAGTATGGATTTATGTACACAGTTCTGCCTATTGATGTGTATTACCATGTGGTATTTTAATAGTTGGATGTGCATACAGTATTACAAAAACATGAAAGATTATATATTTTTGAATTTGCCATTTTTTTCCAAAGGACCATATTTTTAAAGTGGTGGAATGTACTTAAAAAGTAGTATCAGGAGAGAGCTACCTAGTGGGACTGTCAAAAGTATGCTAAATTCCTGATTCCAATTAAAATTAACAGAGATTAACTCCCTAATGACTACTAAAAAATTTGCTAGGTTCCTCTCTCACCATCAGGATCTTAAAGACTTCTGAGACTCTTGCAAAAGCTCCTAATCATTTAGATTTGTTGGAGTTTTTTGGTAGATTTGTTCATTTGTTTTTTGGTGTGTTTTTTTTTTGTTTTGTTTTGGTTTGGAGTTTTTTCCCCACAGAGTAATGTAAAGTAAACTCCACTGTATCTTATCTGGGACGGAATACCAATTTGCAGACCTGGAGTCCAGTCCTGAAATCAAAGATCACCAAGTATGAAACATTTACCATGGAACATCACCATCACACCATAAAGACCATAAACAGTTCGTTCAACTAAGTCAGAACTAGTCCAACTGGGACTAGACTGTTGATGTTTTGCCCGCAGCAGTGATACTGTTAATAATTTCAAGCCTTAGGTGAAGAACCCAATGCATGAATGCCATCTTTTCCTGACAGTGGATTTAGCTATGATTTGCAGAGGCAAGTGTTTCTGCCTGAGGAGCCTCTTGTTGCCTTCAGTTCTGAACTGCTGCCCCAGGGAGATCCAGCTGCAGCCAATAATTCCTGCACATATCCCAGCGCCATCAAGATTTGAAGAAGCCTGCTAGTATGGAGGAGCCGTACATTTGTCAAGATTCTGAAGGACCAGATTTGGTTTATTGTTTTGTCGTGTTATACCATATAAATACTGCTAACTTTCTTTTAAAAATCTATGTTTAATAAAGGAAATATGAAATTAATTATCTTTCTTCCTTTAATGTCAGGTACTCCTACATCCACATACCCAGACACTTTGACAGTAGTGTACATGCAGTGATGTTCGTGCAGATGGGATGGTTGCTGCTTCTTTAAATCCAGCAATAGTCTGTGAACGAAACCACGATAAGAAGGCCAACATCAATCGTATTTTGATGAATCTGCTTGATTAACCATTCATTTCAGTATTTTACCATGGTTTTATTTCACCAGCTGTACAGTTACTTGTTAACCAATGACATCAGAAAGCAGAAAGTGAAATCAGGTCCAGAGGAGGATATACCTTCCGAGGCACTAATTCAGAAGGATATCTTGGTAGCTTCCACGGGTAGTGCCATTGCCTGGTGTAATATGAGGTGAACATCTTTCCAACTTATTATTTCCATCCCCAAATCTGTGGTTCTCAGAGAGTTGCACTCACTTACCATTTTTGTTGCCTGCTTTTTCAGCAAGAAATCACAGATGTTTTAGCTGATATTCACATCTTCAGTGGTAAATATTTAAGATTATACCATAAGCATTTCTGTATTTGCTCAAGTTTTTTGTTGCAGTAAGTCCACAAGTAATGCACTCACCCTGGTATAAGTATGCCTCTGTAACAGAGTCGGCAAAATGAATAGCCCATACTGAAAGTCAACTTGAAAGCAGCAGCTTCTAGTGCCCCTCTGTTAAACTGTGTTTTTACTTTATAAATCTGGGTCTGGCACATTGTAGGGCACGTTTTGGACCATGGTTATAATTCTATGAAACGTGCTTTAATTCCCTTTTTGAGTTTTAGCTACAAGATTTATATTCATATTTTATGGGGTTTTTATTTCATTACAAGAGTTCTTTACATTTAAGTCTAAGATGCTTTTGAGCTTGGGTCTAATGCTGACCTTTTAAAAAGAGAATTCCACAATAATGCAACACCGTAGTCCTGCGTACATTGACCACTATTACCTTTATACAATGTAGGAATCCTGGGCTTTCTGGCTGACTAGGTGGTTATCAGACATAAATAACTTTGTACTGGTAATTAGAGGAAAAGATCACAATAAAATAAATTAGTTGGAACAGAAATAAGATAGAGCCCTGAGATTCAAATATAAGACAGGGAACAGAGGTCCTTCTATTGAATTCAAATTACCATTTTTGATGAAAGATTCCTTTTCTTCGAGAATCTTTTCTGATACTTTTTTTCACATCAAAAAGTATTATATTTTAGATGGGCATTTACCTTCTCAGTGGATTGCCATGCCAAAATGTAAGCTAGGAATTTGATTTAGAATGAGATAATAAAACCCTAAAAACATGTCTCCTTCTTGTCTTGAAAAAGGTGTATTTCATACAGACAGTGCAGAGTTAAAAAAAAAAAAAATCTTTTCTGAAACCTTTGTTCATTTGGGCAATGTGGACTGTTTGATACCCTCACAGAGGCTTCTCCTAATATGTACACATTAACAGTCACTTTCTATGATACATGTGTAAACCACAAAAGAAAAACCTCTTTTGTTTATGAGCAGTAATACGTATCCTCCTTCACTGTCTTTGTCATGCCACCCTCCCCAAAAAAATAACACACTAAGATTTAAAGGAAGTTTTCAGTGTCAGAGCTGAGATGATTATTCTTTTTGTATGAATGGAGCATTCATTATTCTTTGATGATATAAACTTATTAACAGGAGGGGTTAATGAAATCAGTAAGCTTAACGTACTTAAATTCCTTTGGCAAAATGCTCATATTCGTAAGCTGGATACACAACTTTGGAAACAGTGCAGATGCAGCAGGCACGAATACTATCTTATTTAAATGTCTGTATTAAGCACAACCTCTCTCTGCTAAAAATGGGGAAAAAAACAAACAAGTCATATTCATCAAAGTAATTGTGTAGGTACTTTCAGTACCAAAATGCCTAGAATGAAAGATTGAACTGCTAACGGCAGCAGTGACAGCCATGAATCATGGTAGGCTACTTCGGGGCCTTTACCACCATAAAACAAAAGATGTAGATGAAAAATGCTGCAATTAAGTGATTTGATTTCTGCCCCCTTTTTCCTACTGCATTCGTGCATGGCTGCACAGCAAAGATTGATGGGAAAAATTACTCTACGTGATCTCTGACAGAGCCTTGGAACAATTCTATAAGGGGGAAACATACAAATCAAACCCGCTTTCTTGTATTCAAACAAAATAATACATATAAAGCAAATACTTTAGCCTATATCCAAAGCACCAACATTTGCATGCACACATAAATTTTTGAGAAATGCTCTGCTATCAAAACCAAACTCATGGATTTTCCAGCTAGTTGGGTAATACTGATATTTGTTTAAATAAATATTCAATCAGTACTACTGAGTGGCATCCTAAATACGTTTGTGTAGTGAAAAGAACAAATTGCACATACAAATTTATGGAGGTAAAATGTTCTTATCTTTTATATCAATATGTTATTAATAAAATACTCTCAAAATAAGATAATAAGAAAATCGTCCTGCATATTAGACTCCACTATCATTACCATCATTTAAATGGACATTTTCAATGGGCATTTGTAAGTGAGTTCAGAGAAAGCATATAAAGGATTTATATCTGTGGTACTTGTGCAGAGGGAACGCATTATAATATGGCTGACATATACTTTAAAATATGCTAAATGTGCAAAAGACATTGGATAAAATAAACAAGCAATGTTAATACAAATGGGAGGTGACTGGTTCTACCATAGCCTGCCCTACTGATATTATGTGAGATTTATTTCCTGATGAGAGAGTAAAGACCACACAGATTCAGTACACTGTAAAAAATGTGCAGATGATTTTTCTCAAATATACACAATGGAATCAAGTCACTGAAAAAAGATGTGTACAGCTTTGACTGCATTATGCATAATAAAGCAGCCTGAGCAGACCGACTAGGACATTGATAATTAAAGTTAGGTCTTTTTGCCAAAAAACTAATGTTAGGTTATGCTCAAAAGAAATCCTGCTGCAGTCTCCTTTCCAATGTCAGATAAAATTTTTCATTCTGATATGTACTTTTTGCCGTATATTGAACACTTCTTCTATCCCAGAGATTTTGTTTATCCGCAGTGCATAAGATCATATATTTTGTTTCTACATGTAGCTGACTTATTCGCCTTCAGATTTTTTTTCTTTTTCTGATAAGCAGGTACAAGCCTCATGAGGTTGAGACTTCATATACATAAGCCTCTCCACCCTCAGCAGCTTTCTGCCTGATTTATGGGGGCCTACAAAACATCTTCCATGACTAGAAAAGCAACTTTTTCATTTTCAAAGTTAATCCAGTTCTAGGATGAATTAACTGCTGCATAACACCTCGACAGCTAGATTGTGGTTTTATCCAGCTAGCTAACATTCCCTATAACTTCTTACCCTGTAAAATAAACAGTAAGAGCTTTGGCCTCCTGATTGCTTCCTATTGATCACTTTTATAGCCCAGGACACCTTATCTTCTTTCAGAATTTTAGAGTATCATTAACTATTAGAGAGAGTTTCTTCTTTTTTATATATTTTTGTATAAAAAGTTAACACACTCAGAAAAAAAGCTGAAGTGGTATTGTGTTGACTTACACAGCTGGTATGGCTCATTAGGTCCCCCCGGCAATAATGGAAGTGAAAATCGTCTTTTGGGTTAGCAGGTAGGACTGGAGTCTTGGAAGACCTTTGAGGAGATCTCATGAGAGAATTATGTTCAAAAATTTACCTGTTAGCTCTGATTCTTTGGGACAGTATTCAAACCAAACCTTAGGAATCTCTTCCTTGGAGGCAAACTCTTGGAAGTAAGAGCCAGGATTTATTATAAGAGATGCTGGGCATCAATGTCATTTTTTAGACTTTATTGCTCTATGAAGATTAAATAGCTTATACTTAATGTAATATTTGTGATTGAGCATAGGATATTCTACACTGAGTTATTTTAATTTAGCAGTTTGGAAAAGCAGATAGAGAGGTTGGCTTAAGTTTGTGACTTTGCAATTTTCT
Source organism: Pachyramphus minor (assembly GCA_013397135.1). Taxonomy (NCBI): domain Eukaryota; kingdom Metazoa; phylum Chordata; class Aves; order Passeriformes; family Tyrannidae; genus Pachyramphus; species Pachyramphus minor. The sequence continues at coordinate 280,684 of VYXB01000163.1, forward strand.
CTGCTCATGGAGCAGAAGGCAGCAGGTATCAGCTCCCATTGTCCAATTGTCCCACCCAAAAGGCAAACGATAACAAGAAATAAGAAAAGGAAAGAATAAAAGTGAAATTGTGTCTGTTCCTCAATATTTCATAAAACAGAAATATTGTGGTCTATGCAGCAATCCAAGAAAATCTTCAAAGATCAACCCGGCATCATTGACTTTGGTGTATTCCTCTGCAGAAAGGAGACATGAACCTGCTTGAGAGGGCTGGGAGACATTCCTCAGGAGTCAAAGTGCTTGACAATCAAGGAAAACCAGTGGGTCTTATACTACTACAGCTGTCATTTTAAAGACTAATTACTTTATTTCAGCAGGAAAATAATTCATCAACTGCCACTGCATTTGTTGCTGAGACCACTCCAAGGGGCAGAGGATTTTGAGAGGAACTCACACTGTGTTAGAACATGTGAAAAAATAGAGGTGACGTACCAGAAATACAGGCCAGCAAAGCTGCATTGCTATTAGATGATGAACAGTAAGAGGTTCTGATACAAAAGGAAGAAGGAGAAGGTGAAAGGAAGAGGAGGAGGTACGTTTCTCTGAGGCCCGTGCAAGGTAAAAGGACTGCTGTGAGACCAGAGTTCACAGCCTGACAGCAGTTTTCTCCCAGGCACTGGAGACTCCAGGGCTCTAAAATTATATTTAACTTTTTGTTTACAGTTTGTGGCTTTGCTTTTAATCTCACAGCATGAAGTCCATATGTTTTTCAATTAAGTGTGTTTGAATTTCAGAAGAAATGATGAATTAAAGAAGAAACAGGAGCTGTATTGTGACGATGGTGTATCTGGAGCATTTGGTCTATTCAATGGGATTTGAAAAGAGTAGTGTGATAAGGACCAACTTCCCCAAATATTTAGAGTTGAAAAGCATTTCCTTTCAACCACAGGTGACTGTTGTGGCCCCCTGCTGCTTTGTAGGAACATATTTCCTCCTGCACACACAGGTTAGGAACCCTCTTGTAAAGAGCAGTAGGATGAGGGAGCATGTTAACAGATCCCAAAGTGTTATAGTGGCTTTTCCAAGAACAGTTATTTATCCAATGTCTTAAACATTTTCATTAAACCCATTTCATAGGTTATTTAGCTTCATATGGTCTTGAAGTGCTATGTTATTTCACTGTATCGTCACTGTCCTGTTATGCATCTCATATTCCTCGTCCTATGCTTTATTTCTTATGTGAACCTTGCACAGCACAAAGATGAGAGCTTCCACTTGTGATTACACAAATAATAAAACAGTGATAAGAATTCAGATTGTTCTTAATCTATCCAGCAGTCCAGAAACTGGCAGTTTTTCAGGCAGATGCTAGTGAGTAAATTTTACTTAGAAGGAGTTAGAGATTAAGAAACTTAATTTTAAGTATTTACCTTTTGCAAGAACAGCGATGTGAGTTTCCTTTATACAATAAACTAGTAAATTCATTTGACAGAACTACAACATTTGGAGTTTTCCCAGACACTGTCTGTCATCTGGACTATATTGTCATGTTTCATTACAATATGTGTGTGTACAATGACATATATTGCTTCAAAAATGAAAACAAAATAAAAAGTAAAAAAAATAAACAAAAAAGAAGAAAGACTAGTTTTCCAGCTATGACCACTTTATCACAAAGGAATTAATATTTGTGCCTGAGATCAATCCCACATCTCCCTTATCAACAGAATAAGACCTTAAATGGTCTCATCACAGTCAATAAGTAAATATCTGGAAGCCTCGCCTTCAAACAGACTTACGCCTTATGCATTCTAGTGCTTTGGGAACAACATATAGTGATTGGGGCCCACACAAATGATATATGTATCTTCACTCATATATTGTGAATTTAATGGAAAACTACCAGGATCAAAATGTGAATTATGTTCACCAAGATGGATATAAAAAGAGATGCCTGAATCCGGAGTTAATCCCAATTTAACGTATCGCATAAGAAATGGCAATTTGAGTTACATTATCTCTTTTATAACACTGTGACAGACTGGAGGAAAATGTTAAACAGCACGGTGGGAAAGCAGATAGACCATTAAATAAATATCCTGTAACTATTTAATTAACCATTTAATTAAGCTTTTCTGCTTTACCTTTTGATTTATCCATGGTCCCATGAAAATGAAGCAGTAGTGATGTCACTCACAAGAATTACCAAGTATCACAGTAATGGCAATATAGAAATTATACTTTTCTTTCCTTTTTTTAATGAATTATACCTTCAAATAGCTTTTACATTGTATTATTTTCTGACATAATTTCCTTAGGAATCCATTTATATATTTATTAGATTTTTTTTTCGCTCTTAAATATCTAGATGCATCTTTGACATTGGACATTTTGCTTGTGGAAGAAGTTGAGTAATTGCACTAAAAAAAATCTTGTCCATTAGAGCATGCAGATAAATCCAGCCTGTCACATGGTACACAGTCATAGGCACTGACTCGTCACTCCTTAAAATGTTTTCGTGTATGGGCATTCTGGGAAAGTGAGGAGGAATCACACCCTCTCTTGTTAAATAAATGAAGACCTAAAGACACATTGTGGCTATGGAACTACGTTTGAAATAATGTAATCTACTATGCAGGCAGTTCAGTGTACCACATGCTATTTTGAGCAGTCTCTCTGGGGAAAATTACTCCCTGCATCTTATAATTAAAAAGCTATTTAACAGTGTAAAAATACAAATATTCCCAAATCAAGTTTCAGCCAAATATCCTGTACAATTCCTATCCCATCAGCCTAATTCAAAACATGGATATCAGACACAGAAATGATCTTGTGTTTACACCACACAGCACTACAGAGAGATGATCACTTAGCTTTTGTTTTGGTCTCAATTCATTTTTTCAAGAAGCATAATTAAAAACTGCATTAATGCCACCAATTATGGCCTCCAAGGGACCAGAAACCCCATGTTACTATGTGATGGAACACAACCGAGCTGCAAACATCCATTTGCCATTATAATACTCATTAATCCTGCCAAATACAACTCATTATGAGACTTCAAGAAAATCATCTCATAGGCAAACACAGCACAGAATCTATCTGTCACTGCATTCCTCACAGCACAAGTTAGAGGGGTGGAAATTGTTCAATGTAACTAATTTATGAAGCTGAAAACTAACCATTCATTTCTGACACAAACCAGGAGGTGTCTGAAAATGTACAAGGACTTTATTGCTGGAACATCCCTTTAATTGTGACTTCTTCAAAAGCAAATATGTTTTATAAAAGATGAAGAAAGCACTGAGAAAATGGGAAAAATTGTCTTGAAAGTTTGCTCAAATCAATGTTCCTTAATTTGAGGCCACGCTTCTCTAAAAGCGGTGCTGGAATTTCTCTTGGAACTACTGAATTCCGTGCCAGAATCATTTGGTATTTAGGTTTTTCTTTGTGGAAAGATACTGCCCAGATTGCAAGGATGTGTTCACATTTTCAAGGTGTCCACTTGAAAGGATTTGAGAAAAAGTTGAGGTATTCAAAAGAAGAGGTTGTTTGAGGAACACGGATGCACACTGAAAGAACTTTGGATGGGTCAAGAGTTCCTTGTATCATACCAGCTGTATTCAGCTGTGTTGTAGAAACTTTGATTCAATTCAGAAAACATTTTTGCATCTTTTTTTTCTGATGCAAGCTGAAGAGAGATTCTTTGATTTCTAATACTGTAATTTTAAAGTGTGCAGACTTATATTTTCACTTTTTAAAAAAATTTCAGAACAGAAAAGTTCTGAGCTGCAAAGAAAAAAACCCCAATAACAGAAAGAAAAGCTATATGTTATAGGCACTCACACAATTAAATGAGTTCCTTGGGGAATCTAATATATCCTTGCTCTTTGATGTCTCAAGTCAGGATTAGTGAAATCCAGACTCTAGAAAATTTAAAGATAGTATAGTTTTCTTTCAAAATATCTCTTTGAGGTCAAATTTAAAACTCATGAAGGGAAAGAAGAATCTTAAAGGAAGTCTCATGGAATTCAGCATGCTTGGCATCTCTGAGGTTAACATTAATTTTGACCGATAAATGATACCATTTAAAAGTGAGAGATTGTCGCAATGATGTGTTTTCAATTCTAAACAAAGTTAGGATAATAAGAACAGTACAGAGTACTGCGGAGTACATCTGGTGATGCAGCCACCTGTGTTACAATAAAAAGCTATAAACCTCTTTAGGTGCTTGTTTTGCCTCAGAATATTTGACTGTTACAAACGTAATCTCTCCAGGGCAGGGACTCCATCTTGTTCAACAAATTCAACCATTGTTCAATGGTGCATAGGTATATGGTACTATGCAAAGAAGTCAAGGCAACTCATGGGGATATGGTTCTCACTATTTTGCATTTCTTTTCCTATCTAGATTTTTATTCCTGTTGTTTATTTATTCTGAGCATCCAGAGCCTTCCAGCCTAGCACATAGGCAGCTGGATCTGAGCAAATAACTTTCTTTTATACAAATATGTAGATATAGATATATGCTCACATGTGTATATCAATTATTCAAAGTCTTGTTTAAGCATATTAAAAAATAAAAGTTCACAGTCCCAAATGAGCTTAGGCATGTTTTTGGTAGCCAACCATTTATTTACCAGTCAACCATGTATTTGTGGATCCTCTCTCTCAGATCCTCATTTCCTAGCGGCATCCTACCTTCAGGACTTTGCTCAGTGGCCCAGGAAGCTAATGATTTCCTCTGTGTGCTCTGTTGCTGCCCCATCTACATAAAAGAAAGTATTTGACACAGTAAGATCCTCACTTTCAACTTGTTTGAACCCTTGCTGCTCAAACTGTTACCTGAAAATAAATGGCTCAGTAATCCCCTCATATATATTTGAAGAAGAGTTTGGTAGCAGTAGTCAACAGAAGTTTGAAAACCTTTTAGCAAGTTAATGGATTCTTCTGAGCCTTGGAATATAGACTTTATAACTAAAGCTTATAAATGCCTGATTTCAGAAACACTGAATCCTCTTACTTCAGTGAAATAAGGAGAACTGTAGCTTATAGACCCTATAAAGCCTTTCGCTCATGATGTACATTGAAAAGCAAAGTAACAGAAATATAGATCTGCCCATCTGAATGAAAGAAACATATATACTGGCGTTGTAGTAATAGGTGCCAGATATTGATCAGTGTGAATATAATGAATTGTATGATCTATAAGACCATAATCCAGCTATTAATCTGTCTTTTAGGTCATAATCACATACACTTCTAAAAGCTAAACTAATCAAACAGTAAGAGTCATCCAATTC
>VYXB01000163.1:290965-328140 GCA_013397135.1 Pachyramphus minor
GAAATATGTAGGCCACCGAAGGTGCAAAGTGGTAGACCAGAAAAAAATAAATACTTATTGCACATTCTTTTCCTTTTCTGCAATGTGGTTCTGGAATTTCTCAATGAACTTTGCAAATTTATTCAGTGTTATATCACATAATTAAAATACCTTTTCTTCCAAATTTTCCTCACAGTGCCAGATCTCAGTCTAGAACTGTGCTCCTGCTCTTTAACCCTACTACATGACTCTTCAATCAACAACTTTGTATTTTAAAATCTGTTTGCGGTATTTATAGATGAAGTAAACCCTAAATGCTGTAAAATACTGAAACAATTCTAGACCAAAATTTTGAGATATAAGCAGTTTTTTTGCTGTGCTTTAATCTGAGCCAGTCTGATTGTATGTGGATTTTGATGCAGTTTCAATTCTTGCTGATATAGATAATATATTTGTAATCTTAGGCAAAACTAAAAAGTTTGTAAATAATTACAAACTTTTTGAAGCAGCAAAATTGTGCTGGATTTAATGCCTCTGATGTCCTCAAGATTCTCTTCTCTGTGATATAAAGATAGTATTCTTGTGTGATACCTGGTTTCAGAAAATAGAAGAGTCAAATACTTTATTATGTTACAGTTCTGTGATACTTTCACTGTACTATTGAACCAATCATATTCACCACCAGCATTCATTTTATATGAAAAACTGAAATGTCCCATGAGTAAGTTCTGAGACCTTTTATGTGGTTACTGTTGCTAAGGAAACCACATCCTTGATATCCATGTGTCCAACATGTCAGTCTCATTTTGCATCTAGCTATCCATGAGCCAACATTGCAGCATAGTTAAAAAAAAAAAGGAAAAGAAAAGGGAGAGAGAAGTGAAATACAAGAAAAAGAAGCTGAAAACTGTTTACTATTAAAATGTATTTGCATTGTTGTTGGAGTTAATTCTGAGTCCTTCTATGTTACATCTGCCTTGGTTTTGATAGGCAATAGTTGTTTGCAATAGACTGAAAAACAGTTTGTATAAGCTGCAATAAAGGTTTCTCAGGAAACATCATTCTGCTCTCATCATCATCAGGCAGGAAGTTGGTCCTTTCTGAAGTTTCAGTAAGGAAGATCAAGTCCAAATAGCCATTCTTGAAAATACATTTTATACATTATTCCACAGCACCAAAAATAAATGATTGGCAGTAAAACAGAAACATATTTCCTTTCCTTTAAAATTTTTAATGAACTTTAAGCAGCCTTTCCTTTTTTTTTTTTTATGAATTTATGTACTCCCTTATAATCATATTTACTAAACTTATAATGCAGTATGTTGAATTTTGATATACTGTAGAAACTTATTATCTGAAAGTCTAATAGTGTTGCTCTCATGACAGCCTAAATGCTTTGGAAGCATAAGATCACTTAATTTCTCAGAGGCCCAAGATGTGGGGTTTTGGGTACCCTGTTCCTTGAAATTCCAGGAGCACTGGGTAACTCATACAGATTTACACTTCAAAAATCTCATTAGTTTTTCAGGTGTACCTATGCTGACCAATGTGTCAAAGCAGTGTGTCAAAGACAATAGAACCAGCTCTAAAGAATCTACTGTTTCTAAAAGCACAGTAAGGTGCTATGCAGAAATACAACATAGCTGTGTTTGTCTATTCTATCCCTATGTTTAGCACAATTCCCTTCTGAAGAAGTGTCATTATTAAAAATATATATATATATAAAATATAAAAATTTTTATCCTGTATTGCCTACTTTTATTATCCTATGCTGTTTGGCTCTTTAGGCTCAAATATTGAGTAAGATCTGTTTTTTGTCTGTTTTCAGTGGGATTGTTAACATGGGTACATGTTTCCAATCCTCATTTAGGGTCAGAGCAATGTAGGAAAATTCAGTTTGGAAGAGACCTCAGGAGGCTTCTATCCCAACCTTCAGCTCACATCAGGGCCAACTCTGATGTCAAGTGAGGTTGCTCAAGGCTGGCTGTGTCTCACCATATCATGAAAATCTCCAGGGATGGAGCTTGGAGGCTGCTCTCCAGGCAGCTTATTTTACTACTGTACTGTTTTCATGGTGAAAATGTTTTTCCTTACCTCTTGTTCCAGTTTAGGTCTTTGCCTCTCATCTTCCAACTAGTGTGTTGCTGTGAAGAACCTGTCTTAGTNCTCACCATATCATGAAAATCTCCAGGGATGGAGCTTGGAGGCTGCTCTCCAGGCAGCTTATTTTACTACTGTACTGTTTTCATGGTGAAAATGTTTTTCCTTACCTCTTCTCTTGTTCCAGTTTAGGTCCTTGCCTCTCATCTTCCAACTAGTGTGTTACTGTGAAGAACCTGGCTTAATCTTCTTGGTTACCACCCCACAGATATACGGGGGGCTCCTGGTAGGGCTGCTGAAAATACATATTCCCCACAATGGACAAGTTGAGATCCCCTTAGTCATTTTGTATGGGACAAGAGCTCCAGAACCTTAATATCCTTCCTGTGCTGTGAGGTCCAAAGCTACATACACCACTCTAAATGGCTGAAATATTTTTAATTGGTTACATAAATCTTAAGATTAATAAATTAATAACAAAAAATCACAGTACAATTTGTCTCTCGTTCTTTCACTAGTATGTGGTGCTGTAGGTCTGCCTAAGTATTAATTTAGGGATCAGAAAAAATTCCTTCTATATTACTGCTAGATAGTCTGAAGTGACATGGAAAAAAGAAGATCTGGAATCCATCTATGGTAACCTTCTTTGTGTGAAAATGGCATAAGAATGCAAATTTAAGCTGAAAACTAAATGGGTAGCTCACAGAGACTGATCACAGGTCTATCAAGGTAGCAACTTCTAACTTGGCACCAGAGTCTAAACAAATGCTTGGCATATTGCCATTAGCTGTAGCTTATTATGCCCCTCCTTCAGTGGTAAACTAATAAAATTAAGGTCCATCAATTAAATGTCTCTCTGTGGCTCTTGTTCATTCATCTGCATATCCTGTTCAACCCTTTCCTAGGATATGCAGTTAGCCTGAGTGCTAGCAGCCTCTGAAGCCAAAGACATTAAGCATGAATGTTATACATGTAAACAAATAACAAAAGAAAGGAACAATAGGTAAAATAACAGCATAGAACTGAATGTGTTAATGTCAAAGTATTGACAGGAGGTCAGACTAAGTAAATATGGAAATAATATGACTATACAGAAAAAATACATAGTTATTAATTTCTTAAATTTGGAGGTTTTTGTTTTTTGATTCTCTCGGCTTTTGTTAGGTCATGTAACACTATTTCCAGAAGCAGAGTAGTGTACTCTTGATTTGGTTGAATACAGTAATTCCTAGGTTCCTATGTGAGGTGATTGCCTAACACACCTCTCCTAAAAATTTGAGTGCTTTAATTGGTTAGTGTCTATCCATATTTCAAGAGCATACATTTGTCAGAGGCAGTGTCAAAATACAATTTCTTACCCTGGCTGCTCAACAAGGTGCACAATGGTGCTTTACTATGTGACTAGGACTCCTGGCATTATGATATTATAAATTACAGACCACAACAGAAAGGGTTTTAATGGTACACTTTGCATAATCTTAGTTAAGTGAACATGAATTGAAATAGATTTTAATTTTACAAGCACAGTCTTTGTTGACATGATCTCTGTTGTATGAATCATTTAGTTATGCAATGTTTCAGTTAACTTCTTTTTTTTTTCCCTCTCAACGCCTTCAGAAAGCATCCTCTTCCCAAGATTTTTCGAGAACTTGTTTTCTGTTTTCAGCATGTATTTCTGTGAAACCTTTTTCCATCATACTTATGCAGGGGTTATATCTGAAGTGAATGATGTCAGCATATTCCTGGAGATTAGTACAACCTTCAAACTAAAGCAAGTGTAGATGCTTAGCCCCAAGTTCCTTCCAGGTTTTACATTACTAAAATAGATTGTACAGGGACAAGGACTGTTGAATAAGGAGTGGAGAAAGGTCTTCAGTGTCACGGAAATGTTAATACATGGCCAAATGGTCAAAAAATGTATTATATTATAGTAGCAGAAAAGTTGTTTTCCATTACAAACACGAAAAGGTTAGGAAAATAAATTCATCTGCTTTTAGAGTCTTAGAAATTATGTGCTAAAACTAAATTGTTTCTCTTTTTTGAGTTTGCCTTGAAATGCTGGATGAACATGAAGATCTATTGCCCTATATGTGAGATGTGGGAAAATGTCCTCTAGAGAAAAAATTACATGGTATGGCAAAGAGATGAGTAATAACTTAATGTTTTCATCTTGGCTGATGTTTCTTGTGTAGGTTCCTATATCACCAAAGCTTTCATTTTGAATATGAGACTTGGATAAAGCATTTCAACAGTATCTAGTTACAAACATCATGTTTCCTTTCATATTTTATGTTAAAACAGATTACTTTTGCTTCTCAGAAAATCCATAAAATAATCACGGACCTTGCACCATTAAGTAAATAGTTTTTGAGAGTTAAATGTGAATATTTTTTTTCCCACAGTTTTAAGTGAAACTAAAACCCACGTCCCATTTTTAAGTAAGGTCTTTGTAAGCTCTTTGGGATACTTTACAAGTTGTGAAAATAATTGGGGTGCCAGTGGTTTTGGTTTCATTCCAACTGGAATGCCTAGTGACCATCTGCCAATTGAACTCCATCCAGCACTCCTCCAGTAGTAAAATAATCAATAACAGTAGAAGTAATAGCTGAGTATCAAATTGAATAATGGCTTGTATTCTAACCTGATGACATCAGTATTCAATAACTCTTGAACCTTTCAACTCAGACTGAAGTTTTCAAACTTCTACTTTCGGTCAATATGCGTTGGGTTTTTTTCAGGACTTTTTTTTATTTGTTTGACTTTGCCTGTAGTTTTTCTTAATTCTTTTCCAAAGTTTGAAGGAGAAAAAAGCTTAGGATTTTCAAGTGTGTAAAAATTGATGAAAGACACTCTTGACAGTAAACAATTATCATCACATTTTTTTATAATCATTCTACAGCCAAAACAGCTGGGGGATGAAAGTTTAAATTTGGCAGGAAAACAGCACTAAGGAGAAGTGGTTTTGAGTGTTCTGGAGAAAATTGGTTTTGATATGATTTAGTTATAGGTTTTTGAAACTCCATGTACTGAGCATGTAACACTAGTTTCTCATTAAGTTTCACAGGTACATTCTTCAGTGGAGAATTACACTGGTTTAGATGCAAAAGTTTTGCCCAGGGACATATTTACTTTACATAATCTCACAGAAAACCCTCTCGGCTCTTGGCAGTGGAGTATTCTCCAGAAATATAGGTTCACATCAAATAGATGTGATTCTTTACTCCAGAATGAAAATAAAATATCTATAGGCCAAAATACTACTGCTAATTCATGTTATGATTTCAAGCTGACTGTAATGCGTTACTTTTGTGCCTATTACTCAGACAATAAAATAGTGTGCTTCACTTCTTTATTTGGGGTTTCAGTCTTCCAAAAAGCTATAGTTTTCAGCCATGAAGTTTACACTTTGAAAGCTGCAGTATTTTTGTCTTTTCAGACATATCATTCTCTGACTCCTGAAGTGTTCTCTTACATAAAACAGATTGCTTGAAGGCACACAGATGACTTTAAATATTTCTGCACTTCACAGTGAATTGCTCATTCACCTGAGTGTTTAACTATGTCAGTGTATTCAACATTATCATATTTAATTGGATGGTTCAACAAGATAATATGCAAGTGCACACAGAATTCAATGCATTATTGGCTCACAATAAATAAGACAACTCTCAAATAAAACACAGGGGATTTAGCAAGAAGAAATTATGTATAATTGAGAGAGACATGAATGCATTGATAGTTTGCTAGAGGCTGATAACTTATCAATTCTTACAAATTTGAAAATCTGTAAATTTGTAAAAATTAGGACCATGAAAGAGAATGCATTTAAATACCATAATTAGGACACACAGCTGTAGTCTCCATTGTTGGTGATCTGTTTCATACCCTGAGTTACATGTGCAGAACATTTAAACTGACTCATTTGCTCTCTAAAGGTCCGAAGTTTTATATTTTAAAGCCATTGGTCTCACTTCTTAAATGTCCTCCTTGAAGGAGGACGCTGGTGTCAGCAATGCAGCTATTTTCTGTTCTTCTGAAGCAATCTGCACAGTCACTGATTTCCCTGATGTAAGACCAATGTTGAGCCAAAACCAAGCAAAAGAGATGCTAAGAAATGATGTTAGCAGAAACAATTCCTCACACTCCTTGAAACTTTTGGAAAAACAAGCTATCAACATTACTCATAGATATCGCTAGATCCAAGGAAAATAAAGCGTAGTCTGTCATAGTCTTTAGGCAAATAAAATTTTGGTTAGACTATACAAAACGAGGTTCTTTAACTCAGATAAGCAGTAAAATTGTAACTAGGATGTTTAAGGAATTATTCCATTTCTCATCTTTTCTACTGCATAAATGGATCATGTCCATTCTCAGTTAAAAAAAAAGAAAAATGCAAAGAAAGAAGAATTTTTCAGCTAAACACTAAGCTATCTTAAAATCAGAAATGCTGCTTTTGTCTTTGAGGTAGAGTTTTAGGTGTCTCATTCTGCTTACCATCCACTATTCAAACTCCCCAGTAATATTATTGCTGCAGGGATGCACCAGGATTTTTTTCCTTAATAGGTTGCTGAAATGAGTAAATAGCATCTGCATCAGGTGTATTATCAGAGATGGGGAGATATGAAAGTCCGAAGCATGAATAAAGTGTCCACAAAAATACTGCAATGGTATCACATGCATAAAGTACCAGGTTTTTGTATTTGATTTTCTGGCACAAAAAAGATTGGGTTTTTTTGGAAAATAGTTTTTTAAAAGCCTTTTTTTGGTCTCAAAATATATTAGATAGAAAATTCACAATTTTTTTCTTCTTTAGCAGATACAGTCTTTCTAGATTGAAAACTGAGATATTAAAGAAAAATATGGTAGCAGTATTTTGCCTGTTCTTTCCCAAAATGCTGTCCTGGCTATGTTTGAAACATGTTTGGGTCTGTAGCTGAGATCAGAGGATACGCTGAAAGGTGGGAAAATGTTATATGTGTTTGGATAAAGATGTTCCAGGCAGTCCCCACACTGTGGCTCATTCAAGAAATTAAATAAAAGTAGGTGAGAGCAGGAAGGGAGGGGAATAAAATCAACTTCATAATCCAGGATTAGAAGTGACTGATCATTGCTTTTGGTAGCCCACTGGGCATTTTTGATGTTTTGTAGTAAATTAATAAATAAACAACGCACTATCTCTGAAACTGAAATTTGGCAGAAGGCAGTTAGTCTGGATCAATTAATGTCAGAAAACAGAACTCTTACAGTAATGACACACCTTTTAAAAGAACACTTAATATGTGTCTCTTAAGCTTTTAAACAAGTCTTTTTAAACAAGACTAAACAGATCTGATATGACATTATTTTATTTGAATTTATTATATTTTTAATACACATTATGGATTACAAGTTCCCCTCTACTTAGTTTGCACTGGTTTTGCCTCTGAAACAGGACTTGCAAACTAGCTGCTTTGAGCTACAGCCCAGAGCCGTAGTGAGACCTACAACTACAGTTGCTTAAGTAACTTTTTAAAAATATGTTATATAACAAGTTTATCCTTGGCAAGTAAATAAAAGACATTTAAAGAGGCAAATGAAGTGGTCAAAACAGGTCAAAGTCAGTAACTCCAAAATTGTTTTTTCTCCGTTACTGAATTGGACACCACCAACCAGCCCTGGGTGAAAAGCAATTCTAGACCACCTTGGTGTTCATATTTTCCAATACCAATATAAGAAGGGTAGGCAAGGGAAATTGCAGACTGAATCTTTAGACCAGGTTTCTGCTGGTGCAACATCATGGAATCAGCTGTTGTGAAGACAACAGATCTTGACTCAAAGTAGTATATACAATCTACATTTTCAGTATGTCCAAATAATATGTGGATAGACACAATAGATATACATATGTTACCATATTCACTTTAATACAAATAAAGTACAAAGTATATAGGTTAGCCATTTTTAAGACTAAAGATATTTAGAGGTTTATATTAACATGCTCATCCTGTTGGGACGATCAGGAGACAGAATTTGAAGTAAAGAGCGCATGTGGAGATTTGGATTCGTGAAAGAAAGCCTGGCTCCACCACAGAAAATATACATCGTTAAGAACTCTGTCATTGTGCATTAACAACATGTGGACATCTCCCTTTGATCAACAGCCTGAGTGCAAATCACCCTGTATGAAGGTTTTAAGCAATGCAAGTCTATGCTCCCTGTCTCTAAAAGAATATTTTGGTCTCTGCAAAATAAATGGAAGACTTTAACTAACTTTTGTGGCTACACAGTAATAGAAAATCTGTTTATGCTATTTTACACCTCTCTAGGAGGGGGTGACAAGCCTAAAGTTAAGGAAGGAGCCCAGCACTTGTACAAACGAAGAAGTTTCCCATGTAAAATGTCTGGCTCTTTAAGATGTGGCAATCTAGCTTTTGAATGTCATCCTAGCACTGTTGTTCCTCTCTTGCTAGAGGATTGTCAAAGTGATGTCATGCAGAATCATTTCAGTTCTTGAAAAATGTCCTCCCTGTAACATTTTATCCCTTCCAAATGACACTTATTCTTAACAACTCACTGAAATATTTATCCACTTGACACTAAGATTATACCCTAGGAAATGAAGACTCTTTTGAAAGTCTACCTCTTCTAAATCAACATGTGCTACAACCAGAAAAAAAAAAATTTGAGCGTAAGTCAAAGGAGCAACACTGGAAGGCCAAATTAGAGGACATATACATTAAAGCTTGATTAAGTATTTAGTACTTTCCTGAACTTCATGTCGTCCAGGATGCTTTATGTGTCTTTTTTATTGGTCTCGCATCTTCCAATCTATGTCTCTGTATTTTCGTTTTTCTCCATTACAGATCCCATTCCTTATAATGTATGATCTGTATTAACAAATCTACAAAGCAGCCACTGCAGTTAGTACATTTTTCTTTATCTGTTAATCTTTTCAATGGTGTAAGTTATATAGATACTACAAAAACATTTTCAGCAGCTCAGGCATTGCAGACACATGTACATAAGTGTATAGAGAGAGCCACACGTACTTGTCAGGCATTCAGGAAAAGGAGTAATGTAGAGTTATTGTTGCACATCTCATACCGGGCTTCTTATCTGCATTATAATGGCTCAAGAGGTATGCTTGAAGATGTTCAGAAACTCAGGCTCCTTTCCCATGTTCAGGGCTTGTAGTTTAATGAATTTGCTCTTTTAGTCTCCTAAATTCCTTTGGAAACTGAAACACTAATGTCATTCAAGCTTGGCATGACTGAACAATTTTTTTTTTCCACAGGAAGGCCAGAACTTGACCTATGAAGTCAATGGAAAATGGAAATTTCCTAAACATGTTTGCCAAGAGTTGTTGTTGAAAGATATTTTAATTTAAAAAATAGTCAGCTAGTGGTACTCATCCACCAATCTTTGGGACAGTCTGTCATAATTGCCCTGGATGATCAGTTTGGGTACAAAGGAGATATTTTTAAGAAATTATATTTTTCAGAAATTACTATTCTTTTGCTCTCATATGCTGATCATTCACTTTTATTGTGTCATTGAACTGATTACCTTCAGCTTTTGATATGCCAAAGTAGAGCACAAATGTATTACTTGCTCTCTAAGATTCTCTGGGTGGGCTTTATCTCATTTAGTTTCGTTCTTCCCAAAGTTGGTATCTGCTCTCATCAAAGCTCAGAGGGGATGGCACTCTAACCAATAGCTTATGGCTACACACTGCAATCCAGCCTACACTGTGTATAGCTGAGGTTGGGGGCACTGAATCTGCAACTCCACGTTGTGCACACGGGACTGTCATGTGGAGTTTTGGATATCATTCAGTTTTCTTGCCTTAGAAGTATGTAGAAGCAAAAAACCCTACTCATCAGGTTTCCAAACCATGGAGATTATATATTTCATTTCCAGGTTCTAGATTGTACTCTCTGGCACCCATATATTCCCCAAAAGTCTCAGGTTTCACAAAAAATTAGGTTTTTATATCAATGTGTGATTTTGTTGTCTATATTAATCATGTTACAAAGCCATTTTATTACTGTCCCAGGATCATTTCCAGCTTACAGACACTACTTCTCCTGGGGATGCCAAGACATTCATACGTTTGTCTTTTATTTCTCACCTGGGTTATTGTAATTCATTACTTGCTGGTTCACTTGTCAGTTTTTGTTTTAGTTGCTTACAGCTGGTGCAAAATTTGGCGGCTTGATTGCTTATGAGATTTCTAATTACATTACTGCAATAATGAAATAGTTTCACTAGCCACTTGTGAAACAGCAGATTGCTTTTAAGAGTTTACTCCTAACACATACACACAAAAGGCCATTTGTTACTTGTGCCGTTATAAGGTGACTGTTTCCTTAATTCTGACTGTCTTTTGAATGATGGGAGTTTCAGCTCTTCAATTGTTGTTGTTCTATATACACTTAGATTTCACAACCTCTTTATTAGCTAAGTATTACTTTCTCAATTTTTATTACCTATTTCTTTTCCGTATTCCTTGCGGTTTATTCTAAAACTTGTCCGGTACCAAAAATAGATCTATGTCCATACATTCACTGATATTAGACAGTGAAACATTGGTTTGATTGAGTACTAAAGCCTTTTCAACTCTGTCATTTCAAGATGGCAGAGGTAGTAATGAGGTCTGTAGCCAATCAGTTGTCCTGAAAGGGGTTTCTAATAAAGCAAGGTTGAAATAAAACAGAACTGAAAATTAAACAAACAAACAAACAAACAAAAAACCAACAACAAACTAACCATTTTAAAACAAAATTAAATCACACCTGATTGGAATTTAAGATTATTTTCCCTGAGTTTTCAGGTTTATTTGAACTAAAACCCCAAAAACATAATGCAGTTTCTAAGTTCATTTACAAATGAAACCTTGAAGAAACCTCTATGTAAGCACAGCAGCAGTGCTTTATTTCATTTGCTTACAAAAACCTCCCTGCAATATTTAACTAGCCAGTAATTAATAAGCTCAGCTGTACTACATCACAAGTCATGTAGATTGCAGAGGTTGCATCAAATTAATATAATCATGCTGGTGTGCATTCAAGGTAATTTTCTGTTTTAAATAATGTGTGAATTTATGCTCACCCATCTTTTGATACAGAAATTTTGAAAAGATGATGAGAAACTTGGAGCAACTTTATCCTACAAAACAAATTAGAATGCTTACACTTAGAAAAAAAAATAAAAGGGAGAAAAAGGGAAATAAAGTGAAGAAGACAATGACAAAATTCTGTAAAAATAATTTTAAAAATTGTCTTTAAGTAAGTGAGTGGGGACAATCACTCAGCAATAAAATTGCTCACATCAGGTATAAAATGAAGAAAAGGAAAATTTGTTTTCCAGAAAGCACAGGCAAATTACAGGAACCACTGCCATGGTGTATTTTGGAGTCCAGCCATCCAAGTCAGTATCAATGGCCAGTCCTGGACACCAACTCCTTTAGTACTTCTTCAGCACAGTCATCCCTGTTCAATTCTTAGCTAATTTCTAATGTGTCACAATCTCAGACATATAGCAAATAAAGAATTATTGTGGTAGTATCCTATTTCTAGCACTTTCCCAAAGCATCAGATGCCAGACAGTACACACTTGTTCTGTCTTATAACCATTCTATAGTTCATAAACACAAACAGGCACTCGCTACTATATGCAGAAGCATCAAGTTGTAAAGATGATTGTGACAAAGCCAGTGAGATAAAGCAAAAGTAATACAGCTATGCCTGCCATCACATATAGAAATCAGAGTGCCAAATTTACATTAAATGTCACAGAACCAGGAGAGGTCAGACAGAGATGAGTGCTCTTGCAGTAAATAAAAATTGTTGTGCCTTCTCTCTTGTCAGACCTGGCTGCCGATTCCTTATTACACATTACAATTACTTCTGAGATGGAATACAGACTTCATGCATTATATTTATTTCACTTCATTTGCATCTTAAATGCATAACATTTGCATTTCTACTAAAGCAATGACACAAACTTGTAACTCAA
Source organism: Pachyramphus minor (assembly GCA_013397135.1). NCBI lineage: Eukaryota > Metazoa > Chordata > Aves > Passeriformes > Tyrannidae > Pachyramphus > Pachyramphus minor. The sequence goes on from VYXB01000163.1 coordinate 303,041, forward strand.
AAGATGTACTTTGATTGGAACTTGTAATTATAACACGTAACAGAAGTAAGATAAATTTTCAACATACACTGGGAATTTTGTACAAGGGGGCCAGTGCTGCTTCACTGAGTCATTTCTAAAAAGCACTGCAGTGGAGTGAAAATGAGGAGAAAAGAGATCCAGTAGCCAAAGGGAGACAGAGGATAGAAAGAGCATTTTAAAACAAATAGAAAGTATCTCAAAAACTAAGCTTTATTGAAAAACACATCACTCAGGAGAGTTCCAACTTTAGATGCTCACCTACCTGACAGGAATTGGACATTTAATCTCTAATTAGTATTGACATATAAGAAATCAATGCAGTTTTGAAATGTAATTACCGAGCAATTTACATGAAAAAACCTTTCAGTATAGGAAATCTATCACTCAGGTAACATTCTTGTGTGCATGAACATTTAAATATTCTCAATTTGAAAGTATGTTTTAAAAATGTATTGTGACATTGCAAAATATTTACTTTAAAAATATGTCTTACAGTTAGATTAAATTCCTTCCCCTGAAAGTAAGATATGAAGAGGAAAGAAGCTTATTCCTTCAAGATTTCTTCCTCAGTCTCCTGAACAAAAGATTTCTATTGATACTATGGACTACACAGAAAATATTCCTGCAAACTACTGAGCTCAGGGAACATCCAATGTGGGATCATGCAGCCTTGAGTCCCACTACTTTTCAACTGACTTTTAGCAGGACTCCTATCTCATCCATTATTTTTGTAGTCTATACAAAAAAGGCATGGCAGCAGAACTTGTTAATTTGAAAGTTTTGATAAAAAATACCAGAGTGCTTTATAAATTTTCTAGTACACTACTTCATTTCATATTAAACAGAGTATTGGTGTGAAATGTCAGCAATCTAAATTGCTCTGTGCTGTCATTTCACTGGTTGCTGCATTTGTTACAAGGTTTAAAACCTTCTGGAAAACACCACTTCCCAGAATGAGCTCCTCTCGCACTGGATATTTGCCGCTGTAGTTATGCATAGCCTCATCATAAAGTGTAAAAGCAGAAGTTCTAACATGACTTACATACCAATAAAAATATTTGCTAGTAACCAAGGATGTGATGCTCCTTGGCAGATGCCTTTTCAGTGCCTCTATATAGGCAAAAGAGGACAGAAAACTTGGCAGTATTTTAACTTGCATGTTTTATGTACTTCAGTAAGAAATTGCAATGCCTATTGCTCCTATAACTCATTCCACCAAAAATATTTATGTCAGCTATACAAAATTATAACAATACAGATCTCCTGAAAGAAACCCAAGCCTATGTATTTCAACTGTCACTGGAAAATTCACTTGAAGGTTCAAAATGACAAAAGGCAAGACAACAGGTCAGGTGAAGATGGTCTGGATACATGTGGTATTATAATGAAGCTGAAAATGAAGAAGGAAAGGTCTGTTTTGAGGGTTTGTTGGTTTTTACTTTGTTTTCTTTACAGTACTATCATTTTGTTCTAGCAATTTGGATTTATCTTAAAATACTGTTGTTTGAATTTTACTTTTGTGATGTGAAAAAACAGAGAGAGAAAAATGTGCTATTTCTTCTGTGACCTATCTGAGAATTTACACTTTGTGCTTTCTAGCCAGGAACTTATAAATATGCAACACCTATAAACAACCAAATCATGATGTAGCTAAATAAAATTTTTAAAAAGTCAACAGAGATAACTACAAGGAAAAGACTAATCCTGACCTTACTCCTTTCACATATTGACTGAGCCCATGAGCATGAACTATATTATTACTTTTGACATAAACATAAGTTCACTGTTGGAAGGATGTCTCCTGCATTATCTGTTAATATATCAAATAGTTATAAACCATTCATTTCCAAATAATAATTTATTAATTTTAAAATAACTATTGGACATCTCCCAAATAAAAGATGAGGAGAAGAAATCGCTTCTGGAAAATTGATAGCTTTCTGATCAGGACACAGGTAGGAAGCAAAGAGCAGCTATGCAGGGACCTGAATCACTATATCCTGTATGTCTAGTGAACTCTCTTCCACCACTCTATTCTGGTGAAGGCATATTTTTCCAAGTGGAAGAACAGATTAAAAGTTCGAAGAAATTCAAGAAGACTTAAGTTGATAAGGAGTGGGAAAGTCTGGAAATGTTTAAAACATTTTGCTAAATATAAAGTTTATTTCTTACTCTATCTTATCCTAAACAAACATTAGTCTCCATAATCTCTCCTCTAGCACCCATGATTGACTATGGCAAATATAGCTGATATCAAGTGTGGTATAACTAAATGAACCTAAAGCTTCTTCCTTGGGCAAAGAAAAATACAATTAACTAATGTTCCCTAATGTTGTTGAATGATATCAAGACAAACATTTTTTTACATCCCACCAGTAATTTTACAGATATTAAATGAGTACCCAGAAGAAAAATGGAGACTACCCACTAGGGTCTGGAAAAGGAAAATCCATTTAAATAAGTGTGTGAATAAAATGTATGGAAAATATAAGATGCTATAAATCTCAAGGGAGATATCACTAAATATGAAGTATTTCTTTTGCAAAGATATGAACATGTTAAACTTGGAATCACTAAATGTTAGACAGATTAGTACGTAAAATGTTGTTGAAAGTTTAGTTAAATAAAAGAATATATTTCATTGAAGCTGAAGAAAATAAGCAATTTCTCTGGACTCTGTCTCTCTATTGATTTTTGTGCAGAACACATTTCTTCCTGTCTTTATTAACTTAATTTTCTGGAAATTACTACCTTCAAAATTAGGAATAGCAACACTAGAGTCAGGACTGGAGAGGACATCAAGAAATTATTTATTTAATCTCTTCTCAAATATTATATGCCTTTTATCCCTGGTAGGTATATGGCTAGCCTATTTTAAAAGATCTTCAAAGAAGGGTAACTTCTAGATCCTCTTCTCCCCGTTATCAGTAGGATGGTTTAACTAATGCCAGACCGGATTTTCTGTAATTCTATTCTGTTACTTTCTGTGGTAGCCAGTCTGACATGGAAAACTATTAATTTTCTTCTTCCCCTCCTTTTCTTTTTGGACATAAACTATGCTAATTCAATTTGTATTCCTTCTTGTATCAAATGTTGTGGACATCTGATTATCCTTCTTCTTAATCTCAATTGTTCCACATTTTCTTGAAGAACAAGGTCCACACCAAGCACATAGAAGCTGAAGACTCTCCAGTTTCAAAATTCAGAGCAACTTGCCCAATGCAGATAGGAATAGAAAATGCCTTCCCTTGGATTGCAGGTGTACATTGCAAATGCAGGTTTTGTTTTTTCTCCTAAAGGATAATGTGTTATTAACACATGTTCAACCTCTGACTCCTTTTATAACTCTTAAACCATCACAGAACTGCTGCCTCATTAGTCGTTTCCAGACTTCTCTGTGCACTTCTGAACTCACTGCTTAGAACTGGATTTAAAAATCCTCCTTGTTTTCTGTACCTTCTGTATCAAAATATGCTCATCAATACAACCTACCTCACAGTCAGGGTCCTGCTGCGCTCCCTTCTCAACATATACTGAGGCCACTCAAATTTCCAGTGAGCTATAAATCCCATTAATGGTGCTATTAGAATTCGGGGGTGGGGAGAGGGGAGGGTAGCATGACATGGAGAAAAAAAACCAAACATAAAACCAAAACAGAATATTATTTTTCTCTTCTTTACCTTTCTATTTTTATAGTAACTTATAGATCTTTACATGGCATTTTGTTTCTTTTCCCTAGACACTTGAAATATGTCTAAACTCTTCACAATAATACTAAGGCACTCCCCTCCCTCATTTCTTCCTAATATTTCCTAAACTTTCTATTTTCTTGTATTTCCTGAAACAAGTTTACATTCTTACTCTAATCATGGAAATTATTCCACAGTATCCATTATAATACTCTTTTTTATCCCTCATGTATATTGCACTCATAATTTGTATGAAGACAAAATCTGTATCTCCCTCCTTCAATTCATGCTACAAATAATAACCCAATACCTTCTGTTTTCAGGATCTTCATCTGAGTATTTTTTTGTTTTCTTACCCTCCTGTCAATCTTGGGAGTAAAGTTAATATTCTTACTCTTTTTCGTGAGATATACTCTAATCTCAGTTTAAATCTCCCAACATAACATTGCAAGGCTGAGTAATCAGGGTGGTCTAGTGAAACCATCTCTGTGGGATGCATCCTTCACTACTGCAAAATTAATGCAACTTTCACAGATATACCTTTAGTAATACTTTTTACTTTGAAATTTTATTTACCAAGAGAATTCTTCTTAAAAAAAATGTTTATCCAGACGAAGTTTGACAGAGCAACACGGGAGTTTTCCTCTAAGTGTTAAATTAGAGCTTCCAAATGAAAGGGTTGTTTGAAAATCCAGCTGTGCCCCTCAGATCAGCTAATGCTTCTGTAGTCATTATACAAGATTGATGAGAACCTCCTTGACAGATCCTCCTTGATTTGGACAACTGAAGCTAACAAGGCTCATACTCAAATTATTCTCACAGCACTAAATAAATACAAGCTTTTTAATTGCTTATTATGTTTTAATGAACCAGTTGAACATGTTTTGGTTTAATTGTTTTTCCTCATATTTGACCTTTTTTTAACTCTTCCTTCAATTTCCAAGCCTGTAAGTACACTTATTTGATACTAGTCCTGATGGTTTTTATCCCTCTTAGATGTTCCAAAATGATTCATAATGTTGAAGATCTTATAACAATGGATACGTTGCAATATGTTGGATTGCAACGATTAGCTGTACTCATAGGCTGAAAATTGCTTTTAATCTTGGGCTAGCAAAGCCTTTCTAGCCAAATTTACTTTTGAAATATAAGGCAAGTACTAAAACTTCCAGTGCACTGTGGAAGTTTTCCACTATTTTGTTTTCCTATTATTCCTGAGCATTACTGTTGAAGACCAAGATGGCATTAAGTTGGGGTACTGTCTGTGTGGCCAACTTTAAACACATTCATAGATATAACAAGCATGAAAGGTAGTTGCAGAATCACAAATACTTTTACCTTTATGAAAACAAAAATACAGTAATATAGTTAGTATTTCTCTCATCAGGAAAACTTCATTTTTATTTGCCCTAACTGAAATTAGTGAGTTTTACTATTATCTGCAGGTAAATCAAAGTTGTTTACACTTTATGAACTAACTTCACACAGTGTGGCTGCATGCCTTTCAAAATCTCACCTTATTTAGAGAAATCAGTGAATCGAGCCTATATACTCAAAGAGAATAACAGAAACTGTTCCAAAGAGTAATTTCATTATATATATTATTCCTTATAAGCATGTTAAAACATAGTCAAATAATGTAGCTGTTGTTTGATAGTCTTCATTTTCTCTCCCGGGAAACAGCCAAATATTATTTTTTTCTAATTCTAATTAAATATATCAGACTGTAAATTTTTGCATCAGAAGCTACCTACTCATCCTGTAAAGCAACCAGTATAGTGAGTTTGAACAATTAGAAAGGCCTTAGAAAATGCTTGAATTGGAAAATTGTTAAATGATGACCAAATAAAATAAAAGTTTAATCAACTCAGCTCCCCAGAATGGGGACTAAAGAATGTCACAATAGTGTTGAAAAAGTAGAAATATAAGAAGAGCAAATTTGAATGAGGAGGCTTTTACATGTGTTAGGAAAAAAAGACCTAGGAAATCTAGCTAGAACCTGGCATCTTAGTGAGGAAGAAAATAAAGTGATTTGGTTTCCTTAAGAACAAAGAGCATAAATGTTTGAAAAGTGTCTGTGGGAGTGTGGTAGATTGTCCATGATACACACTCTCTAAATCAAGTTTGAATGACTTCCTAAAATACAAGCCTGGGTTCAGTCAGACAGTTTAGGCTTGGTGCAGGAGCTGCTGGAAGTAATTCCCTAGCATGCATTATGCAGCAGGATGAGCTTTAAAATCTACTGAGAAAATGTTTGGGCCAAAATAGCAGCTTGCACACACTGATACAACTTTTTAAAAGCCAGTTGAGTTGTATTGATTTACACCAGCTTCTGATCTTGCCCTTGGAATATAATTTACTGCTGTCATTATGCAATAACACCCAGACCCTGTCTGTTTTCCATGCTGTAATAAGAGCAGCTGTCTTTGCGGTTTGGGGCCTGATCCAATTACACTCAATGGGAAAACTCCCATTTAGTGCAGGCACACAATTAGATGGTTACAAATTGGTCACAAATAAATTCAGACTGGAAATTAAAACTATTCCATCTGAGATTGTTTTTTAGTTATCTGGTAAAATGTTGGAGCAGCCTCACAAACAGATTAACAAGTCAAGGAACATGTTAAAATTTAGACTGAAAATTGGGAAGGGACTGCGTAACAAACAGAAAAAGGGGGTGCGGTGGGTAGCAGTATTTCCGCTGTACCCTCCTTGTCTCTGCTAATTTGTAGCACAGTGACAGCACTCATTTGAAGCAGAAAGGAGAGGGACTTGGAGGTCTAGGGCACTTGAGGTCGTGGTGTCTCTGCGAGGATTTGAAATGAACCTGTAGTTCTGTTGCTTCATAACACCTTTTAGATGTTACTAGTCCTCCTGATGGGTTTTGTAGGCATCAAAATTGTGCAGGGAGAGCCTTCAAGGTGTGGAGTATCTATGGTTTGTGAGTCTTTATAACCTTCCCAGGGCCTGGAAAGCAGCTGTGAACCAAGGTAGAAAGCATGGTAGACTCCCATTGTAAATAAATGAGAGGAGCTGGATGTGTGCTTTGGGGTCCTGCTTACTTTCTCAAGGTTAAAACACTTGTCAGATTTTACATTAAATTGCAATCCCCAGGACGCTCATAATTACTGTTTGAGATTTTTTTCTTTCTTTTGTCTTGTAGTATCTTCATTTTCTTTAACATACTATCTTACCACTTAGGACTTTCCTGAAATGTTTGATCTGTCTTCCTCTGGCATATTCTGGTTATGGAGTTTTCTTGTGCTTTAGCACATTGTAAGCAATTTTTAGAGAACTGGGAATTGTTCTGTTATATAGTAGATTATACTGTAGGCTTTTCTGAACCAAATATCTACTATAGAGTTTCCTCTAGCTGTGATACAACTGATGAAGTGAAAGTGAGCCCATTTGGTCTTGTTTTTCTATTTATGTTGTCTACTGTTGAACATAGAGTATTTTATTTCTGTCTTTTATTCCTATCTTTTTTTATTATTACTATTCTTGTTTTTAGCCATTCTGCTATATTTTTGAAACAGGAAGAGCACAGTCAGACATAGCCTCTGTAAAAGGAGCCCAGACAAATAAACTGGAAGCATTCTGATCCCAGGTAAGGCCAGGGCTTTTCTTTATTTGACTTGGTTGTCATTCTACCACCTCAAATGTTACTGTCATTTCTGTCACACAAAACAGAACCAGAACAGTGTAAGAGCAGCATCAGTGCTTTCTCAGAAGCAACTCTTTCAGTACAAAAGCAAATTGGATAGTATATAATTAAGATACCATAGATAGGTTTCATTTGACTAAATATAGATATTTGTAATATGATGTTAGTTACATCCAAAAATATATCCCTAAATATAAATCAGAGTCCTACTGACATGAAAGTGACATTTCACCAAAGAAGGAATTTAAGGTGATGAACTTGGACGTAGACATTGTCTCAGCAGGCACTGAAAGTTAGATTAGGTACATTTAATCCTAAATTCCATTACTGACCATTTTAGGAGGTATCAATATAATACATCAAGTTTAATGAAAATGTTCCTTGTTTTCCCAGTCTGATGTTGAAAACAGATAAAAATAAAATAAATACAGCTGACTTACTTGTCATGTAAAGTGCATATGTGCATTGCTCTGAAGCTCTTTACAGCTTGCCTTGCCTTAAGAAACATGCCTTCTTTTCTTGTGAAATATCAGTCACTTAAAAAAGTCTCTCAGCAGAAGCTAGAACAATTTAAACCTACCAAGCTGAAGTTAGGTACTAGTAAATAGTAATAAACAGCATTTTGGAATTTCTGTTCCTATCTTGTCAGACATACACAACATAAACTAGGAACTCTAAAGATCTATGTCATTATACATAAGACATGCAAAACTTCAAGCACATATGACTTAAAGTACTTAAAAGGCAGGCACTACAGAGACTGCACATTTTTATGAATAATATAGAAAGATAAATCACTTGATAATTTTCACATTAATTCTTTTTTACAATAATTTAATTATTGATAATTTATTACATTGATAATTTTTTACAATAACTTAATTATTCCTATATTAATTTCCTCGCCTACAAGCAGTGGAATACCTATAGACAAGAAGCAACAAAGAATGGTTTCTCTCTGCTTCATTTTTGTGCATGAGAGGAGTTTACACAAAAATGCATCCTATTTTTACTCATTATGTATAATTTTACACCTATTTTTCACATAAAAGAATACACATACATGCACATCTTGGTGCAATTGCTTCCATTCCTCAAGTACCTATATTATCAGTGCTACAACTGCTACCCTTCAGATAGCTTTCCATTAATCATATAATAGATAAATGTGGCTGATTCCAGGGCGGCTGAGTTGTTTCCATGGTTTGGTTTCAATGGTAAGGGTTTATTCAGAAAGGCATTTAAGCCTGTGTTCAATTTAGAGCAATTGGGTACTCCTAATATATCCTGTTAATTAGGCACCTGTCTACATCAGTCGAAATCAGTGATAAACCCAAATGTTTTTTTCTGAATCAAGGCTTACATTTGAGGGTACTTAAACTATTAGTGAAAATTCAATGGCAACCTTAGCAATAGCCATTGGATAAAAATTATTGATTCTGCTTGCAGGAGTTCCCACATTTTTTATTTTTTATGTATTTCCTAATTATAGTTAATAAAAACCAATAAAAGCAGATTATGAATATAATACAAAGTGGAAATCAATCTTCTGCTAGTTTTATTTGCTAACATCTTACTTTGATTGTTATCAGTTCACAACCATTTCTGGACAAATTAAAAAACAGCTTACAAATCAGTGAAAACACTGAAAATTATCAAAATTCAAAGGTTAGCTTCTTGCACTAAACCAAAATTAGATGATAGTTCAGTAGTTAGCCATGTAGAACTTAGAAGTAAAAACGTCAGAACACGTATTGATTGAGAAAGATGTAGTACTTGGATTTTGAAAAACCTGGATGTCTTGTGCATGCTCTTTTCATAAAGAATGGATTGTATCTGGGAATCAAAGAGATGCTGGGAATAGTCCCATTGAAATCAAGAGAAAGATCTGCTTGCTATGCATAGGAATAATGTAACACAATGATACACGCAATTTTTTTCCAAAGCATTTGGTAAAGTAACAAAACGTAAGTGAAAGTTGTCAACCAAAGTTTCAGTTGCATGTCAACACAGGAATTTGTATCCCTTGCTTTGAAGTTTGTTCTCAGAAATGGGCACAGTCATGTAATGCAGAGCAGGAAAGGACACGTGTAGTGATGGCCTTTCACATCTGCTCATTCCATCTCTACTTTTTTCAAGTATGGATGACGGAAGAGGTAGGTTCTATAGCTCAGTCTCCTGGAGCACAAACAGTCCCCAGAGACAATGTCAAATACTGCATCATTTTTCTGCCCAGCTGATGGTGTCTGGGTTTGGTGCAGCTTCCCCCTTGAGAATCTGCCTAGTTTTTTATGGTTTGGGGCCTGTGCTGGCCAAGATGGAAATATTTATTCAGAAACTATGGAGAGAAAAGATTGAAAGAGGAACTGAAAGGTCAAGAGAAAAAGGAAACTTTAAAGAGACAAAGTGCAAATGAAAGAAGTGCAAAATGCTTGGAATATGTGAGAATTCACGAGCCTCAAAATAATCGCAAAAGACAATCCTAAAGATATCGTGTAGCTTTTCACTGTCTCTGGAAAGCAACCTTTGCTAAACTATACAACCAGGGAAAATAAATAACAATATCGATACAGTACAACTTCTTTATTTTACTATAATGAGAAATATCATATGATTATTTTTAATAAACTTTATTGCAGAAAATGTAGCCCTATTCTGATAAATAGCACTTCTACTTATCTAGGAAAGTAATATTTGATAGCATGTAAAACTCTGAAAGCTGAGGGTTCTTCCAAGATCTGCATACCACTGACTTAAAGATTAAACAGTAAAATTACCATTAAACAATTTTCAAAGATTGATCAGCCACAGCTGTATCTTGTCTTCATTTATATATCATCTCTGATTTAAGTTCAGATGATATATTTCTGAACTTTGGAGACATTCACATCCTGTGAGATATGGAGACAGATTCAATTAATTACGGTGTTCAACTGGCCAAAATCTGAACCTTGCTCTTACATTTACGCTTCTAAAATTGGAGTCCCAAACAGCCTGAGTGTTAAAGGTCCTTTAGAGTTATCCACCACCAGGTATAAAGCAACATATCTTAGGGTCACCAATGTGATTGAGCTAGTCCCCTTTCACAGCTTTTACAGGTACAATGGAAATGCAGGTGTACTAAAGGCTAACATGATAGCATAGAGCATGATAGCAATTACTGTATTAAGGTGATGGATGTGTACACGTATAACTAAGAGGAAAAATATGCCCTATCAATTCTGTTATTGTTATGATCAGACACAGGGAAGGTAGACTACAAATATTATTTGATGGGTTTTTAAGTCTTCTGCTTCTCTTATTAAAAAAAAAAAAAGATAAAAACACAACTAAAATTTCAGGATCATATCATAGATATATGTAATTTATAATTCCAATTAAAAAACCACCAAAGTGGTAGACTTAATTATCAAAATATGATTGCTTCTCCATTCCTTCTCTGATATGATCTTCCAGAAAAATCAGTTAGTTGGAATGTCTCAGAAATTAAGAAAGTGAGCAGAAAATCAACCCTTACAAGCATACAATCATTCAACATCCTGTTTTCTGTTACATGAGCTAACATAAAATCATACACATTATGTTATTGTGTGATTATATATATATGCCTTATTAATGTTATTTATTACAGTTTTATTTTGCTTTTTTGGTACATCCAGAAGTCCTAACTGACAGAAGAGGCTCACTCAACAGCATGTTCTACAAACAGGTGACATGAAACTTTATGATCATAGGAGGATTTGCACTTTAGGAGGGCGGAAGGAGAAGACAAGAACTAATTTGTTTGAGATGGCTTTTGCAAGGTCTGGAACTACTGAGCTACAGTGCCACCTTCCTAGGAATTTCTCTGGGTTTCTGACGAAGATTGATGAAACATTCATTATTTCATTCTTTAAATAAAAATTAATACATTCTTGATAATCTCTGTTGCATTTCTGGAATGCCTAAATGTTCTGAATGCCTAAATGTTCTGTTCAGAAACAAAAATGCAACATGTTTTATGATGTTTTATAATTTAAGAGTTGACAGGATAACTCTAGCATATGTTAGAAAGAAGAGTAAGACTATAAGACTAACCTGATTCTATGAAGAAATATAGGAATGACAATTTTTCTGCAGTCAATAAACCTAAGATTAGTTAGCAATTTTAAAATCAGAAATTCAGTTGCTTGTGCTGTATCTGTAATTTACTTTTCATAAGACTACATGGGAACTGCTTAAAAAAATCAAACTTTAAAAAATCCTATTGGTCGTTCTGCATCTTGCCTCCGCCACACACAATAGCAAATACTTACAATGAGAATAGCTCCACTGGAGCAATACTAATACATTTGCCACAGTTCCCACTCTGTCATTATGCACAGGAGTCTGTGCTTATCCCTTTTTAAATTGGAGACTCTTTTAACCAGGAATCCCCAGGATGAAACTGAACCACTTTCCTCACGGCAAAACAAATCCTTCTCTGGTGAATTTTGTTATTGTTTATTGTAACAGTGTTTTATCAGCACTAAACTGTATGAAAGCTTCAATTAGTTCTTGATGAATGATCCCATAAAATCATGTAGTTTCATTTCCCCTGCCACTAGATATTTCACTGACTGTTATTAAATGAAGTATAATTGGGACAGGATTCAGGAAACTTAGAGTCTTCTTATTTTCCTTTTTGGTGCCTTAAATATTTCATTTTTTAAAGGTGTCGGCTTTTTGTTTTAAACTGACAAATGCTCTGCACTTCAAAACTATTGTTTAAGGTTGCCACATCATTAGCAGTTAATGCAAGAGTAGGAAAATACAGATTTTCAGCAATTTTCTGCACCTTTCTCCTCTGTCAATAGCTTTGTAAATTTTACATTATGAAGACTAAGTAAGATTCACTGAAAAAAAAATTCTTCCCAGCTCTCGTGGAATAATGATATTGTATTTGTCTCTGATGAAACACTATTGAATGTAACATAATTGCAGCAAGAATGAACATAGGGTTTCTTACTATGCATTTAAATTCTAGTTTATTATGACTAGTGTTCTGTGTTTTGGGATAGAGGGTTTTCTTCAGCAGAATACAGAGGGCAAATTCTCTCAGCAAGTAATTTAAACTTTCTTTTTAAAGAAGTGATTCAGATGCACTACCACTAATTTTTTCCTTGTTCCTAGGTTTCATATCCAAATACAGAATTTGCCAAGCAGAAGCATCAGTGTCTACATTCACATTTATGATATCTAGATTACATGAGAGCTTTGCAGCAATGCAAAGTCAGCTCTGAACATAGTTATCTCTCTTTTGTCAAATTCTCTGGCGTAAATGCTAGGGGAAAAAAAAATCAGTAAAAGATTGTTACATTTGGATGGAGGGAATAACTGTCAGATCTCATAATGGAAGGAAATTCCTCTAACTACATAAAGACTCATTGCAGCCTGGCCAGAGCTGTCAAAGTATCCTTTGACTTGTCTATTCACTTCTTTTCCTCACATGTTGAAAGCAGATTTAGCCAATGGTGCTGCTGGATATACACACTGCTGCAACTATCAGTGCTTCACAACAAAATATAGTTAATCTGCTGAATGGGATAAATGTGTTTATTGGTATCAGACCCAAACATCACCCACCAGATATATCTAAGTAACTTCCAAACAGAAGATGCTATTTTCAGTAAGAAAAAAAAAGTGGCAAATATCAGACTATTCTATCATCAAAGAAGGGTAAAGATATTTATTATATCCTGCAAAAGATTTTTTCCCTTTGTATAGATGGGGCTACTATCAGGCGTCGTATTCTTGGCATACATTTTTGGATCAGTTAGGAAGCAGGAAATCAAACCATCAAACATCACTAAACACAAGATTTTTCAGATTTTACAGTTACATTAGAAAAATAAATCATACAGCATTGTGAAACAGAAGAAGCTAATAAATACATGAGTGGAGCATGATATTTTTGCTTCTACAGGTAAAGTTTAGTTATTTCTATCATTTCTTCAGCAAGTCAGAAATTTTACTAGTAAATCCCAGTGTTTGGGTTCTACATCTCCTGACTCTGGGAGTCAGGAAAAATTCTTTCTGATATGATTGTATTTGACTGATGAGGCAAAAACATGCAAAAAAACCCCCCAACTTTCTTCTGATTTGGGACTCAGGAGAACTGACTTCACATGCTGGCTTTCTGTCAGACAACTCATTCTCCATCTCAAAAAAGAACAGGGCTCTTCTACTTCCCAAAAACCCATGATAAATTCACTCCCACTAGACAGACATGCCTGCATTTATATCTGGAAAGGTACCCAAGGATGCTCCTGAGTAGCTCAAGCCACCTCAGCATCTCTCTCCTTTTGCCAACTCATTGCCCGACTTACCTGGGCATTTGTGGCATGCCGGGAAGGTAGCTCTAGCCATTGATAATGACTTTAATGTCTATGTTATCTATCCCTAGCAAACAAAATGCTAAAATACAGGGGAGGGTGGAAGGAGAACACCAAACCCTAGAATATTTATTCAAGAAAGTACATCTTGAAAGAACATACCCAGCAACAGTACAAAAGAGATAAATGTGCTTCCTCATAGAGTATTTGGACTCCCAGTTAACAAGCATTATAAGTGGATAACTGTGCTCAGAGAATATTTCTTTACAACTCTTGAAGAATACTTTTGAGTTCCAGAGATCAAAAGGAGCTACATGAAGCAAGTGTTATTGGTGTATTATACTGAGATAAGTTATTAATAAAAGCAGATAAAGGAAAATAGGAAAGTCAAATTGTTTTCTTCTTTCATTCTTTTCTTTTAATCAATATTTGTTTTTAAAAGTAAGAGAGTTCTACAGGGCTCTGGTTAAATAAGACCCTTTCTGTAATTATAAATGTACACATGTAAGAGTCCTTTTAAAGGAAAATAATAGCCTACTGGGTATTTGTGAGAGAGGGCTTGTTCTCTTACAAATTTTCACAGTGCTCTGGGAGTTAGTCCTCTGAGAATTCTTAGTGCTAGTGGGCTCCCACTTTAAAGAACTTCAGATTGCTGAGGGTGGTGTTTCCCCTTTGAAGACTGTTACATTTTTTAACAGATCCTCCTTTGAAGATATTCATATCTGTGGGGTTCTCCAAAAGAGTTGGGGGAAAACTCCCCTGTTGGTGCTATTTACCAGGTTAGAATTTCAAACTTGGGAAAAATAGCTGATCCCTGAGAGGAGGCTGCTCTTTTTGAAGCAGTTCAGATGGTTTCAGCAGGCTTTACTTCTGAAGTTCTTATTGCTAGAAGGTGTCTGGCTTTAAAACTTCATAGTACACAATGTCACAGCAATACTATGGAGAGAGTAGCATTAATTTTTTTAAGGAAATGTGAAATACACTACTATGAAAACCTTTTTAAAGGCACACAACCTGTTTGCTTGCTTGATAAATGCACTATTTGTGCTAAGTGTATGGATTGTGCTGCTACAATAATCTCAGCAGAAAGGTTCTTAGCATGCAAAGTCTGTGATACTCAACATTTGACAACTTTTAAAAAATTTTTTGCTCTTTGAAACAAATTATGCTGATGATTATCACGTTTGTATTTTGACTTTGGGCAACCTGAATAGTCCTTTGGCAGAAAACACATGTAAAGATTAGCAGTGTTAGGGTGGTCTTAATAAGAGCTTTCCTAGAAAAATATGTTAAAACACACACCATACCAAAAGAGGGGTAATAGGAGGTAATAGACCATTGAGGAGGCACAACACGAAATTTCTAAATGGAAGGAAGGAATAATGTATGACAGTATTTTTTTTGAAAAAAAAAAGTATGTTTTGTACGACTTTTTGTAATGCACCTGGAAAACACTTTCTTCTCTATAGTATTTCTAACAGAAGGCTTACAAGTTAACCAAAGTCAAAATAAAAAGCCAGTTCTACTTATTTGTTTTAATTACCGCACTAGCAATCTACTGAAGTATTCTGATCCAAGGCCATAACAACTGAAAACAGTCTTTCTACTGAGATTCCTAATATCTGGATATAATACAACTAAACCTGGATTAAACAGAGGTAAAGGACAAACAGATGCAAAGACAAAGTAAGTTGTTGGCTGTTGGAGGGAAGAGTGCAGAGCATGAGCACTGATGCTGTTCTTTCAGAAGACAAATAAGGGGTGCCTGAAGTTTCTTGTCCATTTTCTCAAGTAGATTCCAGAGGGAAAAACTGAGGATGATAATGCATTAAGTGTGGCTTTAGCTCCTCAGAAGCATATAGATTATGAAGAAACTCAGTTTTTAAGATCTCATCTAAATATACATTGCAGGAAAGTGCATTAGCCGTTTAAAAATGAAGAGCTATGTTGCTTCTCTGAGAGTTTGAATCTGAGATTAGTAATTACTTACTAATCTGAGTTTACTAATATGACAAGAAATTTAGACAAATGTCACTCTTTTCTTGAAGGGTAAGGTAGGTTTTATGGAAATGTTCTGATGTGGGCACTGCCATCATTATATCCTGTCGAATGTAAGGGATATAAGTAAACAGACACACACAGAGAATGAACACTTGAACAACAAACTCCAACAACAAACAAATACTGACTTCATGTTTTGACATGTTTGTGTAAACATACTGATGGTCTACAACTCTGGTGGGGTATTTGGGGTCAGAAAAGTATGATTTGTTGCAGTGAAATTAAAGAACAGAGAGGAGAAAAAAATTGTAAGTGGTTTCCCAAGTAACACTGTGTATTTGTCTTGACTTTAAAAAACCATCAGGCAAATAACGTTAGATGGTGAACACACACAGAAAAGCCAAAATGAAAAAAAGAAACCAGCAACAGCATAGTATATACTGATTAATGGAGGCTATAGATATCTTACTGCTCTGTCTGCTTGGTTAGCTTTGTTTCAAATCTGATACAGATCTCATGCTGCACAGCCGATCCTGAAATAGTCCATGTTCCTTTAAATTCAGGCAATGCATCACTTTCTATTACCCTGTGTCACATCAGTCTATGACTGTAAAGGATGAGTTATGTGGACATGAACCAGCATGAGGGCCCAGTTCAGACAAATCTTTCAAAAGAAAGTCAAATGTTCACATAGACAAATTCTTTCTTTTTATTACAGCATACAAAGTTTATGTAGAAAAATTTAGAAAGGAAATTACTTGCTTCCTTACATGTTACAGTTCACTATGGGTCCTTTTTTTTTTAAGACAAACATTCCTTGGAAAACATTTTATCAGTATCAGTTACACACTGTCCAGCTTCCTCTGGAAAATAGAATCCTGGATTATATTTTTCTCTTTTCCAGAGTACTGGAAAAGAGAATCCATTTACCAAATCTTCTTTAGTTCAAAATCCAGAAACAAATGATGGTAGTTTCGTAGAATTACCTCCTTGGCATTGAAGAACTTTATTGACATTAATGCTAACATTCCTCAGCATTTTTCTTGTGCTGCAAAGAGGCACTAAATGAGTGTGCTGACAAGAAGGTTTAGTGGAAAAGAATCTCTCAGGCGGTGGTTCACACCAATCTTTTGTTCTAGACCAGCATGCATTTAAACCCAAACCTCCTTAACATCAATGTTGTCTTATGTGTTAGCACAAACACCAATTTTAGGCTATAGAACATCAACCAGTTTTCCAGCAAGGAAAGCTAAAGACACAGGCAGTCCAGGAAGATGGAGCCAAGTGTCTCCAGCTCTTTACACTGAAACTTCACTACTGACAACAAACAAGTTAAAGAACATTACAGACCTGTAATGTAAAGTCTAGAAGGAATTTTCACATTCTAATCATAAAGCACAAGAATTCCCTTCTGCTGCCATCCTTAACTACCATATTTATTAATGTTATACCTTCAAAAATGGAATTTTGGATCCGATGAAAAAACACTCAAAAGAGTAAGAGAACACAAATTTGATAATCAGCAGGTACGAGTACTCACTCTTCTAGGAAATGGTTGATTTCAAAAAGACCAGCAAAACTACAGCAAACCCACAGCAAACCCTACAGCAAACTCACACACATTATCTCAGAGGAGAAAAGAAACAAAAACATAGGAGAACAGTAAGGGTGGCTCCCCAGGATCCTGGCTGCTCCACTGCACAGCTGAACGTGCAATATGTATCCAAGATGCCAACACTGTTGATCTCAGCAGTCTTTCCCAGTTTGCTTTCTCATCTTGTCACAGATTTGATTTTCTACTAATGTTTTATGTGAGGAGAGCCTAACTGCTTTTCCTGCAGCATAAGCCCAGCATGGGAAACATAACTGAACGGTTCACGACCCAAATGTGGCTCAGGGACCTGTGCTGACCACCACTGTGTTGCATTGCCGACAAAACCATAGTCTGTCTGTGTTATAAGGCTACAAGGCTGAATTCTCTAATGTTCAAAAAGTGCCCTAAGATTACATGGCAGAAATCGGTGGGGCTCAAACAACAAAAAAAAGGTGAAGTACTAGCCTCAAAAACAAGTCAGCTGCACACAAAATGGCCACATACAATCCTTTGGTGTCATAAATATACATTTATATAGCAAAAAGGGATACAATTTTGTCCTTGGTTTCATAGGCAAAGGTGAAAATAAAACCATAGAAGGACACTCTCCCAGAATACCTCTGTCTTGCAGGACAGATGTGCATGATGAACATCAGCTAGACCAGAATTAATATCTTTTAACTTTAACTGCACTCCAAGGATATCTAAAGAGATTTTTCTGTTTAAAAGTGGAATTTTTTTGTGTGTGTTTCAATCTTAATATTTGCAAAGTTGAGAAAAAATAGAAACATTCTCAGAAAGGCTTTCTCCCTTCCCATAATACCAGAATAGAAATTGGGACATCAATGACTGAGGCATTAAAAATATATAAATTACCTTTTCAGGAAAATCTTTTGGATTCCCTTTTTTCAGTTTTACTTCATATCAGATTCATTCACTGCAAGACAATTCTTCTTACTGTTTCATGGTAAATACCTCTGAGTGTATACTTCAGTTATGCTAATTGTTGTAATTTTGATAAAGTATTTTATTTCTTATTTACAAGCATATATCTTACTACCCCAGGGAGAATGAGATACAGAAGGCACCAGTGTTACTGGTGCAGCTGAAGGGTGCTGCTGAATCCAGGTAAGTGCTGTTCTGTGGCTAACTTTGTGTTCTGAAAAAAACCTCACAAGGAGCTGACAGCTAAGTAATCACATGGCAGCTTTGGGGTGTGAAAGGCACTTGTGTTAATTTCTTAGATTTTTGTCTGAAGCTGTCTTGCTCCCAAAAAACAAAATAAAATAATAAAAAAAATATATATAAAGGAGAAATAGGGAGCTGTATTATTTTGTATATAAACTATAAATGAAAGAGCAGCACTACATAGGATGTAAATCCTCAAGCTGCTTCTGTAACATATAGCCATCAAATTTGAAAACTTGTTCTCCTTTTGCATCTTGCCTTCCTTAACCAAATAAATAGTAATGAAGATTAGATTTTGGTATCATTTACCACTATCAAACCCCCTATGTAACTTGCCACCTCTCCAAACTCAGATGCCTCTTAATGGAGAAAATGAAACTGGACTCATAAGACACCCTCCTCAACAAACCTTGCTTCTTTCCATCATCTTGAGACCCCACTGCCAGGGGTGGGTGTTTTGCACAAACGTCAGCCTGCATTGGTCAGGTGACAATAGCTTCACATACATTTATCTGCTTTTCATTACGTTGTCTCACACTCTGTAATTCTATTTACCTTAGCTTTTATTTAAGATGAAATAAGGCTTCATTGATGCATTTTAACTGGGTTATTCAACACCCACCAACTCACTGACAATTGCACATCAATACATTTTAGTTAAGCATCTGTTTCTTCATTTGCTTCCTTGTCAAATTTGCAATTTATGTCTGCATAACTTTTCACTCTGTAGCTGCACTCTGCATGAAACAGGTAGAGAACAAACAGCAAAATGCTATGCTTGTTCTTCAGAGCAAATATGCTGTGCAAGTTCATGCTGTGAAGATCTGAAAAGTCCTTTAGGGTTACACATAGGTGTGAAAACAGTTGTGATACTCTGTTGAAGCCATAGCCTCTGCTAGGTAATAATTAAATCATTAGAAAAAAAAAAAACCACCAAACTAAAAAAGAACAATTTTAAGCTCTTATATTTAGAAAGGATACTTTTATCAGTAAACAGGGGGGTATTTTTAAAAAGAGATACAGACAAAATAAAATTTAATAAGTTCTTCATCATTACATTGAATATTTCATTGTTAAAACATCTTTCCTTTGTATCCCCCTGCTCACCCCTCCTTCCACTGCCCCCTTCCCAGAAAAAATCAGGCTTTTTCTCAAGTTTATATCAAAGAAAAAAAATATTTTCTTGCGGCAGTTGAAAAGCTTACTATCCAAATCCTGAATATTTTATAGAAAATAAAATGATATTTATTTTTAAGTGCATTCTACCTTCAACACAACTGCATCCTCACAACAAATCTATTGCGTTGTCCTGACATAGTTACTGCAAAGGTTTTTCCTTTGCTGTCCCAAGGGCCCAATTGATTTATCTGCCAGAAGCCTAAAGCCCCAAAATAAGATCGCTTTGAGTTTACAGAGGTCATTTTTCATTGTCTAAATAAAAATTTCTAAACAAAAATCTCTCATCCTGTTAACCGCAGGGTCCTTATCTCCCCAGAGGCTACAGAAACCTGAGAGAAGCCATTTCAATTCTTTTATGAAGAAAGATAAAAGCAAGTTTTCGATTAGAAAGCCAAGGAAAGGCTTCTTATTAAATGGTGGTAACAGTAGTCGAAAAGGCAAAACTGTTCAAGGAAGGGGGGAAAGAGGGAAATCATTATGCATGAAGCAAACACTATACATGAGGCTGCCAAGGCAATCTGAGGCAGTGACATTCGGGAAGAGAAGGGAAGTTCACAAGCCTTTGTAACTAGTTGTAGTTCATTCCCATCTATTTAAAAAGAACTGTTTTATCAGGTATGTTTTCTTAATTGTGTGTCCATAGCTTTATCAACCAATAATAACTGCGTGCTGGAGTAATTATGTATTCAGCTCCACTTTCTCTTGATCTGTCATCACTCAAAGCACTTATGCAGTGCTGACTGGATTTTGAGATGGCATATGATTCCAGCCCTGGAATAATAGATGATTCTGCAGTGCTAAGCTAAAAGTGAAATTATTAGAAGTTACTTCATATTCAAAGTTATGATAAAGTGAGATAAACAGAGACATTAATGGTGATGCACCGGGAAATTACCCAGACCTCTGAAAGCAAAAGGTTTCTGCTGTTCGGAAAAATTCTTAATATATGTGACTGAAGTACCCTATTAGTGTTTTCCTTTCTCCTTCCTACATAAAAGAAGAGAAATGAACAGCATTTAGGACACTAGGTAATTCCTCAGGATGCCAGCTCTAACTATCTGACCTACTATTTAAAATGGCAAGCTGAAAAACCCACCTATAATTCCTTATGAGGAAAAAATCCAGGAAAGGTTTTGAGAGCGGTTTTCCCTTAATAAGGATGTGAATTCAGAACTCTCAGCATTTAAGATTTTCTCATGCACTAAGTCATATCCCTAAATGTCTAGGTGAAATCCATACACAGATGAGGATGATATAGTCATATCCCTCTCCAGCAGTGCAAAAATCCACATTTGGATTTACCTGTGATTGTCACTGGTAAAGTATAGCAAACAACACTGTCTGTGGATATGGCATACTGATAGACAGAAGGTCTCCTTAATCTCTTATATCCTGAAAACAATTCAGAAAATAACTTTGGGTGAACTTCTCCCCCCCCTTCCCAGTTGTTTCCAGCACATCCTTGAAAATTATACCTTTTTTAATTGGTGAGAATATTCTTACCCATCCTAGATGACACAGTGCTTCCCTGCCTTTCCACATAATCCAGTTGAACCAAAATGGAATTATATTTCCTTCTTTCCCTGCTCCCTTCCCCTGCATCTCTATGATAATAAATAATTTTTCTGCCCCAAGTTTATATTTGCAACTGAATTTATGCTCTTGAATAGAGCAAAAGAAAAATTTAGTTTACTCAATTCAAATCAATAAGAAAGTTTTATGTTTCTAAAGGCAGCACATCTCTTCGACTTCAGTGAGGTCAGGATTCTACCTCTAACATGTAGCTTTGTGATGTTAATAACTTCAGCAAATGCAATTTAATTTATGCAGCCATCTTTTTTACCTGTATCTTACTTTTATATATTTCTATACTTACAATAGAGATATCTATCTCTAATTTAAAAAAAAAAAAGCAATGAAAATTAGATTCCAACTAAACCACAATTTGCCATGCTTACTTCATTACTTTTCATATTTAAATGTGTCATCTTTGCAAAGAATGGTCGTACTGTTCAGCAAAGTCCTGCTCTAACCCCTAGTGCAGTCAGTAGGGCCCCTCCCATGACTGCAGCAAGCGCTGGATCAGGCCTTAAGCATGGGCCTTCTAAACAGGGCTTTTTTTTCATATAGTCATCTAGTTGTTGATCTAAATGTAGCTGACTGTTTCAGCTAATGCAGGTGCCTTGTTTTGGCAAGTAGAATTCTAAAATTTGATTTTCTGGGGGTAAAATATGCTGGTTCCCAAACACCTTGCCTTGTGCAAGAATAATATTTTTTTATTATTATTACTTAAGAGATCTTTGAATATCTTGCATACCTTGTGTATGTTTGGAATCTAAAAAGATAAGGCAAGATGATTTAATATGTCCAAAATGATCAAGAATTATGAGAGGAATTAAAGTTGTGAAATGTCTACTTTTGACTTTAGACCTTGAGACAGTTTTCTCCTTATCAAGGAGAGAGTTAGAGAGACTAAAAGAGAAGTTGATCATCCAAAAAATCAGAAATTTCACAACGAAAGTTTATTCAGTCTAAATAAGGCATAGTGAGATCTGATTTTTGGAAGTCAAAGACAAGTAAATAGAAAATAAGGCCAACATTTATCATAGTAAGGATGACTAGACATCAGAACAGCAAAAAAAAACCTGCCAAAAGTGATGCCAAGATTAGTTGTCTTTCTAAAAGGTACAAGCCTTGCCTGTACAGAGTTACTGAATGTAAGGCAGGGATTAATACCAGAATGTCCTACGGCCCCTGCTGAACAGGAGGTCTGACAAGACAATCCAAGAGCCCCTTCTGGCCTTAAAACCCTTCGAACCCACAAAACCCAGGAACACTTTCTGTTGGAACACATTTGCTACAATTGCTATGATTCACCCTCCTTTTTACTCTCTGGGGCTCCCTGCCAAACACAAGAAAATAAGGTTTTAAGCCCAGAAGGATTTCTACAGTAATACAAGATATTGATCCCTGTGTTGTTTTCAGCAGCAGTTTGTTTCTCTGTCCAGGTTCCTTAGAATCCCAGTGTGCCCAGCAGGTTAATGCTGAGTAACTATAAGATGTTAGGAAAACATGACACATACTTTACTATACTTACATACTATACTTACTATACTTATATACTTTACTATACTGGATAACTTATGTTATCCAGAGACAGCAAGAATGACATTGGCATAGATTCAAACCAGTGTTTATGTGTATTAAAATCTGGTTGTATACTGAAATACGAGTTATAGACTTACAGTCTGTGGCACCCATCCTATACCAAGTTAGGTTAGCAAGGGTTGTGCCACCTTCAAAAGGCCACAAGCTGAATGCAAGCATGGAAGATGGGACTGATGCTTGGAAAGTTGCACAAATAAAATGAACCACATTGTCTTTTAGAAAGACAACCAATAAATGCAACAGGCATCTTACTGCTTAGAAAACAGAGCAAAACTCAACTCTGCCATTTTGACAGAAAATGTTGTGCTCCATTCTTCTTTTCTTGGTCCTGAGTAAATCAAGAGATGATAAAACAATTGATTCTGTTCACTACTTGAAGATACCTCTTGGTCTTTTAGTGATCAAACTGATGCCCAATAACAGCATAGCTCCTTACATCAATGCATTTTCTATCACCCATTGGCAATGTGAGAATCAGAGGGCTTGCTTTTAGATATATATTTTTTTAATTACTTGCAGGAATTTTTGCCTGACTTTTTCTTTTTCTTGAGTGTGGGTAAAATTCCCATTAAAATAGACATTTCCCAAGCATCAGTAAACAACTTTTTTACAATTATTCACAGCTGTGGAGCTTGCTCCGAATCTCTGCAGGCAAGACCAATACAAACCTGGTTAAAGGTTACATTACTCCCAGACAAACCATGGCATTGATGTATCTCTTGCACGGTTGTTACAATGACTGAGAAATACAATGTAATCGTGAGTAATTTCTAAAATGGGCCATTCTCAACAGACGCGTTTGATCCACCTTTTTCCGCTGGAAAGCCTGTGCAACTTTTGCCATATAGGTTTTCCAACAGCTGTAACCATTCAACAGAACTTCAGAAGTTGATTCTCTAAGAGAAAATCACTGTATGTATTAAAAGATCAAATAAAGACTGTAGATGTTGGTCTATATGTGTTCTTACCACAATGTATGAGTGAAACAGCAATGAAAAAAAATGGAATTTCCCATTTTGCATGTTTTAGAAATGTCTATACTATGAATCTTTAATGTTCTATTGAGTTACAGCCTTTAAATAGTCAAAACAGAAAGTTGGGCAGAGGGGTGTTTTGTATTTTTTACACAAAAGGAATGAGACTGAAACATGTTCTCTGATACTGCGGCATTCTGGTTTTTTAATTCCCCTTAACTTTCTTAGATGCTTGACCATCACTTGCTCACATGTCCAGGGTCAAACATGCACCAGGCTCAGGGTTAGAGAGGAGTTTTCTTTCTGGTGACTTCAGGCAGAGTTCAGGAGAAGTCTGGAGCCCTTTTTCTGCAGAAAGGGTCACAGAGCATAGGCAGGATCATCTGGGCAAGTCTTTCCTCATCCATTTCCACTCACGACACACTCCTCAGGTGCTGGTAGAATCCTGATCTCTCCCTTTCTTGCTAGAGGAAACAACAGTTGTGTCCCATGACAAATTAACCTAACCAAAGTCCCTGGACTCAGGATAATGTTTTACTGATGTGACAGATGCAGCTTGTGGTTTGGAGATCAGATGAGATGACCTGAATGTTCTCTGAAGCTATGCAACTTGTTGGCATTTAAAAATCATAGACATATTAACAAACATCTGTTATGCTACACATCATAACATTTATTGTAACATACTGTACAATATGCTGCACTGTGTTAGTGATAATAACTATGATAATTACACATACAAAAAAGGATGTGCAACTCCAAAGCATTAAGTAGAACCAAAATATAAATCTCTCTGACAGAGAGTTCTCATTTATAATGTAAAACCTTACATGAAAGAAAAACACAAACAGCACAAGACATCTGAATTGCAGCTCTGATTGAGATTCAAACAAACTAAAGTTAGGTGTAAGGGCAATGTGTACCCAGGGACATAAATAAATAAAAGGAAGCAAGAAAATAGCCTCTTTTTACATCCAGACAGTCCAGAGAATAATAATGTGCTAGTTTTTCAAATCCAAGTACCTATTGAAGATTGTAATGATTTCAGTCTAAAAAGCAATGCTGGAAAGCCTCTTCAGAGATTGCAAGCTCCCACTGTGCAGAAACATTGTGTCACTGCACACGGGTAAGACAGACAAAAGAAATACTTCAAGGAAAGACGTGGGGAAGCACTAGATGATGCACTTTCCCAGAAAACCTAGTTACAGTTTTATCAGTGACAAAAAAAGAAAAGGGGGGGAGGGTGGTAAGGGGGGGTGGCGGGTGGAA